>NC_061169.1:21537353-21677353 GCF_022113875.1 Hydra vulgaris
ATATATACATATGTGTGTATTATATATATATATATATATATATATATATATATATATATACACACACTTAAAATTAAAAAAATAATATTTTATGGAACCTAAATTTTCATGCCTATTGGCAATCATCAGAAGTAAAAAATCAAAATATAAAAAAACTGTTTGATAATTACAAGCTACAGTAGAATGAGTTCTGACCTTATAATACAAGGAGGCGTGATAGAAAACTAATCTCCGCTATCAAATAATAAAAGGAAAAATTTGTATTTGGGCCTACATTTAGAAATTAATTTGCATTTTTTTTTAGCAGATTGTTTCCTTTGTAAAATAATATTTCGAGCTTTTCATTTAAACATAGCCTACACATTTTTATGCAAGACTGTAACATGTGATAACTAAAAATCTGGACAAAGTTTGAGTAAATATTAAAATATGAATGAATAATTTAATATAATTGCAATCACTTCTATTTTGTTACAAATTTAATTCTTTAAATGTATTATTAAGAAAAAAATTATTTAGTAATAATAAAGATAAAAAAAAAAACACTTGTAACGAAGACTCCCTTAACAAACGAGTGTATGCATAAAGTGCAAGGTTATCTAAAAGCTAAAAATATTGAATTTGTACCGAAAGAGCATAACCCTGTTAATGTGCCAGAATTACATCTAATTGAAGATTTTTGGTCTGAACTTAAGAGATTAGTGTATAATAAAAACTAGCAAGCTTAAAATCTAGGTAAACTTAAAAAGCGGATTGCGTTTTCAATAACATAGAATGTGTACGTCTATCTGCCGCAACATATACAAGAATAGAAACCGTTCATCGTCATGGCATGAAAAACTTATAATTTTTTTAAATTTTATTATTTTGATATTTTTTGTTATTATACTTTTTAAGTTATTAAAATGATCATTCCGTTAAAAAGTTATACAATTTCTCATTTTGTCCAGATTTTTAGTTATCACATGTTATGTTTTACAGCATTTAATAACATTCCATTTGATTGAAGGTGTAAAGTTATTTTCTTTTAATTCCAATATATATATATATATATATATATATATATATATATATATATATATATATATATATATATATATATATATATATAGTCTTGCATGTCTCTTGCGTAGCATCAAAAAATATTTCCCATAAACTGTAGTTTTAAAGAGCGCGTTAATAAACTAGACCAGAAAAAGTTTTAAAAATTAAATTTTTTTTTTTAATTGATAGACTGCCTGGCCAAACCAAACCCTCAGTCGATGTAGCAGCACTCTCTTGCGAGTCAGGCTATTTGTCAGTCGTTGTAGCAGCACTCCCTTGCAAGTCAGGCTATTTGTCAGTCGATGTAGCAGCATTCCCTTGCGAGTTAGGCTATTTGTCAGTCGATGTAGCAGCACTCCGTTGCGAGTCAGGCTATTTGTCAGTCGATGTAGCAGCACTCTGTTGCGAGTCAGGCTATTTGTCAGTCGATGTAGCAGCACTCCGTTGCGAGTCAGGCTATAAGATAGTCGATGTAGCAACATTTACGCATGTTTAAAAAATGTTTTTTATTAAATCAATAACAAAAACACCACTAATTAAAAAAAACTTTCTAGTCGTTATAATTGCGGTTTTTTAAAAATTTTTTAAAAAACAATTAAATTTAATGTACTTCCGCATAAATTAATTGCTTTGACATTTCGATGACAATCAAAAACAGCTTAAGAGACGAGGTAATTAAAATTGTAGTCGTAAGAGACTTTTTTTACATTAAAATGCTCTTAAAGCGACACTATATGAGTATATATATATATATATATATATATATATATATATATATATATATATATATATATATATATATATATATATATATATATATATATATATATATATATATATATATATATATATATATATATATATATGTATGTATATATATATGTATATAGATTTTTTCCCCTGCTCTTTAACCCTTTGGAACTCATGTTTTCCTAACTCAACTTTGGTGTTTCTCAATTTTGGACAGAAAAATAGTAAAATAGCTAATTTCGTTTAATAAAGTTGCTTTTGCAATGAATTAAAAAAAGTTATATATTTTTTTGTAATCAAATTTAAAATAAAAACATAAAATTATTGCAGTTTTGTAGATCTTGACATAATTTTGTTTTTATTATTTGAGTTTAAATTTTATCAACAATGTTGTTTTATATATATATATATATATATATATATATATATATATATATATATATATATATATATATATATATATATATATATATATATATATATATATATATACCTAAATATACCTAATATATACCTAAATTACTTTAACCTTTTCTAACAAACGTTGTTTGACGTTTTTTTTTTATCTGTCTAAGATTATGCCTTCTTTTCTTGTCTTGCTAGAGTCACACCACACATTCATCTGATCATCTTCTCTTTTGGCAAGTACTACACCATATAAATACTAAAGCTTTTTTAACAATGAAAGGATATTGTATGCCAGCATCTAAATAAATAGCAAACAGACATGTTTATATACATAATAGGTGTGCAAAAAGTGAATCTTGGAAGGTTTTATTGCTTCTGAAATAAAAGTTTGGAAGTTTTTATCACTTCTTTTCAGTTTCAAGTCAAGCCTCATTCTACTCCACATTTTTCAACATTAGTTACTTTTTTTTAATCTTTTTTATAACAACATCTTTTAAGAAGAAATGTCCTTTTTATTATTGCAATAAGCTAATGTATAAATAAAGTCCTGTCTGATGTAAATCTCTGTTATTCTTGGTTTACTAAATCTTGTATCTTATATCAGATGTTAGGTTCTAGAGACTATTGGTTAGTTTTCAACAGTGTCATTAACTAAAGTAAGTCTAACACTTAATCTCTAATTTATGGGTCTGATCTTTTTACTTTTCCCCAGAATAAAGCAGAAATCTTGCTAAAAAATCTTACTCTAGTTTGACTTGAATATAATGGCCATACTCTTTCTGACAGTTGAACAGATTAACCCATTGTTAAACATTGAAGTTATTCTGGCTTCCAATACTAAAATTAATTCTCTATTAAACACTTCTACAGTTTGTGCTTCAGATAAGATTTCCATCATAGTCTTAAAAAAGAGTCCTCCAGAACTCTTTTCAGTTTTTGCTAAAATTTTAAAAAGTACTAAATAAGTGGTTCCAATTTTTCAAAACTCAAGAAAACACTTTGACCTCTCCAAGTACCCTACGATTACTCTTCATTCTGCTATTAGTTTCTTATAATCTAAGTTTTGAAGTTATTAAATTATTTCTTTTTAACTGCAGTAGTAAAGTTATTCTTAAAGGCCTACTCTCTTCTATATTTCAAGTAACTTTAATGGTACCACAAGGTTCTATATTTGCTACTGTATTATTTCTTATCTGTAATAATAATCTTAATGAAATCTTAAGTGGTTCTATTTGCTGAGACTCAACTTTATATTCTTGTCTTGACAAAAAATCTTCACTTTTTAATTGCTAAGAACAAGCAGCCAATTTCAAATCTGATCTCTCTTCTGTAACAGCCTAAGGCTTGCAGTGGCTTATGGGTTTAAGTTGGGGACTTGAAATCCACAATTTTTGTTAGACAAATCTTATTTACTGCAAAGAAATATTGCAATATTGTTGGCATTCCTATATTGACAAATAACAACCCTTTTACTCTCAGACAGTCTAAAAGCACATTGTAATTAGACCTGCTTTATCTGCCAAGCTTGTGCCACTCTCCCATAGTTATAAGGTTGCATTTCTTTCTTTTTTCTACAAATATAATCATGGTCAATGCTCAAATGAGCTATCATCTCTATAACGATAAACCAAAACTCATTCTCGCTTGGCTATTTATTCAACAAGTTGCATCTTTTTACTGTACCTGTCCCTTCATGCTATAATATCTTTTTACAGCATGATAGTTAATCCGGTTTTTTACCTTGAACATCAAAAAAACCTTATAACTCTTACCCAACTTTATGTTTTCATTTTTTATACAACCTACAACTTTTTATGTCTTTAGTTATATGTTTCCAAGTATTTTAACTAATTATATATTTTAAAGTAACTCATCACTTAGTAGTGGTTGCTTGCAATCTTGTTTGAATAAATTAGAGTTTTAAAATATTTAAACTTTTGTAATATTTAATAAATAGTAAGTAGTAAAATAATTTGTTGTATTTACGTTCAAACAATAATTGCAAGTTGGAACTTGCAATTATTGTTTGGACGTAAATACAACAATGTGACAATAAAAACTTTTATTGCCAATCTTTGTTGTGGGTAAGTGTTCAAAGAAATAGCACATGTTAGTGGAGATTTCCATTTTTTTTTTAAATTGAAGTTTTTCAATAAAACTCTTAAGTGAGTATTGTACATTAACTTTTTTGTAGTAACTGATCATGGGGCAAAACAAATGTTGCTGTGTAGAAAAAAGAAAAATAGTTTTAAATATACTATTGAATAGACTTAACATTTCTCAAACTTCAAGTCAACTAGGGCAAGGTGGTAACCAGGAGTAAATTTGATACAACGTTTTGACAAATTTGGGAAATTGTCAAAATATTTCCTAATCATTTGCCCACCTTCCCTGAGATTTAAATGTTTCACGGGAATGCGTGGGGTACTTTTCTTATATTATTTATTCTTCTACTCCACTTTAACACTGCATACATTGATTTGACAGCAAAAATAAAATACCGTCTCTAACATTTATTAAAGATATTCATCTTTAATAAATGTTACTGACAGTATTTTATTACAAACTCAGCACAAAGTTAAAAGTGGTTTCACAACAACACAGCAAATTAAGCTCCGATTTCCAAAGATATATTTGGATATATATATTTTTATATTATAAAATAATCAGTGTATATTAATTAATTATTATTGAGAAGAATCTATTTGATTTATTTATAATCCTAATATATTTATGCGGTAGTGGTGAAGTGGTAGAGCGCTCGCTTCATAAACGAGTGGTTCCGAGTTCGATCCCCACCACGTCCCTGGTAGTACCGCGCTCAACTTGTTTCTCCGCGCAGCGGCCTTGTTTGTCAAGGTTCGTGTTTCGGAGTTATAGAGTTGAGAGAGGGTTATAGCCACAAAATAAGTAGCCTCCTCGTCTGTAGTGGCCTTCTCGGCCTTGAGGAGGTGAAGTAAAATTAAAAAAAAAAAAAAAAAAAAAAAAAAATATCATTGTCACTTATAAGAGTAATCTTTTGAATATATATTTCTTTTTTTACTGGTGTGCATTAAAGGGCGGTTTTTAAAGTTATAGAGTGATTTATGTTCAATGAAAAACTCAGCGAAAGAAACCCAATGATCTTCTATTTTTAATTATTATTTAAATTGTGCTTGATCTCCTTTATGGACGAGCCCTTACACCATCATGTAATAAATTGTGACATCAAAAATGTTTTAAAAATAGAAAAATAAAAAAAGGTTTTGAAAATAGTAAACACAAGCTCATAAATTTCATATTTCACATTTATTGTGAGTATTAATTTTCTGTATAGATAAATCGCATAGCGAAATAAAGTTACAATTACTAAGCCTGAGCAAAAAAACAACAAATGTTGTTTAATTATAAAAGAATATTGATTGCAAACAATTGCACACTATTGTGGCAACGAAGAATACCAATAACTATTTTTTCATTCATTGTCATAACATGTTATTTTGACTATGGTTCATTCAAATATTCAAATTTGCTTTTACGTTGAAAATTCAAGCAAGCAGTGAATCTAGTTTTCTTGTTTTTAATTTCTAGTAACAGTTTGTTGTAACAAAAAAAAAAACATTTTTGTTATTGAACAAATTTAAATTACGTTTTAATATACATATTTATTTTACATTTTAAATAAAAGCAAACAGTAAAGTAAAGAAATCTATTTTCCTTGTTAAATAAATTTCTAGTACCACTTTGTTATAATCATAAATCATTTTTTGTATTTAACTTATAATTCAGAGGTGGTCTTTTAAAAAAGTTAATCAAGAAAAGATAGTAGATAAGTAAAAAAAACATTTCAGTCGATGCAAATACCTAATTCAATTTATATAAAATACCAAACAAAAACAAAAAAAAATCCGTAAATATAAGACTTACCGTAATATCTAAAATTGATCAAAATTTCAAAAGTATCTGATGTAAATAACCTCTCGATATTTTTTTTGACAAAGCACATTTATTACTTGAAGTAGAGTTAGCAGTAAGACTTAATAAGTTATTTATCTTTTGGGCCAAAAAGAGTAAAACTTGTAAAGAAATAGCATTTGCAGATGTAAACCATTGTTATTTTTATAGGTTGTACTTTATTCCTTGCTAACTTTTTTATATAATATTTGCTGTTGTTGGAACATTGTGAAGAATTATTTGCAAATTTTGCGAAACAAGTTTTAGAACCAAGTTCCAGAGAAAATCCCTAAAATCGCTTTGAAAATCCCAATTTTCAAGTTTATTCCAAGTCACATTTTTGCAGTTAATAACTTTATTTCAAGTTATACTCAATAATTAAATAAAAAAAATTTATGTTATTTTTCTATTTGTTTTTAACAATAATTAATTTTCAATAACTTTTAGAATTATTATTAAACTTTAATTTGGCGAACTTTATTTGAGAAATGAGATTTTTCACCTTTAAATTGAGAATTTTAATTTTATGAGCATTTAGGAATACAATAGGGTAGTTTTTTTTTTTTTAATTGGTTTAAAAGTGGCATAAACATATTGAAAAATACAATACCACTTATGATAAAATTCGAAATCCACCACCAAAAAAAGTTTCAACCAATATGGATCACCAAAATGTTAGGGTGTCTAAAAAAGTCCTTTTTTTTTCTAATGAAATAAAACCAAAATTGAAGAACTCTATGATGAGTTGTGTTGCCGAATTTGTTGTCATTTGTATGAGGTTGGTCTTTGAGGCTGTATAGCAAAGAAGGAACCCCTTGTTTTAAAATTAAATTGACTAAAGCGATTATCATTTGCAAAAATGTTTCTAAATAAAAATGTTTTCTTTTGGAAAAAACAATTGATGGATTGATGAATCCAATTTTAATTGCTTCCAGTCTGATGGGAAAGTATATGTTAGGCATCCTATGAAGCAACCTTTGTATATTCTAAAGACAGTGAAGCTCGGTAGGGAAATATTAAAGTTTGAGAAGCTATGTCTTGGTATGGTATTGGTCCACTGGTCAAAAGTCACTGGTTCTTTTTTTCTTTTTTTTTTTTAATTAGGAAATACACAATTTTGATGCATGTTTTGAATCAATATCCTGTTGAAATATAAAATTTGGTCCAATAATTTTATTTCCAGAAGGCAAAGCTTGGTTCTGCAAATTTTTTAAATACTCTTTGTTAAGTTTGCCATCTATTTTTATTTATTTTCCTGGCTTATTACTCCCAAAACATCTTGGAATTAGTTTAGTACACTGTTAATAAAGAGATATCTTTATTAACAGGTTATTATTGGTTGGCGAGTACTAATTGACTAATAGTTTTGGTGACTTTTACCAATTTCAGGACAGGTCTAGGCATGTTTTTTTTTTTTTTTATTAGATAAAACAACTTCAAGGCTTCCGTTATCCTTTTTATTTATTTATTTTTCGGAACATGAAATTATACATAAAATTCGTTAATTGATTTTAAAATTTATATTAATTTTATGCAAAAAGGAGTTTATCAGATTCTCTTTAACAGACGCGATTTAGAAATTAATGTCGATGCTACTGACACATGAACTATATCCAGACCATCTTACAAAACCAATAACATGCATATAATTAATGCCACTTTCGACAAAATAAGGGTCAACTGCAGACTTAATATCTTTAATTGTTTAAGCGTTAATCGCACTCTGAGGTAGGTTATTCCACATTTTTTACAACTCCATGTGTTCTATCCTTTGACTCTATTTATAAACAAAATTAAGAGTTCTTTATCGTACAAATTGGATTAAAAATATAAAAGTATATTGACAGTTAAAAACTAAGAAATTATATCATAAAAATCAATTTTATCATAAAATCTTTTTTTTTAATGATATTTTTTCTTTCTTAATTAAAAGTAATGACTTTTTGACATTATTTTTAATTTTTCAAAAAAAAATTAAGTGCTTCTAAACCTTTGAGTGGTAGTGTGTGTTACATCTTAACATCTCTGACATCACACTGAAATAGCTCGCTCCTGGGGGCTTCAGTACATACATAGATTATCTTGTAATATGCTGCCGCAAAGGAGTGCGACTGTGTTGACTGAGGGTTTGTCATGGGTCAGCAATCTTTTCTTTCATTATTTGTTTTTTTCTTTTTCTGAAAATGCTGTATAAATTAATGTAATAGTAGATATATATATACATATATATATATATATATATATATATATATATATATATATATATATATATATATATATATATATATATATATATATATATATATATATATATATATATATATATATATATATATATATATATATATTAGCTTTTTTTCTTTTATTTGTAAATTAATTTTTAGTTGTTCAATGATTGATGGAATATGTCCCTCTCCACATCATAAGCCTCATTTTGAGATAGGGTAAAGAAATTATGTTACTGTCAATATAATTTATAGTATCACAATCTTGTGTGTTTATGTGTGTGTTACCTTGTTACCTTTTTTTGTTACCTTGTTGAAGAAAAATTTCACAAAACAACATTCTGGTCATAAAATCAATTCTATATTTGAGTTTTAAAAGTATGGTTTTCTTAACATGTTGTTTGTTTTCTTCAATAATAAGTTTAATTCACTCAAAAACATCTTTAACATCTTAGTATTTGTCAAAGTTTTTAGGGGGTTGTTTATTAACTCATTACTTGGTAAGGATTGTTCAACATGTCAATAGATTGTTTGAGATTGACATTTTATAATTTTCATTAATTGTTAAGTGTTTGTTATCAAAAATGTATCATTATTGTAAATAAATTTTTATTTCTTTAAAAGACTGTGAAGTCTGTTAAATGCTGCTTTTTCAAGTAGTTCATCTAGGTTGTAATTGTGTGAATTAAAGTTGAAGTAGTTCTGAAGAGAAGTCATTTTTGTGCTTTAGAATTATTTTGGCTGCTTTTGAAAAGTTTTTTAAAATATACAGTTTTTAAAAGAATTATTTATCGTATGTTTCAATCCATTGCTAATAGTGTAGTCAACTTGAGGGTCAACCTGGACAAAATTTGTAAAAAGCAGTGTTTGGTACCGTTAGAACCGCAATTAAATGTAAATTTAGCAGGAAAAAGTCCAATACCTCCAAATACCTCCACCACCAAATAACCTCCTGAGCAAAATTATTTACACTATGTTTTGTCACAATAACTTTTTGTGTAATAACATCATTTTTAAACACTTTTATAAAAAAAACACTATTGTGTCATCAAAAATGATAAATATATAATATATAATAAGCAATTTTAAAAAAATACAATACATCCCTATCAACACCAGGAAGGCCAGGGGGTGGCCTCCCCCTCCCCCACTTTTTTTTTTTTTTTTTTTAAAGATATAGGTTTTTTTCAATATTTATGCAAATGTAAAAAAATTTAAAAATTTCTCATTTTATTGACTATAATACACTAAATAGAAATGCAAAATTATTTTATTCAAACAAATTGAACCACTTATCAAATATGTTTCTATATTCATCGACGTTGTCTCCCTGATCGTTGTTATCAAATAAAGACATTGAATTGTGAAAATCTATTCCATGACACTGCAAGCACTCATGCACCTAATGCCATGCCATTTACAAGGACAAGCGTTGTTGCAAGATTTCTTTGTTATAATACTACAGTTACATCGGATAATACTAAGAATGTGCTCTGGCGCTGCAGCCTGAAATGAAATAAATTTTTTTTAACTTATTTTACATATCAAATAACATATAACATAACATAAATTACTCAATCAAATTTTCTTTTCTTTTTTTTTTCTTTACCTTATCTGTCATTATTGGGACCAAGATATTGCTTTGATTTCTGCATACCCACTCAGTTGGTTCAAGTTCAATATTCAGCAATTGCAAAATCTGCAAGTACACTCTTAAAAAATGATATCTTATAGCCTCTTCTGTTGGTGAAAGTCTTTCTGGTTAAATATCTTTAAAGGATGATGTTGCCATTTGCATATACTTATATTTTCTCATCAATGTTAGGCTTTTTTTTTCGTTGTTTCCACCTAAGATTTGATTTTCAAAAAAATCTAAAAATTTTTTTATTTTTTAGTGAATCTTTTTTTATCATAATTAATCTTTGAAATGCTCTACATTACCATAAGCTTTTATAGCAAATTGTATTCCAGCAGATGAAACTTGTTCTTATGTTGCAAAAGGATCGTTGAATACAAGACAAACCTTTTTAATTAAAATGCTGTTTAGTTCAACTAGCTTCATGGCAGCAGTTTTTCCTTGCTCAAAACATGAAGATATAGTATCACATCCACCCCAAGCATGAATAAATAGTAGATTGCTTCTTACATGAGTTGGCAATAGTGAGATTTTTTACACACTGATCAATTCCATTTTTTGCATTGATCAGTGTGCAAGAAGTTTCAAGAAGTTTCTTGCACACTGATCAATTCCATTTTTGATGCCTTTACAAGCTTCATGGCGTATGAAAATATTGCTCATTGATGGCTGCCACATGTTTAAAAGTAAAACAAGTATGTCTGTATCATCAGCAACAATGGTAGTATGATTTCTTTGGCTTGCGTTTTCAAGACTTTTCAAAACTATATAGTTTTATCAGCGTCATCTTCACATCTAGTGCAATCATGACCATGATCAAAGCACTTGATGAGAAGCTAATTAAATTAGTTATATTGTTTTTGTTTGATAAAAAATCAGCTTGCTTCCAGTTAATTTACGTTTGAAGATGTAGAGCAAGATCTGGAAATTTTACTTTTACTCGTCTTTGGTGCTCAACTTGGTGAAACTTTTGTCGAAAGTTTGTAGCCATCAAAAACCACAACTGTATTTTTTCCATATTTTTCAGTCAATATAATTGCAATACTGTTGAACTATATCACCAAATGTAGAAGGAATTTTCCAAAGGACTTTGTGTAGTAATACTCCTCCGTCTAAAACATAGTTGGTTTTGTTTAGCTCATTTGATTGTTTTGTTGAAGAATTACATAGAAGAACTTTACTAAGTAATGCTTTATTGGATTTCCTCATAAGACCATCTTTAAAAAGCGATGTTGGTTCAGGTGTTAGCTCTTACTCAAATCAACTTGTCTTCTGATCGTTCAGCTAACATGATAAGTCTTTGAAAAAGAACAGTTGGGTTCACATGAATCGTTTCATTATTAACTTTAATTCCAGGGTGTAATATTATAAGACTTTTAGCTTTTCAGAACGTTGCGCAACAGCTTTGTTAACAGTAACATTCTCAAGATCTTCAAATTAAAATCAAAATCTTTAAATTATCTTTTTGGCATCATCACAGTTTATACCATCACTTTCAGCGGCAGTTAATCCCGTAAAAATGCATCGCAGTCTTGGGTCTCTGCAATTAAATGGATTATACAGACGAAGTTGTTCTATTATTACTTTCCAATAATGATTACTTCTTCTGATACAATGATATCCGGTCTTACTGTTCTGTATATATAGTAAAGGGTGATCAAATTTTAAGTATTGCATTTTTTGAAGGTATAAAAATTATGCTCTTAGCATAATTATAGTGTCCTGTTGTTGCAAAAAGATTAAGCATTAGTCTCATAGCTTCTAAATGTTCATCCCAGTTATCAGTTCTTTTTTGCTCATATAAACATTTTGATGATGCTTACATAAAAAAGATATTGAATCCAGAGTTTGGCTGTTTTTGACTATTCTTCTAAATATATATATGTTTATTTACTTGTTTTTGTACTACTGCAATAATTGAAGATTTGTTGACATTGTCTAGTTTTATAATTTGGTTAACTAAGTCTTGATAGATTCCTTCTAGAGCAGATTAATCATATGTTGCTTCTAAATCTTCTAGAAGAAGTGTAGTCAGGACCGACTCAACTAAAAAGTGTGCACGAAGTGCTCGTGCTACTGCTTTCCCAGAAATTGTATGGCATATTGAATTCTTTGCATATATTGGTTCTAACAGTCTTTCAAATCCTGAACCTTCCATGATTGTCCCAATTAATCCAAGAAAACTCATTAAAGTATGAAAACCCCCTAAACGAACAACTATACCAAGATCTTGGGAATTAGCAATTTCAAATGCCTTCATCCATAAAGGTTGGTAAAATGTTACACTTGGTGCAACACCTAAAGCCTGATTTTTTACAAACATCAAAGTAGAATAAATACAGTTTTTATCTGATAGATTAATATTGATTATAAGGAGCATAAAGATGTTACTTTTTGGTGGATGATTTTCACTTTTTTGATGTTTTTGCATAAAGCCATTCCATTGTGGTCTATTTTTAATTGAACGAAATGTATTTAATAAATGCCACAAAAGATCAATTCCAGTAGATAAAAGTATGGTTGAAGGTGACTGAAGTTGAGAAATAGGCTTGAAAATGATATTAGACAAACAAAAAAAACACTTCTGGAGTATTGTACAAAAGAATTGGGATCTTATTCTGGGAGTACATTTCTGTTATTTGAGACAATACTCTTTTAATCTGAATTAGTATACTCAATGGTTGATTTAGATCTTTTGTACCAACTGCAATAATCCCCATGCCGTGCAATGTATCTTTACCATCAATAGTGCAGATATTATGGTCAACATTGTCAGCTACCCATTAGATAAAAGATCCTTTTTTTTTCTTCACTCCTAACGACTGAATCCTTGTATCTGGTTACCTCGGGCAGACTAATGGAAAATCCAAGTTTAAATAGCTGATTTATTAACCATTTATATTAAATAGAAAGAAAAAAAAGGCTTAATATAAAGGTAGCAATATAACAAAAAATTTTTATATTGCGTGTTAAACTTGGTACCAGATCCTCTGTATTAAACAAATAAATAAAATTCATTTTATATGTTGCTAAGAATCAAAAACAAATTATACAAACTTACATTTTATTGATATAAGTAAACAATAATAATCAAACTCAGCATAATTAGGAATTCCATAAAATTATAATATTGTCAAAAATGTAAAATAGTAACCCTAAGTAAAATAGCCATAACTTTTTTTCCCAAATAGTTATTTAGTGGACTTTTTCCTGCTTAAAGTACATAAAATTTTTTTTTTATTTTTTTATTTTTTTATTTTACTTCACCTCCTCAAGGCCAAGAAGGCCACTAGAAACGAGGAGGCTACTTATTTTGTGGCTATAACCCTCTCTCAACTCTATAACTCCGAAACACGAACCTTGACGAACAAGGCCGCTGTGTGGAGAAACGAGTTGAGCGCGGTACTACCAGGGACGTGGTGGGGATCTTCTAATGATACCAAACACTGCTTTTTACAAATTTTGTCCAGGTTGTCCCCATTTTTAGTCTATTTTGACTACACTATAAATCTTTTTCTATACTACTGAAATATCAAAAGAATTATTATGTTTCACTCTTTTGCTAATACTTTTTCTATACTACTTTTAAAGGAAATATTTATACTAATTTACTAATTATTAATACTAATTTTAAAAGAAATATTTATCATATGTTTCAATCCATTGCTAATTCTTTTTCTATACTATTTAAATGCCGATACTTTATGCTCAAAACTTGAGTATAAAGTATTGGAATCAGTATTGATCTTATCATTCTTCAATATAATTAAAAGTACTCCTATAATTATTTAAAATAAACAACTGAGTTTTGTTTGTGTTAAAATTTATTAGCCACTGCAGGCCCCAAGCTATTACGCAGGACCATGAATGGAAACTGGTTGTACCTTAGAAATAACTGAAAGAGAAAAAGAGTGTTGTCCATCTAGAACAACTTTATTATTTTAAAATGAGATATTAAAGTTGTCCTAGATGGTCAACTTTATTGCCTTTAATATTTTTTGAAAGCAAAGTGTCTTAAGTATTTTCTGGAATATTCAAGATATCAAGATTCAAGAGATTAGAAAAAGTTAATGATCTTTAAAAATAGTATTGTCTTTTCTAAGGGAGAGGTGATAAGATCAGACCCATATATGTTTTTGCTAATGACATTGTTAAAGATATTCCAAAAGTTTCTAAAACCAAATTTCTAATTTTTTAATGTCACCAATAATGTTCATAAGTATCTATTGTTCAAAATAATAGAAAAAAATTGTTGTTGATTCACTATAATTCAATAAATGTTAAAGTTACCATTAATACAAAAGTTTTCATTTCATACCACAGGTTTTTTAAAAAAGAGTTTGAATATTTAAATATAAACCTACTGAGGTTTAACAAGGGATGATATATACAGCCTATACATATATAGACTAGTTTTAAATAGTTTTACTTTAAAATTGTTTTTATTTTAAAATATTAAGGATTTAGTGACTAATAATTATTTTTTTTTAATTTATTTTAAGATCGTATCCTGGTAGTCCTTCATCTTGTTGCAGTTCAAACCCTTCATCACCTGGCTCTAAGGATGGATTAAGTTTGCTTTCAGCTCTTATTAAAAAGGGAGAACGGAAAGGACTTTTTAAAGACAACATGCCTTCAAGCATTAAGAGAGTTGTATGTTAATTTTAAACTGTGTAATATTTATGATATATACACACACACACACACACACACACACACACACACACACACACACACACACACACAAAGTTAAATTATTTTTTTATATAAAAATTTAATTGATTAATTAAAACTAAGGTCAATGAGGAGAACATAAAGTTTATGCAGCATAAAGATGTCTATGATATTGAATATTTTGAATTTCTGTGCCAGCTTTGTAGTTCCAGCAGAGTTAGTCTTATTCTTGTTATAATTATATTTATTTAGTTTTTTAAACCATTTTTAAATTAAACTTTAGTTAATGCGTCTAAAGTTTTTGACAGACAACTATTTTGTCAACAGAAGCTGTTGAGTGATTTTAACAGATGAAATGATTTTTTTTTTAATAGAGTTTTGATATAGGCGAATCTCATTTAAATGACACAAATGATAATGTAGAACTATGCTGTTTGCAGCTTTCTGTTCACTTTTTGTTTAACACCTATCTGCGGACATCAAAATCATTTAGGTATTTATATACTTGTTTACATTAACTTATATCAAAATATTTTGTAACACTTTAGTTATTAGTTATATTCCCTGTCTAAAGTACAATAAAGTAATTACTTTTTTTAATTTTTAGAAATGATATAAGTTTGGAATCATGGTGCACTTGTTTAAAATTGCTGGTAACAACAAGCAATGAATCTTGTAGTTGGTTAATCGATTATCTGTCTGATGAGAAGGGAAGAAGCTACATGCTGTACGTTGTTTTATTAAAATATGTTTTTTTGAAAATCTGAATCTTTTTTTGTTTGTTTGCGCTGGTTTAAATATAGTATTTAAATCTATGCAATGATGAAGAATCCCAAAAAGGACTCCGGATTTAAAAGTCACAAATAGATTACTTCTTCCTAGTTTCATGGAATCCAGAAGCTCTGAAAATATAAAAAAATTTATGGATTTATAATAGGAAAAATTAAAACTTTTAGGTAAGAGGAAAAATTATTTTTAAGCCTGTAGTCCTTAGGTATAATTGCAACAAAAACTCCCGGGCTCCAGTACTCCGGTTTTAAATACAATAAGCTCCAACTGATTAAATCTAATGAATTTTTTTCTTTTGCCAGATTATAAGCATGTCTGTTTCGAAGTGAGCTTTACGGCTTCTTGTTGTTGTTTTTTTTAGATAACTACTTAATACATGTTACTAAAACTTTTTAAATTTTTTTAATATTAAAGATAATTTTGTTCTGTAAAAAGAATATAAACACCAATAAAATGTTTTACCATGTGACATTAAATGAATGATTATAAACTTTCTTCGATTTTAGATAAAACGCGCCAAATGATGAGCTTGGCTAAATTTTAGTAGTTTGTCACTTTTTATCAACAAAAAAAATTGAAAAAGTATACTTTAGATAATTATTATTATATACACATTGTAAGACCACTTTAATTTAAAAAGAAATTTATTTAAACTTGATTTTTAACTGAAACATGCAATATTTATGTCAGTAAAGCATAGATTCAATCTTCTACGCGATTCATTCTTCTATATAACTTAGAATAGAAACTTTTTTACTCGTAAAATAATAAAGATCATGTGATTGTTTTGAAATGTACGCAAAAATATACGCATAAAAATAGAAAAATGTTGTAAACCAGCCAAGTTTGAAGACATGTTTGGTAACATAGTTAGAGGTATAAGTAACAATATTTAAATTTTCGTGTGCGTAAAGGATTGAAAATTTGTTAATTTGGTGATCGTTACAAAAAAATTATATTTTGCATATAAAAGTTATAAAAACAAAAATATAAATGCATTAAAAACTAATTTTTTAAAATAAATTATTTACGATCACCAAAAATCAGATAGAATAGACATTCATGGATAAATGTTCCAAATTTCAACCATCAACCATGTAGCTATGTTATCAAGTCTTTGTTGGTCTAAGACAGGTTTTTCGTAAAAATCGCCAAAAACACAAAAGTGATCCCAAATCATTTAAAATATTTTAACAATGTTTATTTTTATTTCGTCTAATGTATATATTTTTTAACCAAGAAAGATAGTTCTTTTATATTTTTTTAACTTGAAGATGAAAGCGTTTATTGAAAAAATTATATTATTTTCAAGTTAGTAAATTTTTATACTTTATATGCAGAAATATATATATTTTTTTTTAAACACAAAAATTCTTGTGACGTCAGGCTCGCTTTTATATTGAGTGAAACAGCTGTGTAAATCAACAAACATGTTTAGAGCTTCTGGACACTATAGACCTGAAAATAATAGAGATATAAAGCCGGAGTCCTTTTGGGACTCTGTGTAAATAAAATGAATCTGAATCTATGTAAATATTTTATTTGATATCTGGTATTGTTATTACTACATATTTTTTATTATACATTTAACATATTTTAAATATTTTTTTTTGGTTTTAAACTAAAACTTTTATTTAAGTGCTTACCTTGTTGAATGTCCTGACCCATCAATCAGAGAATTTTTTTCTACATTAATTTACATAATTTTTGAATACAATTATAAAGAAATAAGCGAGGTATGTTGAAATTTTTTATATAACTAAACATTGACTAAAAAAGGTGATTTGTTTAATCATTTGTTTAAAATACTTGATGTAAGTATTAAGTAACTACAGCAACAAAAGGTCAACATTAAATTTTACTTTTTACTTTTTACTTTTTACTTTTTACTTTCTTAAGGCACTAAAGGCCGCTATAGTTGAGGAGGTTGCTTTTTTTCTAATTTATTTTTTCTTTATTGTTGTCTCTCTCAACCAAATCTTAATCGCAAACTTTGATAAACAAAGTTGTTGCTCAAAGAAACAAATTGATTTCCAGCTCTCAGTTTATTAAATTCTTTAAAATAATTGCATAAAAGTAAAACTAGTACCATTTTTCAAAATTTTGAATATATTACTAAAATAAATAATAAATTAATTTGATTAAATTAATTAAAATAAATTACTTAGATTTTTTTTAGAACTTCAATAAAGTAAATTACCTGTTGTTACAACTTTTTTCATTCCTCGACAATGAACTCACAAGTTATATAAAGCATGCTTCACAATACTTTCAGCTTTTTAACAAATATGCTTGCATTGTAAGTATTTTTTTATTTTTAAACATTTTCCAAAATTTTTTTAATTGTCTAATTTTTATAATTTTGAAGATTGTTTTTTGTTTTTAGTATAATTTTTTATTCATTTAGAATAAATTGGCTTTACAACATCTTTCTGATTTAAAAACATTCCAAAGGTTTTACAACTTTTTAATAGGTCATAAACCATTGCATAATGTAAGTTTGTATATTAGTTCTATATATGTTTTTCAATTCTTCACATTGTTTCAATTATTGTTTTCAAGCATTGTCTTAAAATTACAAATAACAGCAACTAAAAATGTTTATAAATATAAAATGTTGTAAATAAAAATGATTTTGTTATATATTTTTGTGAATAATAAGAACTAAAAATGTTGTTTTATATAATTGTTAAAATTAACAATTAATGTTATTATAAATTATTTTTACCATTAACACCAATAATGATATATATTATTTGTAAAAATCACAAGAATTATGTTGTTATATAATATTTTTAATAATCACAAGCAATAATTATTACACAAACAATTATTTCACAAACAATAATTATTACACAAACAACAATTACTTATTATAACAATTAAAGTTACATTTTAAACAATATAAGAATTAGTGATATACATTACCCACATAAAATTATTGCAGATTATTAAATTTTTATTAAATATTTTAGAGTGAAAAATCTATTCGCAAATGGAACAATGTTCAAAAGCAAGAAATTGTTTCATTGTATTTTACAATAGCATTACTTCTTTTGCATAGTAATAATACATCAAAACATGTTGGTAACTAAATTTTATTTATTTCTTTAATTAAAATTGCTTTTTAAAAATTTTATTTCAACAAATAATAGTCTTTTGTAAAAGTTTAGAATCAGTTAAGTATTTTTAAGTAAATCCATAATTTATTGAAAAAACATACACAAAGCTAAGATTTAATTTATTTTATATGTATGTATATAACATTAAATAAATTTTAGCTTTGTGTATGTCATTTTCAATAAATTATGGATTTACCTATAAACTACTAAACTGATTATAAAATTTTGCAAGAGGCTGTAGTGTTATCATAGCATAAAATTAAAGCTTTCATTTAACTTTATTTTTACAAATTTTCTTCTATTGAAACTGATAAAACTTATTTCAGCATCGTCTGTATTCAATTGCCCTCCTCCTCAAAGTTTAGTAATATTTTGTGAGTCTCTACAGATGAGTGTTGATATTGAAGAATATTTCTATGGAAAACCAGGGCAAAGGTTTTTGATTGAAGTAAATTTTTTAGTGTAACTTGTTCAATATTTTTTTTTTCCTTTGCATTTGCATTTGAATGTTATTTTACTAATTTTTTAAAATTTTGTTTATGCAGATTATTCAGACATCATTAGAGTTACCTCAATTAATCAGCACTGTGGTAGATATTTTAGTTTATGGATGCTGGTGTAACATGGAATATTCTCTTACTTTTTTATCTGAAATTTTGGTACAATATTATATAAAATCTCTTTTAATATATATATATATAAATATGCGTATATGTATGTATGTATGTATGTATGTATATCTATGTTTCTATATATCCATATATGTATGTATCCATATAAGTACATATATCTGTGTGTATTTATATAGAAATACTTGGATTTAATATCGTTAAGAAATAAGAAATACTTTTATTTTATTTTTATTTTCAGCGTCATTGTCTGGAATTAACTCCATTTCGTTCATTAATTCTCTCAACAGAACTTTTGATGTCTCTCAAAAACAAACTTACAATTTTATTTTTTATTTTTTTTTATTATATTATCTCCGCAATATTGCTTACTTTTATAATATTGTGTTAAAAAAAAATGTATTTAAAAAAACAATATGAATAGTATTGAACATCTAAAAAAAAAATTTCATAAACTTTTCCAGAAAAACATGTTATAACACTGTTCTGAAAAATTCTATATTTAGATTTCTTTTCGCTGCCTCAGTTTTGAATAAAAATGTTTTTCGTTAAATTGTAAAATCAGAATAATACTTTAAATTTTCTTTAGAGTTCTTGTAAACTTGAAACTATTTTAAGTAAACTAAAATTTATTTATAACCAAGTTATTCACATAAAATAATCAGAAAAAACATAAAATTCAAGATATTTTCATAATAAATAACTTTTTGACCCTCGTTTCTAATATTTAATATAAGTTACAAATACAAACATCGGACAGTATGGCAAGTTAAAATTTTTACTACCTTGAGCGAAACAAACAAATACAATCATTTTTAACAACATCTGGTCCAACTTCAAGTATTTAACTTTGCTTAAAGTTTCAACAGCAGAATATATTTTGAACAGATTTATTAAAAAATTTCAACTATTTTGTTTGGAACCTGATAAAATAGAAGATTTACTTTTCTATTTCTTAGCATGCCTAAAAATTGCGTATTTTACAATCTGTCCTTAAGTTCATTGAGTTATGATAAATTTTTAAACATGCATACTAACTTTTAGTTTTAAGTGTTTTTAATTTTCTTTATACTAAAAAAATATGTTTTATTTAGAAAATATGTTTTATTTAGATTTTTTATTTATATGTTTATATTAGATACTTTTAACCGAAGCACCAGTAAATGATTTAAAGTCTGCTTTTGAATTGGTCAAAGTTATTTTAGTAAGTGTTCGTTATTTTTAAAGATTTTTTTGTTTATAAAATATGCATAGTTTTATTCATTATAAAGTCATTCACATTATCAATTAGGAATTAGGAGATGGTATCCAGAACAATAGAGTTGAAATATTTATAGATGGTTCCACAGAACATAATATATGTGGGATTTTAAGTATGTATTTTTTTTAATTTCAAATGAATTTTTATCCAAAGCAAGTTTTTTATTGGTTCATGTAATATTAAATAATAATTATTTTTTAACATGGTGTTGACATTTTCTATTGGTTGATTCCAATATATCCCCAACCCTTGGAATTAGGGTCGGCATTTGGCAATGCTGACCTAACTGCTGACCTGAAAATGTTTGAGGTTGGCAAAATATGATAGAAAAATAAAAAATTTAACTTTTAACTATTAAAACAACACATTTGATAGATTTACATTATCATACAGAAGGTTAAAAAAGATTGTTGTCATAAGATATTTGCAAATCCCAAAAATAAAGAAAGGTTGTAGATGTTATAAGTTATCTTCAAATCCCTAATTAAATATAAACAAAGATTGTAGACATAAAATATCTTCAAATCTATAATTAAAAATAAAATGAGAAGTATTTGTCTTACTTTACATCAGCCCAAAGTAAAAAGTTTATAAAGCGATGGTTTTATTTAAGAACTTATCCGCTCGTGCCACCAAGATGATGCTCAAAGAGCGTATCTATGTGTGAAATTCCTAGTTAGAAGTGACAACAAGTTAGTGCGCAATTTTTTACTTCAAAATTCAATTAAGTGGCAGTGGGCTGTTGAATGGTTAAAAAAAAAGGTAAATTCATTTATTTATTTTTTTAATAAAAAAAATTTTTTTTAAATTACTTAAAAAAATATGTAATTAAAAATTACAATTTTTATATAAAATTGCAATTTTTGTTATTAGATTTTTAGCTGTTTGCCAAAAAAATTTTAATTCTGTTAGTTTTAATAAATGCCTAAATGAATGCATGTGTTTCATAACATACATATATTTTTTTAACAGTTTTTTTAAACTGTAAATTTTCTATTTTATTATGATAATAATAAAATAAAAATGTCCTATAATTTTAATATAATTATTTTCTTTTCAAGATGAGTGAATTTTCAATGTGGTCAGCTCGCTCAAATACCTCAAATGATAACCACACTTCATTTCAGCGAACCAATAGTGCACAAGTATTTTTTTTTCCTTCTTTTTGGATTTTAAAAAAAAAAAAGTTTTTTTCAGTTATCTGGAAGCTGATAGAGCTGTTTTTTTATTTTTCAGAACACTCTTGCTGAAGCAACAAAGTTACTCATAGAAACACAATCCTACAATAGTTCAGGATACCCTAATGATGCTATAAATGAAGATGAAGTTTCATAATAAATATTGTTGCTGTTCACTTGGAATTTTTATTTGTCATTTTTTTATTCAAAACTTTTATGTTTTTGCTAGCTAAATTTTTAAAGTTTTTAGTGTCTCATTAAATTCTATTGAGATTTTCTAATTAAATGACTTATTTTATCATATTTTTTATTTGCATTTGGTAATACAATTTTATTTTTGTGTGGATTATTTTTTTTCATGTAGATCTAAATATAACAAATATAAAAGCAAGATGAAATATATAAGTATATATACACATATGTATATGTATATATATTTGTATATATATATATATATATATATATATATATATATATATATATATATATATATATATATATATATATATATATATATATATATATATATATATATATATATATATATATATATATATATATATATATATATATATATATATATATATATACATACATGGACATACTTACATGCACACGTGTATATACATATGCTATATAAATATTTTGTTATTGTATCATTAATAATATTTCATGTATAAAGCATAAGAAAGCATATATTTATTAGTAATTAGGCCCAGGTTTATCACTTTTTTTATATCACCCTTTTGTTCACTGTTTTAAAAAAACCTAAGTTACTATTGTTAGTGTTAATCCTTGTTAGTGTTTAAAGTTTATTGAGCTAACAATACAGTATAGGCTAATACAATACAAAACTTAAAATGAGAGATGTATGGTGCTTTTTAGAATATAATTTTACAAATGCATTAGTGGCATTTCTTTTAATGCTACTTGGTTATTCAAATGTTATGTTTTTAAGTGCATACCTGGCCCATATTGTTAGTTGGTTATATCTGTTTTAAAAAATATGAATTTTTTTTGGGTTAAAAAGATGCTTTGTATAAAGTATTGTAAAGATTTTTCATACAAAATATTGTAAAATGACCTTTTATTGAAATTTTTTGCTTTTTTTTTATTTTGGTTTTATATCATGAAACAATTATTAAATATTTTAATTATTCATTTGGCATAAAGTTTTGATAAATTGTCTCTTGAGACCAGAACTAAGTCCAAAACATCTGTTTTGCAGAAAAACAATTTAAATCGTTTCGATTGTTTATATTGACCTTATTTTTGATTATAGCAATATTACTTTTTGCCACATCAAATATTGTAGGAAAATTGTTTTGCCATGATCAAAAATATAACAAATACAAACAATTGAAAATTTTTGAATTGCTCTTTTGTAAAACAGATAGTTTGAACTTGGGTTAGTTTTGATTTAAATGGATGAAATGTTCTATGTATGTTTATATGTGTGTGTTTATATATATATATATATATATATATATATATATATATATATATATATATATATATATATATATATATATATATATATATTTATATATATATATACATATACATATATATATATATACATATATATATATATATATATATATATATATATATATATATATATATATATATATATATATATATATATATATATATATAAACACACATACAAAGAACATTTCAATAAGTAGAAAATCACTTATTAATCTTATTTATTTTAAACAGTCCATCAATAAAGACATCAGAAATGAATGCTCAAATAAATAAGTTTCAATTTATACCAAAAATTAAATTAAAGAAAGTCATAAATGTAAATAGTCATAAATAACTTCTGTAATATTTCAAACCTAAGTGGAATTTTGCACATTTGTGGAATATGTTGACACTATTATAAAAAGAATTATTTAGAATTATTTATTTCTGCTTTTTTATTTATTTATTTTATTTTTTTTTGGTGACTTTTATTATTAATTTATTGACTTATTTTCATGTCTGCATTTAAGAGTAAATTCCAATATTTTATTTAATAATCATTCTTGGATTTCATGTGTAATTCATATTTTTCTGGTAGGCTTAATATAAATTTATTGTAAATTTTACTTTCCATACGTATTTTGATAACTGACTTTTGAATATTCTTGTTTTTTGTTTAACTCATTGTTTCTTGTTTAACTCATTAATATGATAAATTCTCAGTATTTGTATGTGTAAATATTTCCACTAAGATAGGAGAAGCGTTTTTAAAATTGGTGAATAACCACTTCCCGCCCTCTTATAAAATGCATAAAATTTTAAGCGAAAACTTGAAGTTGAATTGGTTTATCCTTAATACAGGACCTAGGTATAATAATATTTCCAAAAAAAATGTTATTCTTACAAAAGAAAATAGAAATTACATAAGCAAACCAAGAATGTATATTATATAAAAAATCAGAATTGATTTTTAAATGTGGACATAAAAATAAACTTCTCTTATAAAATAAGCAAATTAAAAAAATAATAATGAGAAATCTCCATTAAAAATATATTTAAAAAATAGAAATAAACAATTCTAAAAGAATTATTTTTATAATAGTGTCAATATATTCCAAAAATGTGTGAAACTCAATATATATAATATATAACAGTAGTTAGACATTTATGACTTCCTGTAATATAATTTTGATATAAATTAAAGTTAATTAATTTGAGCATTTATTTCTGATCAGCCTTAATTGATGAAATTAAATTAAATATTATATAAAATAAATGTGTGTGTGTGTGTTTACCCTTTATGGTAAAAAATGGGTCTAAATAAAAACCATTAAATTCAATTGAAACCAATTAAACTTATTATTTTTTAAAAACCCTCAAAAACCTAATTTCTTTAAACATAAAGAGTCGTTAAGAGCCATTTTTTACCACAAGCAATAAATTTCAAACTATAAATATATATATATATATATATATATATATATATATATATATATATATATATATATATATATATATATATATATATACACACAGCTCTTAGAAATAGGCTTTGCATTCGGCAATGCTGACTTAGCTGCCGACTCAAAAGTGTTTGAGGTCTGCAAAAAATTGCCCACCTTGTTATTACCTTGTATGTTGTATGGTAACCTCTGTTACCATACAACATACAAGGTTGTATGTTGTATGGTAACAGAGTTAAACTTTTGTCAAAAAATTTTGTACAAATTTTAAATAATGTAATTTTAAAAAATTTTAATTCATTTTTTATAGTATTATCTAATGTATAATTTAACGGCATCTGGAAAAGTTGAAACATATGTAACCAAATCAGGTATTAAGTTTTTAAATACTTTAATTAATTGTAAAAGTTATGTTCATATAAAAGTTATGTGATTAAAATGCTTTAATACTAAGTATTACTGATTAAGGGTCTGCGTTTCAGAACGGTACAAGACGAAACGAAACAAAACAATGAAAAATATCGTTTCGATAAAACCGTTACAAAACGAAACAATTTTTATCTTGTTTCGCAAAATATGGTACGAAAAGAAATACAATTTTCTGGTTTCGTGATAAATACGGGACACATTTTTTGTTTTGAAAAAACTGGTACGAAACGAAATAAGATTAAACTTTTTCCGAAATAAAACGGTAAAAAACGAAACAAACAAACAAGAAATTTCTGAGTTTTACGAGAAATACTAATGTTTTTACGACAGATAGGGCTAGCATAAAATGAAAAAGTAATTTACATTTTATATTGTACCAATTTAAGCACACATTTGCGATTTTTACGAAAAATCAGTTTTTATTTAGACAATTATATTTCACAATAAAATTTTAAAATTTTATTGTGAAAAATAAAATTTTGATTTTAAAATTTCACAATAAAAAGTAAAACATTTTTATTTTAATACTTGTTGAGTGTCACTTTCGGATGTTTTTTCGGATGATGTTGTTTCGGATTCTTCTGGAATTTCCATTGTTTTTCTTTTGATTCCTGAAGATGTTGGTGTTGATGGTAAAGAAGAAGAACATAATGGCGTTGTTGAAACGTTTTTTGTTTTGAACAATAACTTTTTTTGGTTATTTGAAAAAACTGCTTTAGGAATAGGATTTTTGGGAGGTGTTCTAACTGGAGTTAATGCTGGGGGGTCCAGGGCTTCTTCAGCGTCGCTTATAATTTTCAAGGTCATGTGAGGACAGACAAGATCATAATTGACTTTAATCAAAGTCAATTGCTTTGCTGTCTGAGTGGAAAGACTGTGTCTTTTATCATTTATAATTCCACCGCTGGCGCTGAACACTCTCTCACTACAGCTTGATGCAGCTGGAATGCAGAGCAAATTTCTTGCCAATTGTGCTAACAATGGCAAAGTAGAGGCATGTTTCTTCCACCATTTCAGCACATCAACTTTATGCTTTTAACTATTTCTCTGTTTTCCATTTCAATGTGGTCATGAAGAAAATTGTCAGTTTTATAAAGCATAGTTAGCATATGATGAAGCACTGGTTCAGTGTCCTTGGACATGCAATCTGACATAATCTTCATTTTTTTTAAGACTGGCATCAGTGAAGCCATCAGTGAAAATTGGTTGTCACTTGGAATAACGTTCTGTAGTGGGTTGTTATTTAGTGCATCTTTTTCTCTAAGAGAAATCAACACATCTTTAAGTTTAAGGATTGACTCCAGCATAAAACAGTTAGAATTCCACCTGGTTTTTACCGGAGCAATGATTTTAACATAGTTTACACGGAGCAACATACACTCTTTTTCAATAAGTTGACAAGCTAAGGTGGATCTGTGGACTTTGCTAGATAGTTGTGTGGCAATATCTATGCATTCTTTGACTTCTTGCACTTCATTGGTAGCAAGTAGTAGGCTAGTGTTTAGTAGGTGGTCTGCACACAACAGTGATTCGTATTTTGTTTTGTTCATGATTGACACAGCATGTTTCATGTTTGCCGCCGCATCGTGGACAATGACTTTCTTGGGCACGGCGTCCAATACCGGATATTTTTGGATCATTTCTTCCAGAGCCTTAAACAAGAATGAAGAAAAATTAATGATTTATAAGATAACTTATGCAGCTTTTAGGTTTTACAATAAATTATAAATTCTTTCAATAATTGACAAAATCCTAGAAGAAACGCTATTCTCGCGGAAGGATAAGTTTTACTTTTTTAAATTATTTTTGCACTTACAAATTTATATTTACAAGAACAAATTATATCAACATAAGAAAAATTACTTTGCTAATGTGGTAACCAGTGTGTCTTCCCATGAAATTGTCAAAGTTGAGAACATATTTTTTCAGTTCAAACTGACTATTGATATAGTGAAGCGTAAGAGTCATGTATGGATCCTGTGACCTAGAGGTCCAACCATCAGTGGTGATAGCCACCTGTTGACAAGTGGAAACTTCGTTTTCAATTAGGTTTTGCACAGTATCCATAACGCTTTCATAAAGCAATGGCAGCTTGTACCTTGAAAAAGTCGAGGAATGTTTCACAATTACTTTTGGATTTAAATGTTCCACCATTTCTTTGAAGCATGGTTCATCTACTAGAGTGAATGGACTACTTGACCTGGCAATGTATGACATGATTACCATGTCTGTCTCCAATTGCCTGCCTGATTGGGAAGAATATTTCCCAATAGTTCCCCCATTAACACATTTAGATAAGCCTTTTTGTGATCGTTGATCTAAAAAAACGAAATAAAAATTAAAGTTAAACATGAAAATTATCTTTATACAAGGAAAAACATTATTTTATGAAAAATAATTAGAAACTTACTGTATGCGTCATTCAGTTCGAAGGCAGCTTCTGTAATTTCTTTAATATCTTCTTCTCTTTGGCGCTCAAGTTCAATTTGGGCTCTTAACATCGTAGCGTAGTCAGTGGGATGCTTTGTTTTCAGATGGTACCTGATACCACTAGTGGATCCATCAGTTAACTTGATTTGGATTTGACACTTTTTACATTCCCTACACTTAACACCTGACACAGTAACTTTATTAAAATAATTCCATAAAATTGTAGCTTTTATAGGCATGATTATATGATTGAGAATTACTATGGTTTTTAAACAATAAATTAATTAGTTTTGCAAAATATTTCAAGTTAACACAACAATATCGCATTTAAAATGTTATATAATATAATTTGAACTATTTAATTCAAACAATGATTTCAAACTCTTCATGCGAGTTTATAAACAAATACATAATTTATGTCTGATGAACTTAAAGTTAAAATTTTATTACAGTAAAACGGTTTTACTGTAATAAAATTTTAACTTTAAGTTCATCAGTTTTACTAAAACCTGCCTACAGAAGACAATATCTTTTTTTAACTTCTTTAGATGCGCTAAGCCTTATGAAAATGATGCTATTGCATTGCTTTGTTAATACATTTTTTTAGTTAAACTTTGATTTACGAAACATTGAGTTAGTAAGTATTAAACGTAAAAGTTTATGTATTGCTCGAGGGCATGGGAATCGTGAAATATCTGTTTGGGCGGGGAGTTATGAAATATTCCGTAAAAACCGATAAGAAACGAAACAATTTTATTGTGTTTCGTAAATAACGGTACAAATCGAAAAAATAATTTCACGTTTGGTAACAACATGATACGAAACGAAACAAGATTTACGTGTTTTGTATAAATGCGATACAAAACAAAATGATATTTTTTGTTTCGTAAAAACGGAACGAAACGAATACTCGCATTTTTTACCGTTTCATACCGAACTTCCGAGAGAATACGAGCAGACGCAGACCCTTATTACTGATACATATTACTGATGTTGATGTCAAAAAGTTTCATTAAATTTTAAAACAAGATATAAAATGATAATGCAATGATATAAAATATGCAAAGAAAAATAACTATGTAACTATTTAGAGACAACGTTCTTCAAGTTTTATTCATCACAAAGTTCATTATTTGTACACGAAAATTCTCTTTTCAACTGCAATGTTATAAAATATGCAACTGCAAATGCAATGAGAATGTAAAACATGAAGTCTTAAATCAACCTTTCAACATTCTTATAACATTCAATAAAATTTAATAGTTTATGTACCATTGACTAAAAGTATACAATCTGAATAATTTAAAGTACTAAATAGTATTTTGTAAACAGAATGTTTACAGAATACTATTTAGTATTTTGTAATGTAAATACTTTTTAATAGAATTGTGTCATGTTCTCAGTGTCATGTTCTCAGGCATATTGCTAGTTAAGTAGTTTGGAACACACAAAATGTTGGTCAACCACCACACTTATTTTTTACATATTTTTTCCACCATGCATTCCACCTTCTGTTAAGCAATTTCCAGCAATTATGACTTGGGGTGCAATCACTGCCAACAGTCATATTGATTTAAAACTTTTTAAAACAACGTGAGACTTCTGTGAAAAATTTCTTTAATCGGTAGAATAGTTTGCTTGAAAGATTTTTGCAAGATAAAGCAC
The DNA here is from genome assembly GCF_022113875.1 of Hydra vulgaris. NCBI lineage: Eukaryota > Metazoa > Cnidaria > Hydrozoa > Anthoathecata > Hydridae > Hydra > Hydra vulgaris. Next base: position 21,566,463 of record NC_061169.1, read on the forward strand.
AGGAAAAGTATAAAAAATTTGTTATTACCTATATTAAGCGTCTTTTTAAAAAGGTTTTACTTGAAAGCATTTATGTTTTTTTTATCACTAGCTTGAAGATTTTGAAAAAGGTGACCTAAAAAGGTGGTTTGTTTACACTCTTTCTATGACAGGAGTTGATTATCTTGAAGCTTTTTTATGGAGGTGTGCAAAGATCTGGACAAAATTTTGATTGCAGCGTATATCAAAAAAAGTCTGAAACTTGTGGCAGAGGTGACTCTGATTTTTGCTAGTTTAGCGTTTGACAAAAGAGTTTGCTGCCATGCCCTTGTTTCACTCTTTCTGCTATGGTTAACATGCAGACATTATATACTTTAAGTGGTATTTGCAAAAGTCTACAAAAAAAAGTAGTGGAAGTACAACAAGACCAGATATTTTGCTATTTAAAGTTTTTAAGTCTATAGCAGGTTGGGTTTTAAAAATATTATACAAGATTATGATTTAAGATCTTTTTTTGTAAATAACTCAAGCAACCTATAAATCTAACTTGGCACCCTTATAAGTCCACCCTCAGAGACACCACTCAGTTTAGCCAGAATAAAACTTAGCAGGCAGTCAGATAAATTGCTTGAATGTTTCATTAAATGATCTAAATTTTATAAGCTCCTTACTCCACTTATAACGATTGGTTGTAGTTTGAAAGATCCTATAATGCATCGTTAACAGACTTTGTGACGTAGTCATTTTTTTTGAAAAATGAATGAACACACTGAATGGATGTGATTTAAAAAAAAAAAGAATTACTCTGAATGTAACAAAATAATTAACAAAATAATTTTTGTCATTATGCAAAACACAAAATGATGTTAATTTATTATAATGACTTGTGTTAAACAAACAACACAAGGATTTGTGTGTGAATTTATGCACAATCTTGCATTTAATCGTAAAGCAAATTTTCTGTTTATTTAAACTCATGTTTCTTAGAAAAGATGCATGCTGTACACAACAAAAAATTGAACTAAAAGAAGTTGCTATAATTTTTAAGTTATAAATTGCAATGGATGTATGCTTCCATTTTATTGAAAGCTTTGTTAAGAAATACTAAAAGTTTTTTGTTTCATTTTTGTGAAAATTTGTGCCAAATTTACATGATATAATAGTATATACTTTATCTATTTATTTTAAACAAATTTACATGATATAATAGTATATACTTAATTCATTTCTTTTAAATAAGATATTATGTTTTTAATTTGAATTTGATATATTGAAATAAAATTTAAAATTTACTGAAAGTGACATTCACTTATCTTATATAGTTTCACATAAAGTATTTACATTTGCGTATATTTTCATCAACTTGTATATATATATTTGTTCATAAACTGTTTTAAAGAATGAAGGATGAGGGGCTAACGCTCAAAAAAACACCCTAAATTCTATAATATGTCATTATCATTTCAAGTCTTTAACATTTTTTGATGAAAATTTTTTGCGCTGCATTTGCTACATATGAGAAACCTCTATGAATAATTTATGTGCTTTAGTGGTGGCAACAGAACTATGCAGTTTATAAATTAATTCTTGGAAAGATTATATGTGGTATTATAGTGGTGGCAACAGAGCTATGCAGTTTATAAGTTAATTCTTGGAAGAAATTGTGTAAAACTTATAGTTGCTTTGGATATTCAAGATTAAATTCAAAAAAAGACTTGAAGTTACAAAAACTTTCGAAGATTTTGATCTATGATTGCTTTTCAATCACACACAAATAAAAAAAGACAGTCCGGACGACAAAATGAAAAGTTGATGTTTTAGATTTAAGCAATTTTAAAACTTGCCATCCTAAAAAAAAAATTTTAAGTTTAAAATAAATGTAATAAAAAAAAAATAACACAAATGAAAAAAGCAGATAGAGAAGATTAAATAATAGTTGAATTGAATTGAATTCTTCTTAAAAACCAAGTATGAAATTAAAAGTTTTTAACTTCTTAAAAACTTTTAATTTCATACTTCTTAAAAACTTTTAATTTTATTCCTCTTAAAAACTTTTAATTTCATACTTCTTAAAAACTTTTAATTTCATACTTCTTAAAAACTTTTAATTTCAAACTTCTTAAAAACTTTTAATTTCATACTTCTTAAAAACTTTTAATTTCATACATCTTAAAACTTTTAATTTCAAACTTCTTAAAAACTTTTAATTTCAAACTTCTTAATAAACTTTTAATTTCATACTTCTTAAAAACTTTTAATTTCATACTTCTTAAAAACTTTTAATTTCAAACTTCTTAAAAACTTTTAATTTCAAACTTCTTAAAAACTTTTAATTTCAAACTTCTTAAAGACTTTTAATTTCAAACTTCTTAAAAACTTTAATTTTAATTAAAGTTTAATTTTAATTTTAAAATTAAAATTTAATTTTAATTTTTATTTTTTCTTTTGTTTTAATTTTATTCTTCTTAAAATCTTTTAATTTCATACTTCTTAAAAACTTTTAATTTCATTCTTCTTAAAATCTTTTAATTTCATATTTCTTAAAAACTAAATAATGTTTGGTATATTATTTATTAAAGAAACTAATAAGATTTGAAAATTAACCTTAGCTTTATTTCTTCGATTAGGAAAACCATTATTGCACCTGCTACATTTTTAAATTGTTGCACTTGATAAAGAACGATATTTGCCCATAATTAGCAAGACATAAACTAAATACTATTTGGTATATTATTTATTAAAGAAACTAATAAGATTTGTTAAAAAAACTAATAAGATTCTTAAATTTATTTTCTCGATTAGGAAAACCATGGTTGCACTTGCAACATTATTATATTGTTGCACTTGCTGAAACACGATATTTGCCCATAGTTGGCAAGACATAAACAAGACATAAACAAAGGCCTTTAAAGATTTTATCACTAATGCATCTAAAAAAAATTATATAAGATAAAAACATAATTTTAATAAGTATAATTTTTTAGTTTGAGATTGTCTGGAGATAATTATCTACCAGTATTGTTGTTCCCTTAACTATCATGTATATCTCACCTATAATGTTTATAATCACCTATAATGTTTATAATCACCTATAATGTTTATAATCACCTATAATGTTTATAATCACCTATAATGTTTATAATCACCTATAATGTTTATAATCACCTATAATGTTTATAATCACCTATAATGTTTATAATCACCTATAATGTTTATAATCACCTATAATGTTTATAATCACCTATAATGTTTAGGCATTTGCCAGTCAGCTTGTAGTATGCATTATTTGTTTTGAAATTGTTTCCAATAAGACTGGTTTTTTACATAATTTTGTTTAATGCATCTAAATTCATCATCTCTGAATAGCACAAACAAATGTTACAAAAAATTATTTTCTATAACAAAAATTGAAATTACAAAAGTCTCTAAAAAAAAATTAAATGCCCAGCAATGAATAAATTTTTTTTTTTTTTTTTTTTTTACCAACAATGGGGTGTTTAAAGGTTGTGGAAATTCCTCAAGTTTAATACTAGCTGTTAAAGAATCATTTTGAATCCACGTTTACCTGCGTAAACATGATTTATTAATCAATTGTACAATCTCATTTTCACTTCGGTCTGTATAAATAATGCATACAATTATGTCTTTATTACATCGACTTTGTATAGAAACAAGTTAACATTTTAAAATTAATTTAAAATGTTAATATAGGATACCCCTTAGAAGCAAAGTTATTTTACTGATTTCTTTTTTTATAAATTTTAAATCAAAATCAAATCTAGCCTTATTTGTGACATCAGTAGTTAAGCCAATTTAGTTGAATGCTCTTCCGCGGTGCTCCGTGACAAGACTGCTAGGTCTTTTAAGAGCGCCTAAATAAACCAAAAAATAAATCCATATGACTTGCTAATTATTTCTATTAATAGATATTTTATAGATTTTTAATAGATTTTTCATAGATCAGTGTTTAATAGATCTTGTAATAATAATGAAAATTTTATAGGCAGTATTATTATAATGTATTTTTAAATATTATTCATTTTAAATTGTGTATTATACTTTTTAAATTTTGTTTTTTTATATTTTATGTAATAGTATACTTATTTGCTTTACTTTTTTAAGTTAAATACTCAGGTTAAAATTGATGGAAGTTAAAATATGGTTTTTTTTTTTTTTTTTAAAGGAAAATCTTCAAAAGTTATGTCTTTCAAGTGTATTTTTTGCTTTTTTGCACTTGGTTTGTTGATTTGTACTCTTTCTTGGTTAGCATTTGTTCGTAATGTGACTACTCATATGCAGCTGATGTCAGAACCAATTTATATTTCTATTAACGAAGCACAACTTTCTGAAAAATGGAGCCATGAAGATGAGCTAGATGTGCAAGACGAAGGAAAGTTTCATGTCGTCACAAATCTAATTCTTGTAACTCACAAACATTACAGCATCAATTTGCGCTATGAAAACAATCGCATACCTGACGCGAATCAACTTCAAGATAGACAGACTGAAATTGAATCTACTTTGCAATTAAATTTGAATAATGATAAAATAGCTGCAGTGCATGTATTATATTTTCATCCAGCTGTTGCGCAATACTTACTTAAACTTCCTTTGCAAAACTCAAAAAAACTTATTTTGCATCTGACTAAACGAGATCCAACTGTAGGCATAAATCTTGATTATATTCAAAGTTATTTAAAGCATAAACCAGTTATCCTGATGCACATGGACAATTTTTTAGGTTCAGGTTGGGAAGATGTTGATTTTACTCTTTTGAGAACTCAAAGATTGGTTTATGCATTAACGCGTCACTCGGTCACTAGTAAATTTCCTTGTAATGCTGCGGTGAGTGCATCTTGTAATCCAGGCACCGCTTACATGGGTTCCCATGATGCATTTGTTTTTCACGCAGATCGAGATTTTGAAAAAGAAATGCTTCAGGAATTAGATACTGGTCCTAATTCGAATGGTATTGAAAATGTTTTGATATGGTACCTCCGTGAAAAGATGGGTTACCGAGTAATAAATCCATGTCTTCATCTGATAGTCTACCACAATCATTGCGTACCTATTCGAGATATAGGAAGGAAACGATTTAATCGTAAAGGCAAAAATGGATTAGCGCAATTTACAAGAGAATTGACATAAATTATATCGAGCATAATTATCTTATACCCGTCAATAAAAGCTTGTATAAATTTCAATATAAGATTCAATTTTATTTGAGTATGTTGAATAAATTTTTCTTTAATTTTAGAAACTCATGTTTTCGACATTAAATATAAAATGTAAAATTTTTTATAATTTTTATGAACTATTTATTAAATATTTATAGATTTTTTTTTGTGCACAATTTTAATTATTATAATCTTATTCTATACTTCAAAAAATATACAAATGTATATATTTAAATAACTTTGAATTATTTTATATGAATTTGGAGGTATTTTTTAGCAATTTTGTCATTAATTGAAAATGTTTCAAAAATGTGCACGGTTCAATGATTTTTGTACTCGCAAGCATACTTGAGTCGATAGAATTTGTTGAAGTCTGGGTAAAGCTAATATTTAAAAAATAAATAGGGTTAATTCTGTATTGCATAGCAGTTAATCCTGTATTGCATAGCATTTTTTCTTGATTTAAGGTGGTACATTACTAAAAAAATACTGATTTTGGCGTAAAATGTCAAAATTCAGTTTTTGGACTCTTGGATTTTTTTCCATATTTTATCTTTTTCATTTGATATAACTATCTTGTATTATTTGATAGTATAAAACATTTAAAAATTGCATTTTTTATGGGTTTGAGCCATAGCAACGCCTTAGCAACAAAACAAAAACCCTTACTTAATCCCTAAAATGTAAGTTAAAATGACTTTTTTTAAAACAAAGCAGAATATATCAGCAAACTCAATTCCACTTTAGGTTAAAAACTTGATAATACCAGTTTATTAAGGCTTCCAAGACTCAAAATCTGAAAAAGTCCTTGAATGCCATCATAAAGTCCAGAGTTCCAAAGAACACTTTTTTTTTAGTAAAAAAAGTAGTTGAAATACGAACTATGATTTATTTACGAAATATGATTTATTTTAATAATGAGAGTAAAGGTATTTGAAGTGCGCTAAAATTGTCGCAATTCCGACTCCACAGCCCTGATTGAATCCTTTGGCTACCGATCTCAATTTTTTTCATTGTTTTATACACTTTTGTATTGCATTTTGCTCAACACAAAATTTGTCAAATTGAATAGATGTAATAACTGTTTTATACCCAGTCAAAGTTTAAAAGAGTCGGAGTCGCTAAAAAGTATCGCGACTCCGATAGTAAAATTTCTTGGTATTGCACGTGCATTTACAAAATATTCAATTAACCATATGTTCAACTAAACCTCAAAGAATTTTTCATAAATTTGTCAAAAAAAAAACTTTAAAACGTAATATCTTTACATTGACTTAATATCTTTAAATTGACTAATGATTTTTGACTCAGGGTATACTCAGTATAATTAAGAAATTCGGTTAACAGATAGGATTTTAAAAATTCTTGTTCAACTTTTTTAGTAAAGTAATTACTTCCCATTTTAAGTCAAATAACTTAGTATTTTAACTATATTTTCAATAATTTGTGATTTCAATAATTTGTGAAAATAAGTCATTAAATTACAAATCCATCTGTCACCCAATCAAATCAACCGGAATCAAACATTATAATCAATCTACAAAGTTGAAACCACGGTTAGCACGGATCCTTATAATGCCTACCTAGCTGTCCCAAGAACGCCACTTATACGAAAAGTTAGCGTGCACATCAAGGTACCCTGTGAGCCAAATTTTAAAATCATTTAATTTTGTCCGCGGAAAATAATTTAATTTGAATGTTCAAATTACTTCATAGTGCACCAATAAAAACACTTGTAGAATTTGAACCACTCAATATAATTTGATAAAAGTTGGTGCAAATGTAGCCAATAGTCATACCAAACTCTGGAAAAATTTTCAGCCTGATTGGATGACTGATGTAGGATTTATTGCAGTTTTAGTTTAAGTTTTGTCAGTTTTTTGCTACTTATACCTTAAAGCGTTACCAATTACTGTCACTATTTTTAAAATAACGATTACATGAGTGTTCTACTATGTAATACCAACAATTTTTGTTATAATTATTTTATCGGTACATGTACAGTTTTCATTTTTTAGACCAAAATAGTGATTTGCTACTTATTACGTGATTTAAATTGGCTTATGCCAATGACGTTGACACAGCCTTCAAAGTGGAGGGGGTCAAACCCTGAATTTCTAAAAGAAAATCCATAATTTCTAAAATAATTGCCTATATTTCTAAAACAAAAGGTACTTGCAAAAAAATATGGGCAGGCCATGGCTTCTATTGATACCAACATTTCCTAAGGTATAAACTACAGCCAGAATGCAAAAAAATTCTGAAAAATGGTTAAGAAGGATTTCTAGGGATACCTAAATAGAAAATAAAAATATTTATTTATCTGAAAACAGAACAACTGTGAAAAAACCAAATATTTTTTATACTGACAAAGATAATTGACTTTAAAGGTTTAGATAAGTTAACTAAGATATCTGACCAATTCAAAGTTTGGAGGGCCAGATGGTTGAGGTATAAGCGAAATAATAATCATCCAGAGTACAAAGAAAGATTGTTGCGCTGCATAATTGATCTAAACAGTAAACATCTTTAAAGAACATCATTTGAGTTATTAGAAATTAGGCTGCTGAAATTTATATTTTACGGCGTATAATGAATATTTTCATCATTTTTAAAAATAGTGTTAGAGTATTTGTATTAAAAGAGTACATTGAGCTATTTTTTAACAATCTTATGGTGGAGAAAATCAAAAAAACATTTCTTAAAATGTAATTAGTTATTTGATGGTAATACAATGTAAAAAATAGGGTTTAAATAGTTTTCACTTCATTTTAAAAGTAAATGTATTTAAGGAGGTCAATACAAAATATTTTAGGAGATCTGCTTTTTTTTTTGTTTTACTAACTGGTAGTCCTTTGACCAGGTTTTTCGCTTTTTTTAAAGTCTCTCTATAGTAAAATATCTTAGCGTTTAATAGTTATGAGCTTACATAGTTTGAACCTCCCTCAATTTAAGGGGCTTACAAAATTTTCAATGGTCATAATTTATGAACGCTGAAAGATTATACCATGAAACTTAAAATTTATCAATGAGTCTAGTTAAGAATAGTACAAAAGATATTTTATAATGTTTGGGGAAGGGGGACGAAGATTTTGGTTCTTTTTTTGTTTCCAGCCTCCGATCTCTCTCTCTCTCTCTCTCTCTCTCTCTCTCTATATATATATATATATATATATATATATATATATATATATATATATATATATATATATATATATATATATATATATATATATATATATATATATATATGTATATATATATATATATATATATATATATATATATATATATATACACATTTAAAATGTAATTAGATACTTTCATTTTCGTCTATAACTATTTTTGGTAGATCGCTTGAATATGTCTTAAGTTTACAAGTTATTTCTTTTGCTCTTATTTTGCATCTCTATTTAAGTCATTTGATGTATGTACACTCCTCTGCAACTAAACTATTTAAGACAATGTATGTACGCATTTAATTTATATATAAATATATATATATATATATACGTGCGTAGGTAATTCCAAGTTCAAGTGATTAGTTTTAAGAAAAAAAAAGTTTTAGACAAAACACAAGTCATCATCGGGGATACTTAAAGTTTAAAGGATCTTGATTTTAATTAATAGTGATTGTTGTGTTAACTTTTTATTTCAGGGCCGACGAACCAGGGGGGCCAGGGGCACGTCCCCCCCCTCACTTTTTTTTTAAAGGATTTTTTTTATAAGAAAATTATAGATTTAGAAGACTGTTAAGAATTGGCTATTACTTCCCCCCCCCCTCCCCATACACACACTTTGATACCTGTGTCGTCGGCCCTGTTTTTCAAAATAAATTCATGTGTAAAACTTATATATATCTATAAGAGCAGGTTTTTTTTGTATATTAATTACCACAAATTTATTATATCATTTACAAAAAATTTTAAAAATGCTTTGATTTAAATAAGATAATTTTATTTAACAATTAATTTTATCTGCTTTAGTTTACCAACAATCGGAGTGCCCCATAAGTTACAAAATATAGATATTTTACAGGCAGAATCATGAATTATAAGGTGGATTATAAAGACAAAAACGCCAAAGCAAGTAAGCTATGTTGGATATAAATCTAAAAATTGCGAGGCCCTAGGTTGCTGCAAAGCTGGCCTATAGGTAAACCCGGTCCTGATCTCAATTTATTTTAAAGAAAATTTATTACTTTTAAGTTTAGGCTTCCATAAAAAATGTTTTATCAAGCAAAACAAATTTTATAAAATTAACTAAAATGAAACTATTATTTTATATTCACTATTACTGTTCGTAAAAATAGTTATGAACTAATACTTTAACCTGATAAAATGTTATAGACATCTTATAAAATGTTATAGACATCTTATAGACCAAAAGTTTATTTACGAAAAACTGGTGACCTTTTTAAATCATTTAGTTGTAAAAATAATTTCTTTTCGCAACACTTTATATTTTAAATCTAAGAAGCATATGCAGAAATATTTTTCTAAAACATATATGTCACCATAACCAAACCTAATGAAAATAAAAACAAGACACTTGTTTTATTTGAATATAACTAGGGATAACAAAATTGAAAATTTAAAAACAACCGCAAGACAAAGTTTTTTCTAGTCATGGGAAACGAGCATTAACGGTATACGATTCTACAATAAAAACGCATCAGTTGTAAAAACACTTTTAAACTTAACGTGGGACACATGTCCTAGCTTGTGCACAAAGTATTGGTATTTGGCTAGCTTGTGCACAAAGTATTGATTCTTGGCCATTAATATAAGAGCCAGAAAAACCTGTTGATTGTAATGTTTTTAAAGAAGGCACATTTCAGAGAAAGCGCAAAGCAAAGTTGGTATCAAATATTAACTAATAAAATGTTAATTAATAAAAATTATTCGAATGATATTAACTGTTTAAAAAATGTTATTTTTTACTTAACTATTTCTTATGTTTATGCACTATTAGTTAAAAAAAGTTAATCAAAAATTAGTTAAAAATTAGTTTAATCAAAAGTATTTTGATTAAACTGCTTTGATAAAAGTTATAAGAATAACAAAAAAAGATAAATTGGGCAAAACTACATAAAAAAGGAACCATCAATGATTGTAAACGTGGACCGACGTGTCGAAGTTTTTATATTTTGGTTTCGAGATAAGACTGTTTTTCTGGAAAAAAAATCGTTGAATGTATGATAAAATAGAGTGTACCATCGACTGTAAAACATGGTGGTTGTATTGTTAAGGTTTGGGGCTTTTTGGTTGGAATGCGGCAGGTGACTTTGTAAAAAAGAGGGTGTAATGACAATATTAGTTTACTTGTACACTTAAAAAATCATACTACACTTTCGGAAAGATGGGTTAATGGAAAGCCATTTATTTTTTCAGAAGGAAATGACTTAGAGCTTAAATCTAAAACATATTTTTTAAAAACTTGTATAAGTTATTTGACAGAGTTCGAGAACGATCAAATATTGAATAAAATGATTTAGCATCCCCAATCACATGATCACTCTTCTATCGGTTTTTTATGGGAAGAATTAAAATTAATTTCAAAAACTAATGCCTAATGATGCATAAGATGTGGAAAAAACTTATTAGTTAGTGGCATAAATTTTACTTTGGCAAATTTGATAAGCCGTTGGGTAGAATGCCAAGAATATAAATGGCTGTCATTGTCTCAACTGGTGATTAAAGGGCAAGTAAATTATAAATTAATCTAATGCGACCTAATATTAACTTTTCTGTTAAACTAATAAATAAGATAACATAAAATTCAGGTAGACTTAGCTTAGAGTTTCACTTCTAATAGTAAAACTTAGATATCTTATATAGAAAAGTATGACAATTCGAATAATTATGAACGGTAGTGTTTACATATAATATGTGCTTTATATATTATTTATTTACTATATAACGCAAACACATCCCTTTTTTGCAAGGTTTTCAAAAATAATTTTATTTTAGTGAAAAACTGCACAATAAAGTACTTCATTCTTAGTCATTAAAAACAAGTGTTAAACAGAATATGCTGGTTACAACTTTTCAGGACCATCAGAAACCGACACAATTTTTGAAAAAAAAAATGAAAAAAAATATTGCATACTTCTCCTCTACTTATAAAGTAGGAGAAAAGTATAGCTGTATTTTACCACGTGTCTCGATTCATTAAAATGAAGAAAACATGTTTAAGAGCTTTCAGTGAGCAAGCAAACGATCCTTAAAAGTTGACATTCAAATTCAAGGATCACTAGAAAAGAGACTAATCAAACCTAGACTATTCAAATCAGTAAGAGTATAGTTGATTACAACGGCAAAAAAAAACTAAATCGTTAACTGCAAAAGCATATCATGTTAAAGAGCTGTCAAATGTTTTAAAGTATTTCATATTGTCCATATCATAGTTGTGGTTTCATTTCTGCACCTTTTCAAATTGTAATTGAGAACATGAAAGTTGTAATTAAGAAAAGTCAGATGTAATTGAGAAGGTGAAAGTTGTAATTAAGAAACGTTACATGTAATTAAGAAGATGAATGTTGTAATTAAGAAACGTCAGATGTAATTGAGAAAATGAAAATTGTAAATAAAAAATCGTAAAGTCTAATTGAGAACATGAAAGTTAAGGAAAGTATAAAGAATACAAAGTTCTTTGTATTTTGAATTTTGTAGTATTAAAATACTTTGTAATTTAAGGCTGGAAATACTAATATAATATTAATATAAAAATATAAAAAGTCATGAAAAAGGCATTTGAGGTTTAGCTAACAATAATTGTTTTTATATAATAATAAATCATTATTATTCTGATAATCTTTGGATTTTTATATAAAAAAAAGTGTTCATTTTGAAAAAGACATAAGCCCATAAATTTAAATTAAAAATATGTGCGTTATATGTTGCTTTTTTATAATAAATAAAACTCTAAAAACTTATGTATGATTTTTTTTATCTACTTTTTTATTTAGTTTTTTTAGCTTCATAGACTTTTTTTCTAAAAAATTTATTTTTGTTAATCATAAAAAGTTTGAATAAATGGACTTGTGCCCTTTACAAAATGTTCAATCACATGTTGTATTTCTTAATTACATATTGCGTGTAGTAAAGTAAAAGTTGAATTTTTGCAATTGTTGGACGCAGTGGAGGATTAAGACTTCTTGGGGCCCGGGGCTATTTTTGTTTTTGGAGGCCTTTTTATGGGCCAGAGCCTGAAAAAATGATTTAAAAAAATAATAACAATAATACTCTAAAATTTTTGGGGGCCCCTAAATTTGCGGGGCCCGGGGCTATAGCCCCACTTGCCCCTCCTCCCACTTGATCCGGCACTGGTTGGACGCAGCTTTTATTTTTGTTAAAAGTAAAAATTTAAATCTTTTTTAATAATAAAACTTTAATTTAAAAAAAAAAAAACATTAAAATAGCATAAAAATAATATTGCAAACGCATTTAAATACATACAAATACATTTGAGTTTTAAAAAACACAAACTATTCCCTCACTATAGAATTTCATATATACGTCATTCTGCTATCTCAAGTGCTTAGCGGTTTATTATGTAATAGAAAAACCATTCGTTTACGCAAAAAGATGATTATTTTAAATTAAGTTATATAAGTACATAAACTTGGAAATAAATTATAAAAAAGAAAAAACATTGTTTCGTAGATTTTTTTATATCAAATTGTAAATAGAAAATTATTTACTCTCCATAAAAAATGAGGTCGGAGCGATCATTTTCGGTTTTTTTTAAGAGATATTCATTCATGGCGTTGAATAAAACCCTGTTCAGTCTTTCTAAGAACAATTCATTTCTTTCTTCAGAATCTTTCATTGACATTTTTAATGTCGTAAAATCACAAAGGTACACGTTTTTAAGTTTATTGCATTGTTTTTTTATGGAAGTGCCTTTATCTGAAACAACAACAATTGGAATTTCATTACTTTTTCGCAGATATACAATTTCTTTGATCCATTTTTTCACCTTTTGTGAACCTTTCTTTTCTTGCGCAAAATAGAGGATGAAGTCTGCGTTTGTCACCGTTGCCTTGTAAGTTATAGACGCGTTTTTTCTGTAACCAGCATCAATATCAAAAACCTTAAATGAAATAATGTTTGAAACCAGTGAAGGCTTTCGGAAAAAGGATTTAAAGCGTGAAACTCTTTTAGTTGAAAGTAGTTCTCCCGCCGCTCGTTGTATACACTGCGACACTTTTATTTGAGGTTTTGTGGGTCCCGTAATTTTTTCGTTTACATTTTGTTCAATGAAAGCATTATATTCTGGAATCAGATTTCGACGAGGTAACAGTTCTTTTTTAACAACTTGTTCTATAAATAAACCTTTTAAGCTCTCTGAATCACCAATAACAGCCATGTTTCCAATATCAGAGCTTGTCGGAGTAATCTCGCTAACAAATGGACGTTTAATTGAATCCGTAAAACTGCGCCATTTTTGTCTTCCTGCATTAGTAGTCATTTTACCTGGTATCTAAAATCGAATTTAAAGTTAGACAGAGCATTTTTTATAACCGTGCAAAAATGACCAGTAATAAATCATGTGTTTTGAAATTTTCATAATAAATACTCGGTAACTTCCGTAAATGAAACTCGGTTTGTCAATTTATTTGCTCTATTAAAAAAAGCAAGACCATTTAATTTGAAAAAAAAAAAACACTTCCTAATGACTCAATGAATGAATTAATTAACATAAAGTTGGTAAGTAAAAATATTTTTATACAGTTTTTTTTTATAATTTTGTAACATGAATTTTATAATCAAGTGTTAAAAATATCTAACAGATATTTTTAACTTTTAATTCGTTTAACTTAGAGTCTAAGCGTTATAACGTTCTCAAAATAAACTTCCAATTGAATTTCAGACAAAACTTATTAAATTCACTTTGCTTTAAGATATATAAGTTTTAGTGGTAACATGGAATTTATATTTGGATTTAAACGATTATAAAAAAGATTAAACACTTACCTAAACTAACGATATTATGATGTAGCAACAATAAATAAATACGCAAGTGTTGTTTGACAATAACTAACGTTTGAAAGGATCTAATGATGTGCTAAAATTGTTCAACGAAATAGTTTAATTTTTAAAGCAAGGTTGTAGCTTCAAATGCAAAATTGTAAATTACCCACGTGATGCATGTTTGTCTTAAAATAATCATTTTTAATTTATTACAGACGTAATTTTCTAACGTTAACTGAAAATCATCGTATTAAGACGTTTCTCGTTGGAATTTGTAAAAAGCGTAATTTCTAAATACTTGACGTAGTTTTACGAAGCCAAATATATCTTAATGCAAATTTGAAATCAAAATATATTTTAAATAAAATAAAAAGGTTTTAAATAAAAAAAAAGTTACTTTCTATTACAATAACAGACTTGAACGCTGGTCTCTTTTGAAAATAGTTGCGGGAAATCAAACAACCACTAATCTTAATATGGATAAGACAAACACTCTTTAAAAATAAAAAAACAGCTAAAATTGCAAAATTAATTTTTTTTTAAATAAAGTGATATAAAATATAATGATAGTTGTAAAAAATTTTGATGTTTTACAACGACTTACATAGCATCTAATTTTAAACGTCTTTTTTATACCCAAGTTTTATTAAAATTTAGTTTAAATTTTAAAAAATTTTCGTTATTTAAAATTTCTGATTTTTAAAGTAAATTTAATTATGTAGAGTAAAATGGGGTATTTCACCGCTTTAGAAATGTCGCCACCAATTTGTGTATATCTACTTTTATAACTTATAACTCAGGAATAAGATTTGTCTATAATTCAAATTTCTATCTGAAGAAAAACAAATTTCTTATCAAATTATGTAAAAAAAATCTTCTTTTTGTGAAAACTTGATAAAAAAATTAATTGACAAAAATAATCTTTAAAAAAAACAGGAAATTTAAAATTCTCATAAAAATCAAATTATTTTTTTTCATTCAAAATTTAAAAGATTAAAATATTGTAAATTTTTCAAAGAAAATTTGTATTGTTTTTTTCTTTCTAATTTTTATCGGTTTCAAAGTTATTACGGAAATACTACATGGGGGAATTTCACCACCTATTTATATTCAATAGAAATGCGCTTTGATTGGATAATTAATATTATTTCCCTTCCTCTTGTTTTGGTAATTTATTAGGTTATGTTGGTCTTATGCGCTTTTGATTAGATAATTTAATTAATACGTCTAATTAAAATAATTTAGGAAAACGATTAATAAAGTAAAAAAATAATTAGTATGCGCTTTGATTGGATAATTAATATCATCTCCAACTTCTTGTTTTGATAATTAATCTCTCAGGTCAAGTTGATCTTATAATCAATTCAAATTAATTAAATCGATCAAAAATCAGCAATGCCGCAAAACTACAAGAGAAAATTTGTCATCAATTGTAGCGAAGAGCTAATGAAAAAAGGCATTGCAAAAGTTAAAGCTGGCGAACTGAATTGCAAGCCACCTGCAATACAGTTACAATACAATACGGTCTGATAGGTGATGAGTAATCTGAAAATGTAGAAAAATTGTTGCAAAATAAAAGTTGTTCACATGTGTAAACAATATAGTATATTACCCAGGTTAATGGTTCCTGATTCCATAATGCTGTAATCTATTACTCATTAGCGGTTAATTATAATAATAATAAAAAAATTATTTTCACGCGCTTTATGTAGTTAATTAATTAAACGTCATTATCCGGTGAAACATTTAATAATTTTTTTGTTGAAATTGGCCCTGAACTATCTAAATTAACTCCTAATACAGAAGCCTCATTTAAAGATTTCATAGTACCGATGGATAATTGCATTCATTTGGATGAGTTATCTAAAGAGTTATCATTTGATGAGTTCGAAAAAGCCTTCAAAACGCTAATAAAAATAAAGCAGTTGGACCGGATGAAATCAATGGTAACATAATTTTAGATTCCTTTGAAAACAAATAAATTATATTCTTTTTAAAGTCTTTTAATCATCAATAGAACAAGGAGTCTTTCCTGATCAATTGAAAATTGCTAAAGTTGTTCCACTTTTCAAAGGTGGTGACAAATCTGATATAAGTAATACCGGCCTACTTCTATCTTATCTTTTCAAAAATACTAGAAATGTTTCCCGTGGTGTTCCACAAGGTTCCATCTTAGACCCTCTTTTGTTTCTAATATATATCAACGACTTGCATAAAGCATCAAATCTTCTAAGTATTATGTTTGCTGATAACACAAACTTATTTCTCTCTAACAGTGACATCTATCTACTTTTCTCCATGATGTACAAAGAACTTCAAAACATATCTAAATATAACCAAAACAAAATGGATTTTTTTCCACCCGCTCTCCAAAAAAAGTTTTCTACCTCCAAATCTACCAAAAATTCTTATTAACCATATTGAAATTAAAAGAGATTCTGTAACTAAATACCTGGGGGTTTTCATTGACGAGAACATCACGTTTGCTCGAAAGTTTCAAAAAGAACTTTATATAAGGCGCGTACTCATTTAGATAAAAATAATTTAACTAAACTTTATTACTCTTTTATCCACAGTTATATAAGTTATGGAGTTATTGCCTGGGGTAGCATTGATCAAAGCAAGTTACAATGTCCCTATCGCCGTCAGAAACATGCAATTTAATTAATAATTTAATTAATTCTGCGGATCGGTTCGCACATTCCTCAATATTTTTTAATCAAATGAAAATCCTAGATATATATAAACTAAACATATATAAAAATTTATCTTTTGTCTATATGTGGAAACATGATTTGTCGCAAAATTATTTTGCCTAACTTCGACTAACCCCTAACTTATCCTGTTTTTAAAAATAAATTAAAAGACCTCAGTCTTTCTATTGAAAATATCTTAATAATAATATTTTTAATTTATCAAAATAATCAAAATAAAAAGTAATAATAATAATTTTTATTCTCATGTATGTTCAAGTTATTGTCATGTATGTTCAAATTTTGTTTTATACTTGTTTACAAATTATTTTCATTCATGTAAATACGATTTATTGTTTTTATATAATTTTTTACGTACTCTTTTTGTAAAAAGGCGTTTTTATAATATTTTACATACTCTCTTTTGTAAAAGGTTTCTGACGATAAGATCATTGTGATCTTCTTTTAGAAGCCTTGTTTGTATTTGAAAAATATGTAATTTATATATATTACGTCAAATGTAAACAAATAAACAAACAAAAAAACAAAAACAAAAAAAATATTTCAATACCAGTTTAGACAAAATTAAAAAAAAAATCAAAATTTTTACTTCACATAATAAATAATTATTTAATTACAAATAATGCTTCCAATACCGGTAGTACCGGAATACCGGTATTACCGGACATTTTTAAGTACCGAAATACCGGTATTAGTTTGGCTCAATACCGGTATTAAAAATATATTTAGAGGGCTTATGATATAGCAGGTGCTATCACCCTCTTTACGTGAAACACGAAAGTAAATAAAATACTTAAAACTTCCAACAACGCTTTCGGTAGGAAAAAGAAAGCTAGATGAAAAAAGACGTGTTTAAATTGTCTAAAACAAGTATTCTGCGTACTTTATACGTCTTAAACGCGTCTTTTACCCATAGGTAGCAATTAGCTAGCTACTCGCTAGCTAGTTGCTAGCTCATTTCCCACTGGGCCCGGTGGGAAATCAGCTAGCAACTAGCTAGCGAATAGCTAGCTAATCGCTACCTATGGGTAAAAGACGCGTTTAAGACGTAGAAAGTGCGTAGAATACTTGTTTTAGACAATTTAAAACGTCTTTTGTCATCTACCTATTTTTTTCCTACCGGAAGCGTTGTTTGATCGCGACAGGAAGTTTTAAGTATTTCATTTACTTTCGTGTTTTCATTAAATAATGAAGCACGATTTAAAATATTATCATTACGTCACTCGCTTTAATGTAGAACGCATGTTTGAATTTTGCACTAACGTAAATATGAAAAGTTTCCGTAATTTAGAAAGGGGGGGGGGCGTTTAAGTAACTGTGATCAACTGTTGTGCATTAGGCATGGGATACCTAATTGAATACCTAGTTGAATACCAACTAGGTACTCAAGACATTTTGTACAAAAAAATTGTCAACTTCTGCAAAAAAAACTTGAAAGTAATCTGTAATTACAACAATAACAGAGAAAATGGCGAGGAAATACTGATGACACAAACAAAACCAATAATGATGAAGACTTTTCCGGCGGGCTTTAATTTGTAATGAGTGGAGAGAATGACTCTATTGAACTGACTGATGATTTACAGCCGTTAATCAAAAAGGTGCGCATCGTTGTGAAGTTTTTATTTCGCCGTTCTCCGACAAAAAATGATCAAAATTCAAAAACACACGTTAGAAAAATTTGATAAAGATATTCCACTAATACTTGGCTCCAAAACTCGCTGGATTAGCTTGCACACAGTACTCGAACGTTTTGTATAATTGAAAAAATGCATTCGCGAGTCACTGATTGCCCTTGAGTCCAAATTTGAGATAACTAATAAAGAGTTCAATGCAATATTAGCTGTTAACTTATGTCTTGCGCCAGTAAAACTGGCTGTGGTTTTTTCCGATAGTGATTCTGTGGACAACGCTGTAAACTTGTCATTGAAAAAAAAGCTTGACTTTGCAATTTTGAAAAATAAGAAATGTAACAACAAAGAAAATTGAATGTTTCGAATAATTCATCAAAAATTATATTTGCAAAATTCCTACCATTACCTAAAAAATGTGAAGCCAACAAGTTTCAAATTGGAGCATGGATTTTTAGCAAGTGGTAACTGTCACAAAATTAGATGAGCTCTTGAAGATGATATTCTGAACGCCCTATGTTTTTTACGGGCTCATTTTACAAAGCAGAAAAAAGCGAAAAATGAAACAGTCAGTAGTTTTGATATAAAATAAATAAGCTGATTGAGTTAATGAAATTTTTACTATTAACTTGAGATTTTATCTAGATTATGATAAATTTATAATAACTAAAATTTGTATAAGCAAATGGTTGCTAGAAACGGGTGTCACGAGCGCCCCTGAATTTAATAAATATCAAGTATACGTAATATGTATACTTAATAAATATTAATTCTCAGGTTTCACATCACTTCTCAAAATAAATCAAATTTATATATGTAAATGACTGCTAAAAATGAGCTTCACGGGCTCCTTTGATTTTTCAAATGGTCAAATAATAATAAATGAGTAGAAAACGAATCTAATAGGAGGGGGTCCAAAATTCTAAATTTCTTGTTTAACCAGATAGTCTTAATCAATTTTTTGAGAAAAGTTTAAAAAACTATTCAGTTTTTGCTAATTTTTTATGGTTGAACTTCTACTTCTATTTTAAAAATTTAAAGATATAAAAAATAAGTCATTGCAAAAGTTTCTTTGCGTATAAAGTTACGCAACTTTTCTTTCAAATTTATGCTATTCAAATTTTGATTGGATAAATTTAATTTTTAATAGTTGCGTTTTAGAAAAAAATAGTTAAATCTGAAGTCTTTTTCTAAAAAAACGTTTTAAATAAGTAAAACGACAGATTGCTTCAAAAAAAAAGTTTTATGTGAAGTCTCTTTCTAAACAAAACGTTTTAAGTAATCAAAAAGACAGATTGCTTCAAAATATCTTAATTTCCTTTTTTTTATTTATTTTTAATCGTTATTCAAGCTATCAAGAAGTCTATTCAAGATTTCATTTTTTTTCACTTTTCTTTGATGAAGTCAAGAATAAATCTTCTTTTAAAGTGCCAGTCAGTAGAAGTTCAGTTAAATTCTAAAGTTTTAACAATTCCAAAGATAAACAGGCTAAAGTAACACCGCTACCTAAAAGGCTTTATAAAAAACAAACTGGGTAATCAAATTTTGAAATTCTCTGCTTTACTCTAAAACGTAGTGAATAGCTAGTTGAAAAAAAATTGTAAAAGCAGTTAATAAAGAGGTTGAATGATTGTATCATTCTTGCTAGAGTATTTTGGCAAAAGTTAGCCTCAGGACTTCAAAAAAAAGAAAAATATTATGTGTTTGGTTGATAATGGAATATGATTAGTATTAACTTTCTAATTAAGTTGTTGCAGTTGGAAAGCTTTGAAAAAAACCTATTTAATTTCAACAGATGTATACTTAATTATTTAAACCATATAAAAAATGAAGGTTCGCGCAGTTTAAAAATATTTTGGAAAATTATTGTCCAGTTATTTGTCCAAAAAGTTGAAACTATGGAATATAGTTGAGACCAGCTACAAAAACAAATGGATAACAATGGAAGAGCAGCAAACTTTACATCAGGTATGCAAGATGAGTTCTGTTTTAGCTTGATTAAAGTTATAAGGCAGCCCATTTAGCTGTGAACTAGACATTATTGAAGTAGATAAAGATATGTTAAAATGAAAAAAAAGTTCGAAAAATGAAGTTCTTTATTTTAGGGATACAATGTAGGTCATTGTCGCGGAGGTCTATTCTGTTTAAATACATGATTGTTGATATAAAAATACAAACCTCCATCTTATGTCCACCAAAGAACACGCTTATAACCTAGATGTTCTATAAGGAAAGTTCACGCAGCAATCTCTATCACATATGATGACTTTTATAGTTATTTTCTATTTTCAATAGTAAATAACAAACTGTGTGAATTATTTTCATATATAATGCTTAATTTTTTTTGTTACTTATAAATGATAAGGTATATTATTGATAAATTAAACAGAAAAAGATTTCTAGTTTTCTACTTTTCTTATATTTAATGATAATAATAATTTCATCTATTTTAACAATGCCTTTTTTTGTCAATATATTCACTTTTATTAAAATCAAAGTAGTAGGCTAAATAATTAAAATGAAAAAAAAATGATTATGATTTTCAGAATCAGCATGAAAAACTAATTAAGAAAAATTGGTTAAACTATAAAAAATCTAAAAAATAGACGATTATGGACCTCCACCCCTCTAAATCTAAATACTTTAAAATACAATAGCCATTGTACTATATTATAACAATACACCACAATAGTTATTGCAATTTTTTTTTCATCCTAGTAATACAATACAAAAGTTATTGTATTCGTTTTACATTGCTGAACTAAAACAAAACACTAATTAATGTAACTGTTTTTTATTACAACAATACAATGACAATAAATAATGTTTTAACTACATCTCTGATATTAAAATACAATATTATTGCACTGTAATGTGTTATTGTATTGAATTTTTACTACTACAGTTTACAACAATCTGAATCCTAGCTACAGTCAATAAGATTAGAATAGAAATGATCGGTAGAAGTTATGCTACTCTACTTGAAGCAGTAAATAGTCAATTGATAGTCACGATTTGGCATAAAAAAAATAATTTATTGCTAACAAACGGCTTCAATCTGTGCCTCAAAAAATTGAAAAAGCAGAAATATCAATTTAATTGGCTTACTAAAATTTCAACGAGAGTCATCATAATACATCAACCAGTTGATGCTACTTGCTAGACAAAACGAGTAAAAATAGGAGGTTTTGAAAATCTTTGTATATTAATAAAAACTTATTAAAAAAATAATATTTTCAAGGAAACTGGAAAGCTTAACAAAAGTTTAGACATATGCATATTATAACGTATACTCAGCATTAATTGCTATCAAGCTGGCATCATATATGGGCAAATTTCTTTCTTGATTGAGTGATTAGTAGATTTAGTCTCAATTTACCAATTGGTTGTTTATGCTTTTTAAGACAATTTTTAATTCAAAAAAAATTAGATTAGTGTACTAATTTAAATATATGCTGGAGAGGCCCGTCTTTTGGTTATCTTAACCCCGCAATGAAATGGTTGTGGCCTTTCAAACATCTCCCCACCCTCACCCCCAAAAAAAATAGTACTTCAATACGATTTTTTTATAAAGCTTACTTAAAAAATATTTTATGCTGCATTATCATTGCTTAATAATTAGTACATATTGCATTATTATTATTAATAAATATAACAAAACTTTTCTGTCCACTTCTAGAAATTTAACTTTTTTAAAGTTGAAAATTTTAGAAAAATGTAGATTCAAGTTTTTTTTTTTAATTGAATAACCAATAGTCAATCCAGATGGTTTGACTATTGGTTATTCAATATAACCAATAGTCAATCCAGATGGTTTCACCGGTACCAATTTTAATCGAAGTAAAGCTTATAAAAGTGTTTGGGCGTGCAATGTGATTGCAACAAAATCCATAATTAGAAGACGGAGGAGGAATTTAAAACGAGAGAGAAGTATAACTTAAACTTGCCTTCTCTTTTCAAGTTCAGCTAAAAGTCCTCTACCAGTGAAGTCTGATTCCTCAATAATTGCCAATTTTTCTTGTTGGCGTTTGCGCACTCTTTTTTGTTTGTAGTTAACAAAGTACTTGTGGGTGCTTACTAATATCATAGCTTTTTTTTCAAAATTTTCAAAACTTAGTATCTCCTTCTGTCCAAAAATAGATAGAGAGCTATACAGTTCATTCGCCGCTTTTAAATAAATTTCAACGGTTTGAGGCGGCTTGTTCACTTTGTTGAACTGTGCTTAAGATGATTACCAAGTCAGATGTTTCCAGCTAATACATTTTTTGAAAAGTCTACTAGCTTCTATTATAGTTCATATATACAAATTTATAAACACTATTGACAAGTAAGAGCTTAAAAAAACATATTACATAAACAATGCAACAGACAAATTTTATTTCTTCGACATGCGTACAAAAAAATTTATTGTAATGTTTTTGTATTTTTTTATTCTAAAAAAATAGTTTCAAGATTTTTTTAAATTTTTATAATTTTTTAAAAAAAGTATTTTTGTTTTGTTAGAGAAGTCTTGGCCCCGCAGCGACTATCTGTTTTTGCAGTACTATTTTCCACAGTACACGACTTTACTGCTGGATATATGTAAAGTCGTGTACTGTGGAAAATAGTACTGCAAAAACCTACCATAAATATTTTTGCTCAAATTTCAATTTCACTGCAGAAATTATACTTTAATTTTTTGAATAGTTTAATAGTTAATCTTTACTATAATGTAGAGAATTCAGTTAATTTTAAGTAAAAAGATAATTTTTGAATTCCTACTGTTTCATATTTTTGTAAATGTTCAATTGGAATTTATTTGCTTCATCAATTTAAAAGTTATTATCTATAAAACGTTTTATGAATAAGTATAAAATGTTATACATTTTTGAAATTATTTTGTTATGGAGATTTTTGAAAGCATCATTTATAGAGAAAGCATCATGTTATGGAGAAAGTAATTAATTGAACTATAAAATGAGATAAAAATAAAAAATCTTTAAGTCAGGTGCGGGTACAAGTGGTTTCCAAAATTATAGATAAAAAAGTGTTAAAAACCAGAAAACAAAAAAACCCTTTTTATCGTGGTTTTAGACTATATCTGTTTAAAACAGTAAGTTATTATATCAATTTTTTATGGAGAATTAATTTTGATGGACATGGATTCAATTATTGGTATTATTATTCAAAAAAAAAGTTCATGTTTCACTCGTATTTTTTTACAAAATTTGTTAATTATTGTCTATAATTAACAAACTTTGTAAAAAAAATACGAGTGAAACATGAACTTTTTTTTTAACAATGATAGATAGAAAAGTGATTCAGTTATTAACGGATACGCCTTCTGTGTCTACATGTACAATATGTGGAACTACTTCATGACAAATAAACAATATGACTGATGTGTCCGAAAATGAAAGTTCGTATCAATATGGACTGTCCGCATTACATACCTGGATTCGGTGTATGGAAATGATATTACATTTTTCCTACAACCTGTCTTTTCAAACATGGTCAGCTGAATGTAAAGAAAAAAAAAATGACAAAAGAACAAAATGAAGACCTTGGTACAGAAACGTTTTCGTGAGCAGCAAGGGTTAATCGTCGACAAACCGAAACAATTAAGTAATACCAATGTTGGTAATACTGCTAGGAGATATTTTTTACAAAGCAAGCTGCTTTTTTGAAATCACTGGAGTAAATGAAAATTTGAATAAGTGACTTTACATAATTCTACAAGCTCTCTCCTCAGGTGTTATGATAAATGCTTAAAGTTTTAGTGCATATGCTACAGAAACTGCCCACATTTATGCGAGTAATTATAGCTGGTACTTTATGCCGTCTTCAGTACACTATTACTTCACTAAGTAAAAATTATAAAGCATTTTGCGGTACTACCTATTGGTCAACTTTCAGAAGATGCGCAAGAATCCCGTAATAAAATTATAAAAAATTTCGCCTACATTATGTCAGGAAATGTTCTAGATTAGCTACAAATAAGGACGTATTTCATACTCTTCTGTACACTTTCGATCCCTACATCACCAGCATTAGAAAACCGTACAGCAAAAATGTCCATGAACTTGATGAAGATACTTAGCAGCTTTTGAAAATCGACCTAAATTTTATTTGATAAAAACTCACTGTATAAAAATTGTTATTAATAAACTATCCTGAATATTATAAACTTTTGAAAATATTCATGTAAAAGTTGAATATATGCAAATTAATTAATTATATGCAACAATTAAAAAACCAAGTTATTAAAGAAATTAAGACTAATATAGGGAAAGTTAAAAAGTTTAAAAAGTACGTGTTTGTTTTTTTGTCTAAAGTTTTGTATAAATGTTTTTTATATATAAATAAATTTAATATGAATATATTTCTATGTATTTTTTTTGCTGTTTCGAATACTTCCAAAGTTTTAGTTAAAATAAAAATAAGAAATCATAAATTTGAATTTTTTGATTTGTATTTACAAATTGTATATTAAATTTTTTTTTTTTAATATATTTTCTTAGAAGCATCATATACCACAAGGTCGTAGACAACTTTTTTGAAGTTTGAGCTAAGTATAACATAAAGTAAACTTCTCAAATTGAGGGGGCTGTAAACTTTATAAGGTCATAGAAGCCGATCAACAAGAGATTGTTGAATCAAATGTCGATGAATATAAATTAAGTTTAAGATTAAAAAAAATAACAAGTTTCCCTCATTTTGGGGCTGGGAGGGGGGCTAACGTTTTGGGGTTTTTGTTGTTCCTAGTCTCCAATCACCGCAATTTTTTGCATAGCAACCTCATTCCTCATATTCATGAACATACTTAAATATGGAGTTTTCTTCATGTTCCAAAGTTGCAAGCTCAAATATAAAAAGTTGTCTACGGCTTTGTACTACTCTACATTTGTGCAAAAATTCAACACTTAATCGTACGTAACAAAAAAGCTATTGATTTTTTATCCAAAACAGACCTTTATTTTCTACAGTGTGGTGCTGGAATACTTGAAAAGTGTGTTTTTAATGAAGTTCTAAAAACCAAGAAAAGACCACACAATATTCTGTGGTGTTCCGTAAAGTTCCGATTTGTTTATGATTTACGTAAATGACTTATATAAGGTTTCAAATTTATTAATAATTATGCTTACAAATATTACCAAGTTACAGGTCCACCGAGAGCTGTAACGCCGCCTGGGACAGCAATCCTGATTGGCGTCCTTATTTATCAAATTTTCCTATATTATATATGAAGGACCTCTTTTTTTTTTTTTTTTAGACAACTAAATTTCATTTGGCGCCCCTTAGATATCTGCCGCCCGGGACAAACTGTCACGGTGGCCCCTCCCTCTCTTTTTATACTGTATATATTACAAACATTTTTATTTACACAGTTTTAAGCTTACACAGTTTTAAGCTTACAATTTATAGTTAAAAAGAACTGGTAAATGTTATTTACCAGTTCTTTTTAACTATAAATGTCAAAAAGTATCCAATTGGTTCAAATTCAAAAAGCTATCTTTAAATAAAGACAAAAAAACAATGATTTTTTTTTGTTTACTTGCCGAAAGCCGTTCAAAATTGAAAATGGTTGAGTGTATTGATAAAGTTAAAAAAGAAAGTGATTTTGTGACGAAGTGTTTTTTTGTACCAAAGTTTCTAAAATTTAATATTAGATTTTAATATAAAGCCAGAATTTATTAAAGTAAAATAACAATTAATGCAGCTCTACTCCTTATTTATCCACAATTATATATATATAGATATGGACAAATATAATAAGAATAACTTTTGTAAATTATTAACACTTAATAAAAACTTGTACAACATTTTTATATTAAAAAAGTTTTATTAATAAAAATATATTAATAAAAACTACAAAACAACAAAAAAAACTTTCAGTTTCCACTCGGCTTCTTGTTTTGATATAAAGCATTTTAAATTTCAAGCGTGGGTAATTTAATTTGCAAAGCATGGCAATTTGCGGGTATGATTTTTGAACCGCGTTGTAATATTATCTTTGTTATTTGATTAAATTTTCTTAAAATAAATTTCAAATAAATTTTAATTCTTAAAATAAATTTTATTTGGTTGGAGATTGCGTTGTAAAAAAATTTAAATGTTCAATTTAAAATCAATATTGTTTTAGTTTAATTGAATAAAAATTTTCTTGGTTTCGATAATTGGCAATGAGTTATGTTTTTTATTTTATTTTTATAAATACCTTGATTTAAATTGTTAACAATCCTAAATTTCCAAACTTGTAAGCTTAAAACTGTGTAAATAAAAATGTTTGTAATATATACAGTATGAAAAGAATCTGATATGTTTATATATATATAAATATATATATATATATATATATATATTATATATATATATATATATATATAAACATATCATATGTAAATATATATATATATATATATATATATATATATATATATATATATATATATATATATATATATATATATATATTTACATATGATATGTTTATATATATATATATATATATATATATATATATATATTTACATATGATATGTTTATATATATATATATATATATATATATATATATATATATATATATATATATATATATATATATATTATATATATATAATATTTATACAAATAAAATCGTAAAAAAAACAGATTAAAATTACCACAGTCTTCATTTTACAAAATGCCTGCTAGACATTTAAATTAGAGATGTTTCTGGATAAGCAGAGCTTTGGTAAGCAATTTTTATTGCAAAACTTTATTAGTTGATTGGTGAAGAAATATAATTATACAAGTAAACTGCAAAGTCTGTTGGGTTAAAGAGAAGGCTTACAATTTCAAAAAGGAAAGTTACTTCAGGCTTGACATATTAAAAAAGACTTGTAAAATCATATTCTGTTTAATACTAGATCTACAGTCTTCAAAAAAATCTAATATTAGACAATACATTCTTGTATAAAAACATCAAATGAGTTTTTTACTGGAAAGCAAAAAAAAAAGGCTTTATCAGTGAAAGATTTTGCTCAAAGTGTTGAATTAAACATAAAGCTGGGAAATGTGAACACTAAACTGTAATAATGGAGGGATAATTTAAAACTAAGGCAGAAAATAAACTAAGGTATAGATCAAACCCCTTTAAATCAAGTGCACCTCTGCCAAGCGTGTGTGTGTTTGTTTAGTATACATCATTTTAAATTATATTTTTAATTCAGTTAATTCAGTTTATAGTTCTTATAAATTTTATTGTTATTATAGCTTATTAACATAGATAAAATGTTTGCAGCCTTAAAAGCAGGAGCTGCTATTTCAAAACTGCCACAATCAGTAGAGAAGCCTGTATATGAAAAAAACGAAATTAATAATAACACAGGAAATAGAAGAGGACCACAAGTTAAAGTGTTTAATATTCCAGAAGGATCTGATTCAGTAAGTTTTTCAATTGGTTAAAAGTTTTTGTAATTTATTACAATTAATAATGATAGTTTTTTTTTTTTATTCTGATTTATAATAGTTTTAATTTTCACTCAAAGTTTTATTAAAATCAAATAGTAAAAACTTAAAGACATCATTTTTTTTTAAGGCATTAGTTTTCTAAAGCAAAATAAATAATGCCATGGCAGGAAGCATCAACAAACTATTGAATATAATTTTTTTTTTATTCTATTTGTACAACAAATAAAATAAAAAAAAATTTAAGTCTTTAAAATATTTGTTGCAATCTACAGACTATAAATTTTCAAGGGTTGAATTACGTGATCGCGATTTGTGATATCTGGAAAATATCTGATCTTCAAAATCAAAGTTTATGCAAAATCGTGTACTTTGTTTTCTAATGGGCTAATTAACTTAATTTTGTGAAAAAGTTGTAAAATAAAACAATAAACTTATGACTACCAAAGTAATAGCACTTTAGTCACTAATTGAATTATAAAAGTAATAAAACTATACTATAGTGTACTATAGTGTTATTAATTTTATAACGCACTTATAACTTTTATGTTTCATTCTTTGTTCAAACAACATAAGTAATCCTAAATTTTAACTGAAGTAGAAAAGCATCTAGAAAAAATAGAGTGGATATTCAAATAATACTAAAAACTTTAGGAACTTAAACTAGTATGTACTTAATAAGAAGTTAATAATTTCAAAAAGTGTTTCTAATGTTCTGTAATGAGTGTAAATTTTAAAATCAACCAATTAAGTTTTTTTATAGACACATTTGTTTAAGTTACTAAGGTTTTTAATATTATTTGAATATCCACTCAATATCTAGATGCTTTTTTACTTAAGTTAAAATTTGGGATTACTTTGTTGTTTGAACAAACAATAAATTATAAAAGTTATAAGTGTGTTATAAAAGTAACAACACTATTATAGTATTATTACTTTTATAATGCAGTTAGTGACTAGAGTGTTATTATTTTTGTAGTCATAAGTTTATTGTTTTGTTTTGTTAACAATTTTAAGCTAATTTTAAACCCCATAAAAACAAAGTTTTTAAACAAAATTTATAATTGGTTAGACATAACATTTACATATGTTTAAATGTAACTTCCATGTCCAGTTTCCGAAATGTCTGATTCTGGAAAATATTTTATTTTCTTAAAAAAAAAAATAATAAAGAAAAAAGCTGTTAAATAATCATATATTGTAAAGTTGTTAATCATAAAAATTGAATAAAATAAAATAAGAAATTAATTTACTTTTTCTTAAATTAGTCTAGCAACCCATCTGAAGCTTGAAATTTTTCAAAGTCTCGCAAAATATAAAGTTTTTTCTTTTTCCAGCAAACCATTAATTGGGACACTATTAACTCTCATTCATTTGAACCATTTAAGTACAGCTTTGTTTACTTGGTAATACCAGGCTTGGTCGGGAAGCGGGAGCGATCGCTTTCGAATACTGACCACGGAAATTATATTTAGTTGCGTAAAACTGGCCAGGTTTTTTAGTCGTTTTAAGAACATTTAAGTTTATGTACGAAACAAAGAATTTTTGTTTTACGGACATACATGGAAACATAATAAACTAGAATGTTCTCAAATTATCTTCGTGCGAAAGAATAAAAAGAATAGTTGCGAACACTAAAAACCCGCCAAATTAACAAACAAACTAATTCTATTGGTTCAAAAAATACGCCGATTAAGCAAAATGAAGTTCTTGAGTATTCTGTTAAAATGTTTCAGAAATTGTATTATTCACGCTTTGAGATTTCTAGTATTTAAGAATATATATTATTTGTTTATGAAAATAAATGCTTTAAATATATATTAATTAAATTGTTAAAATTTTAAAAGTTTATTATAAATCATAGATTTTATTAGTATATTCTTATTTTTTATTTTAAAAGAGATTGTATTCTTTATGTAAACGTAATTGTGTGTATTTGTTTTTTATTGTAATGTATCTTTTAAAGCAATTTTTATGATTTAAACAAAGACTTGCAAAAATAATTGCGTTTTCAATGAAGTTATAATCGTTAAAGTTAATAAAACTAATTATTAGGGTGGTCCATAAAACAACTTTTTTGAGAAAAACCTGCTGACACCCCCTAAATGTGTTTTATCTAATGCAAAAACACTAGGTTTAAAATTTTTTTGAACAAAAATTATTTTTAGGGGTAGCTCAAGGCCCTCAAAAATTTGACGGGTCCCTAATATTTTGAAAAAAAAACTTTTTCTAAAGTATGTCAACCTAGTACTCAAAATAAGCAAAATTATATAAAAAATTTAAAAATGATAATAATTTTTTATAAAAATAATTTTTTTAGGTATAAATGCATAAAAACTATTGTTTTTAAGCTGAAAATAAAAAAAGTCAATATTTTCAGGTTTTTTGAGAATAATTTTTTTTAGGCATGTTTTTTATGTAAAATGATTATTATTTTTGAAGTTTTTATACAATATCGCTTCTTTTGAGTACCAGGTTGACATACTTTAGAAAAAGTTTTTTTTTCAAAATATTAGGGACCCGTCAAATTTTTGAGGGCCTTGAGCTACCCCTAAAAATAATTTTTGTTCAAAAAAATTTTAAACCTAGTGTTTTTGCATTAGATAAAACACATTTAGGGGGTGTCAGCAGGTTTTTCTCAAAAAAGTTGTTTTATGGACCACCCTACTAATTATGTAACAAACATATAAGAAGTTTCTGGTTACTTAACACAAACAACGCATACAAAGTAACTCGCGGATGAACAAGCATTGCGCTTGAAGTCACGACAGAACACAAATATATAATAGCAAATAATTAGATATAAAGAAAAGTTTCTAGATATTGGTTTACTAACTCTAATTATTTTCGCTTAAGTTGCCATTCTTAAAACTCGTTATACTTTTTTCTGCTTTAAATACTAATTAAAATTAAAAACCCACTCACTAAACATCATCAGCGATATTGTAAAGCAGTTTCGCTTCCTGGTCATTACGTATTTTTAACCTTTTTAGTTGATTTCTATCTTGATAATTTAATTCCTATAGTAATTCAATGATTTAATTATTTCATTTGTTTATCTTACTAAGAAGAATCGCTTCAAATATGTTAAACTTTTCAAACTACGTGAAACATAAAATAGGTATTAAAAAAATTAACTTTTTTATTTATAAAATAAATTAAGCTTAAGTAAAACTAAAACTTGCAAAAAGTTAAATAAAGAATATTTGTTTCCCTTTTAAACAATCGTAAGTTGTTACTTTATATAAAAAACATTGCTTAATTTTATAAAAAAAATTTATAAAAAAGCGATGTTTCGTAAAGATTTGTTCTAAATGTAATTTATTTAGCTTAAAGTTTTTTCGCGTTTAAAGATATTTTATTTGCCTACTTTTTTTTTTTTTGTAATTGTCTCTCATCGGTCCAATTAATCTTAGTCGCTTTTTTTTTTTGCTTTTTAAAATGTTCTCAAAACGACTAAAAAATCTGGCCAGCTTTTCGCAACTAAATATTATTTACGTGGTCAGCAATCGAGAGGGATCGCTCCCGCTTCCCGACCAAGCCTATAATACGTTTCAACTTTCACCCGTTCAGCCAAATTTGACAAAAAGCGTCAAAGATTTTATCTTTATTCTTTTTCCAGGTTGAAAGAGTATTTGGAGGAACATCAAAAAAATTTTAAAACTTTGTTTTTTTTTCTCCAATTCTTTTTGATACCATGATTTTTTTAAACAGAAGTAAATAATTTACACTAAATGTTTTTCAAAATTTTTGAAAAAACTTTAAATAAAAAAATTTAAAGAAAAAAGCCTAAAACTTTTTAAAGAATTTTTTTTTAATATGTGAATTTCTTTAAAAGGACTACCAAGTCCCGAGGCATATTGTGTTCATATTAAAGAGAATGTTAAAAAAAAAAACGTTTGAGCAAACTTTTTTTGATTAAAACTAATTAATAAATGTATACCAAAAAAAACAAATCTTATTGTTTTAGTCGAAGCCCGTCTTCTCCATTCTCTGCGGTATTTGGAGTCTGTAAAATAAACGCCATTTTCCGGGCGCATTATACAGACTTGATAATTTATTCAAGTGCTTTTAATTCATAGAAGTTTTAGTACATGACGTCATTTGAAACATTCTAGAAATTCTTTTAAAATTTTACTATTAATTTTTACTAAAATAACTAACTATAGTTAGTTATTTTATTTTCTAAAATCTTCACATTGAAAAAAACTTTATGTTTTTTTGTAGCCATCAGAGCCGTGGCTACATGGGCCATGGCGATGGTGAACCTAGGGACCCCTATAGCACCAAATCGAGTTATATAATATCTCCGATGATTCACGAGTGTGTTCTTTACATTTTGATGCAAGTTGTTTTGACAAATCTAACAAACAATTAATTAAACCAAGTACTAGGAAAAGATATAAAAAATAAGAATATACTAATAAAATATATAATTTGTAATTAACTTTCAAAATTTTGACAATTTAAAAAATATATATTATAAAACATTTAACATGTAAACAAGTGATAATAGTTTATAAGATTTACGGCTTTGCAGATGTGGCTCCAAGAATGAGCCATAGTATTGATAATATATTCTTAAGACAATTTATGTTAGAAATCTTAAAACATAACAAATCGTGAATAATACAAATTCTAAAACATTTCAATAGAATACTCTAAAAATTTATTTCGTTTAGTCAACGTATTTTTTGAACCAATAGAATTAGTTTGTTCGTTAATTTGGCGGGTTTTTAGTGTTTGTGAATATTCTTTTTATTCTTTCGCACCTAGATGTTTTGAGAACATTCAAGTTTTTTATGTTTCCATGTATGACCGTAAAACAAAAATTTTTTTTGTTTCGTACATAAACTTAAATATTTTCAAAACGGCTAAATAACCTGGCCAGTTTTTCGCAACTAAATATAATTTCCGTGGTCTTTGCAGATGTGGTTCCGAGAATGAGATATAATATTAAAGTAATAGTTCATCTGATAATATATTCTTAAAAAAATTTATGCTAGATATCTCAAAACGCAACAAATCGTAAATAATACAATTCCTAAAACATTTCAACAGAATACTCTAGAACTTTATTTCGCTTAAGAAGCGTATTTTTTGAACCAATAGAATTAGTTTGTTCGTAAATTTGGCAGGTTTTTAGTGTTCAAAGTTTCATTCAAGTTTTTTATGTTTCCATGTATTTCTATAAAACAAAAATTTTTTATTCGTACATAAACTTATATGTTCTCAAAACGACTAAAAAACCTGGCCAGTTTTTCACAACTAAATATAATTTCAGTGGTCAGTATTTGAGAGAGATTGCTCCCACTTCCTGACCAAGCCTGCAATATAGTTTTTTTACAGAATTTTAATAAGGATAATAATCATTTAAAGGGATCCCAAACTCCTAACACATTTGTGTTCATATTAAAGATAATGTTAAAAAAAAAGGTTTGAACCAAGTTTTTTTGATTAAAAATAAATAATGAATGCATATTGAGAAAAATTAATTTTGTTGTTTCAGCCAAATTTTTTTCCATTTTTTTCTATAACTTGGAGTCTTTAAATTATATGTTGCAATCTACAGACTTTGGCGATTCCTTTGAAGCGCATTTAATTCATAAAGGTTTTGGTATTTGACGTCACGGTAGACTTTTGATCAATAAAAATATAGTTAAACAAAGCTGCCTTTTTCTACTTTAATTCAATAAGTATGTTTTAGACGTTTTCCTATAGGGATAATACTTACTTGGTTAAAGCAATATAACTCTTGCAATGTCTTCGTTTATATTAAAAAAGTTTTATTTTTCAAAAAATAATAGTTTAGAAAAATAATATTTTATAACAGTTACATTATCTTTATATAATTAACAGATTGTGCAACATCAAAAAAGTGAAAACAAAAATTTCTTTGTAATTTAGAATAAATTTTGATTTAAAAATTTATATAAATATCTTGTAAACATGTTATAACACTGCATCAAAAATGTTTATAAAGCGTACGTTTAACTTTTTTGTTGTAAGACAAGTGAAAGCGCAACAGTATATATTTTTTGGAAACTTAAATCTTTGTCACAAAAAAAAAGCGCTGGTAAAGTTATTAACTTGAGTTATTTATTTTTTTGCAAGAAGTAATATTTTTTGTTTGTAATATTTTTTATTTTTGTTTAGCTTTTTAAAAGTAAAATTCTTGCAAAGCCACAAGTTTTTTAATATTTGCATATTTTATATAACAATGTATTAGATAAAAATATATGTTTTAAAAAGTAAAAAAATATTTGCAAAGTCACAATTTTAATTTTTTTAATATTTGCATAGTTTATGTAACAATGTATAAGGTAAAAATATACGTTTTTTAAGCAGTTTTGATTTAATAAATGCTAGGCTTTGTATAGTAAGCCAAAAAATTTTTGAAATTTTATTTTCTATTTTACTTATGTGTTCTCTCCATGTTATGTTTTCATTAGGTATCACTCCTAAAAGCTTCAATGACGACTCTAATTATTTTAATGAAATGTTT
Source organism: Hydra vulgaris (assembly GCF_022113875.1). NCBI lineage: Eukaryota > Metazoa > Cnidaria > Hydrozoa > Anthoathecata > Hydridae > Hydra > Hydra vulgaris. Next base: position 21,600,878 of record NC_061169.1, read on the forward strand.
TCTTTGTTATGAAGTCTATGAAAAAAAGTATACTTATTTATATTTAAATTTAAAGACAATTTGTTTGCCTAAAACCATTCGGCTAGATTTACAAGTTTCTTTTTTTATTATTTAAATGAAAGGTTTATACCTCCATTAAAATGAATTTGTGCCATCTGCAAGTAAAACTGAGTTTAAAATCTCTAAAAACTTTGAAATCGTTTACATAAATAATAAATAAAAAGGACCCAGCGTCATCAGCAGCAGGACCTAAGCACAATTTTAACTTAGTTATAACTTATAAGTATTTTTATTGTGACATATGCGCAACAAATTACTAATGTTTTGATGTTTTTAGAAATTTAAGGCTTTTTTAAAAATTCTCTTCTTTCATTTGCTATAGTATATAACATCTTTATATGTGTTATGTATATAATATTTATAAAACTTCAAAAGTGTTTTATTTTGTCTTTTATAGGTGTTTTTATATTTGCATTTTGTATTATAGGTGTACTGTCTGATAAAAGTTTTAATACTATTTTATAAACAAAAGACTTCATGAAATAGCAAATGGCTTTTTAAGAAACTCTCTTCCTTTTATTTGTTATAAAATATAATATCTTTATGTTATAATAAAGTTTATAATAACTACAGAACTTCAAAATTTTTTAAGTTAGTATTTTAAAAAATCAAAAAATATTAAAAAAAAAAAGTGCAAGCCTTAGGAGGATTTAAAGGGATCCCAAACTCCCGACACATGTTGCATGCTTGGTCGGGAAGCGGGAGCGATCGCTCTCGAATACTGACCACGGAAATTATATTTAGTTGCAAAAAACTGGCCAGGTTTTTTAGTCGTTTTAAGAACATTTTAAGTTTATGTAAGAAACAAAAAAATTTTGTTTTACGGACATACATGGAAACATAATAAACTTGAATGTTCCCAAAACATCTTTGCGCGAAAAAGTAAAAAGAATATTCGCGAACACTAAAAACCCGCCAAATTAACGAAGAAACTAATTCTATTGGTTCAAAAAATACGCTGATTTAGCGAAATAAAGTTCTAGAGTATTCTGTTGAAATGTTTTAAAAAATGTTTTAGAAACGATTTGTTACATTTTGAGATTTCTAGCATAAATTGTTTTAAGAATAAATATATTATTTGTTTACAAGAATAAAAGTTTTAAATATATATTAAATTGTCAAAATGTTATAAGTTTATTATAAATTATAGATTTTATTAGCATATTCTTATTTTTTATTTAAAAAGTATGTATTCTTTATTTAAATTTAATTTTGTTTATCTGTTTTTTATTATAATGTATCTTTTAAAGCAATTTTTACGATTTAAACAAAGACTTACAAAAACAATTGCGTTTTCAATGAAGTTATAATCGTTATAGTTAATAAAACTAATTACGTAACGAACATATAAGAAGTTTCTAGTTACTAAACACAAACAAAGTAACTCGCAGATGAACAAGCACCGCGCCTAAGGTCACGACAGAACACAAATATATATAGCAAATAATTAGATATAAAGAAAAGTTACTTGATATTGGTTTACTAACTCTAATTATTTTCGCTTAAGTTGCCATTCTAAAAACTCGTTAAACTTTTTTCTGCTTTAAATACTAATTAAAATTAAAAAGCCCACTTACTAAACATCACCAGCGATATTGTGAAGCAATTTCGCTTCCTCGTCATAAAGTATTGTTAACCTTAAGTTGATTTCTATATTGTTAATTCAATTTCTATGATTTAGTTATTTTATTTGTTTATCTTACTAAGAAGAATTGCTTCAAATATGTTAAACTTTTCAAACTACGCAAAACATAAAATAGGTATTGAAAAAATTAACTTTATTATTTATAAAATAATTTAGCTAAAATAAAACTAAAACTTACAAACTTAGTTAAATAAAGAATATTTGATTCCTTTTTAAACAATCGTAAGTTGTCACTTTATATAAAAAACATCGCTTAATTTTATAAAAAAAAATTTAAAAAAGCGATGTTTTGAAAATATTTGTTTTAAAAATAATTTATTTAGCTTTAAGTTTTTTCTTGTTAAAGATATTTTATTTACCTAATTTTTTTTTTATTTTATTTGTAATTGTCTCTCATCGGTCCAATTAATCTTAAGCGCTTTTTTTTTTTTGCTTTTTAAAATGTTCTCAAAATGACTTAAAAATCTGGCCAGTTTTTCGCAATTAAATATTATTTACGTGGTCAGCAATCGAGAGCAATCACTCCCGCTTCCCGACCAAGCCCGATGTTGTGTTCATATTAAAGATAATGTTAAAAAAAAAGGTTTGAACCATTTTTTGATTAAAAATAAATAATGAATGCATACGGTGAAAAACAAATGTTGTTGTTTGGCAATTCCTTTGAAGCGCGTTTAATTCATTAAAGTTTTAGTATTTGACATCACGGTAGACTTTTAACAAAAGAAAAGTGTTATTAAACTAAGCTGCGTTTTTCTACTGTAGTATTTTTTTAATATACAGCAAAACAAATTTATTTGTATTATTTTTCTAAACATCGCAAAAAAAAAAATTTGTAAAAAGAAAAAATGATAAACTATTTTTATTTTATAGGAGCAACTTGTTTTTTACAAATATCTTAATAATTTTTGGATTTATATATCTTACTTATATTTCTTTTGTTTTTAAATTAAAACAAATATTAAAGCTTTACTTACGAATCTTATAATTTTCATACAAGTGTTTTACATTATATAGAACGTTATGTATATGGTCTCTCGTTTTTGTGCAAAAGAGCGCAGTATTATATATTCTGAATCTTACTTATTTTTATTTAAACAATCGGAACTTTTTTCTAACTTCTCTGGTTATTTTTAAGCTATGATATTTTTTCTTTTCCCGTCGAAAAAAAATATTAATAATTAATTTTATAAACTGACAGTATTAATTAGAGATATATGATGAATTGTTAACTTTTTTTTATTATAAAAATTTTTTGATTACGCTGATTTATTTTAAATTGCTAAATTGGATACGGATAAAAAGAAATATCATTTTATTTTACATTTGATTTTTGATAATGAAATTTTTAAAATGTCGGCAACTCCATACCAATTAGAACCTGTTAAGGTTATGAAAAAAAATTCAAGAATACACTAAACAATACAGTTGACAGTAGTATCAGATATGCAAATTCGTGAAAGGATTTGTGAGATCTTGGTTTTGCATTAAAAGTACAATTAATAACAACACAAGTCGGCATTATAAATTTTGAATATTAGTTTACTGTTCAATATTTTAATACCATCAAATAAAAACATGAAGTTTGTATATTTTCGCCCGTTTTATACAACTAATATTTAACAAAAATACAGACAAATTACTTTTATATAAGGCAATAGTTAACACATTAATTAATGGCAATAATTCAAGATAAATACTAATTTAAATTTTCAAAATGTCATAACGCGCGTTAAAAAACATTATATTAGGTATTTCCCAATTTGTATCGTATTTGGTATTTGTCTCTTAACATGAAAAATTTTAAAGCACAATAAATACAAATTTTCAAGCAATTTTCTCTTCCAATTTTCATTTATTCAAAGAAAAGTTACTATTAAACTTTAATTTCTCTTATCTAAAAAAAGAACGAGTGACGCAAAAATAAAAAAAATAAAAAAATTCTATACAACTCTTTTATTCATTCGAAGTTTAATTACGCGAAACTTTTCTTTCTCTTTTGTTCTACTCTTATAAAAAGAGCGAGCGATGAAATAAAAACTTTTCTTTCTTAACATAAATTTATACTTAGAGATAAAATTAAATTAGAAATAAAGCAACAATGAACAAAGCAACTAACAGATTAATCTGGGACTATTTTGATATTAATGAAAATAATCAACATAAACAACATTACCAACAGCAATTATCAAATAAACAACACAATATCGCATAATTTTAGGGGCTTTTTATTTTTATTGCTTAGTCGTTCTAAATAATAAGTAAATTTAGTTCAAGTTAATATTTCAATATTTACAGTTGCAATATAATAAAGAAATGATGTTTAATGTTGAACTTTTTATTTAATTATTTATTTTTTGCCTACATTTGTTATAAAAAACTTTTAAACCCATCATTAAAATAATTTGTTTTGAATATATTTCAAAATGATTATTCAAACTAATTTTTTTCGCTTGACTTCCTGAACTTCATGCAAAGCAAATTGAGACGAAATATTATCTAACCAAATAAAAATGCTTTTACTAATTTTATATGGGTAATTAATTTTAAACATTTTTTTATCAGAGTCTTGATTGAGATAATAAATATTCATAATTTATAAACATTAAATATATAGCGCAATAACAATTTATAGCAACGAACCAGCATAAAATATTTAAGGTTTTTAATATCTTTTTAAATATTAAAAGTAGAAAAAAAAAACTAAACAAATAACCAAAAAAACTTCGACTAAAAATAAATAAAAATATTTCCAGAGTTTCTTTTGTTAAAAGTCTACCGTGACATCAAATACTAAAACTTTTATGAATTAAACGCGCTTCAAAGGAATTGCCAAAGTCTGTAGATTGCAACGCATAATTTGAAGACTCCGATTTATTGAAAAAAATTGAGAAGGGGAGCTTCGGCAAAAACAACAACATTTGTTTTTCACGGTAATCATTCATTATTTATTTTTAATCAAAAAAACTTGGTTCAAACCTTTTTTTTAACATTATCTTTAATATGAACACAACATGAGTCAGGAGTTTGAGATCCCTTTAAATCATCGATTCAGTTAAGAAATGCGACAAACTAACCATTTCACCTTCTAAGGCATATTGTCCGGTAAAAGTTTTAACACTATTTAATAAGCGAAAAAAGTTTATAAAATGGCAAATAAATGCTATAAATCAAAATTAAGGAGATGTTGCTGCAATGCAGTTTTCAAGTAAAAGTAAGTAACAGCTAAAAAGTAAGTAACACTGTAAAACTTAATATAATTTTTAACATTACATAGTTTAAAGTTTACATAAGTTAGACAGTTGCATCATTATTGTTCACATTTTCTTAAAAGATAAAGTGCTGGGACTTTCTTGTTATTAACTCAGGTGTAACGGCTGCCATGAGTTCCGTGTCAAACACTCACAATTTGGTAACAACAGCATTAAATTCATTATTAATATATTATAGGATGAAGAGAAAATTTATGTTTAATGATAATAAAAAATATGAGATTAAATTTATTTAATATAAAAAAAACTCAAGCATAATAGACATTCCATAATATGCGTATTTACAAAATAACACTCTTGTTTTTTTTAATTAGTAAATTGAACTTGTTTTACAATAATTTATTTTATTTCACTAGTTTAATAAAGGTAATGTCCAAATAAAAGTAATTTTATGACAACAGCTAATGTGCTAAGTCAGCTAAGCTAATGTGCTAAGTCATTTTCATTTAAAACAAGGCCTGAAGTATATTCTGAGTATTGGGTCAGTATTGGGCTTGTGGTATCAAATATCATATTTACAATTTTATCAGTGGATTTTTATTTAGTTTTTTAGTTTTTTCTCTTAGTTTTTCCTTGTTTTTTATTGCTTTTGTGTTGCTTTAAAATAAATATAAACATTTAGTTTTATTACAATTGTGTTATTTTATTTGTTATTGTTTGTGATAAATTCTTTTTTCAATTTAGAGTGATTTGAAAGCTTTTTTTTCATCTGCTGGAGACGTAAGAAATGTAAAAATTTTACCGGTTCGTGATGGAAAGACAACAACTCTTGGGTAAAGTTTGACCAGTTTGTGATTAAAAAAATTTTTTTTTGAGTAATTTAATAATAATAAGAAATAACTTCAGATTTTTAAAAAAGTTTTTTAAAAAAGAGAAATTACTAACTACTTTTTTGTTTTAATTTTTTTTAAATAAATATAAACAAATTGGATTTTAATTTTAGAAATGTAGTTAAGATAGTGTTAAACCAGAGATGCAGAGTTCTAGACCAGGAAAAAAAGAGATTTTAAGTCAAAGGTCTTTTAAAGTTCCACATACCATTTGGATTAAAAAATAATTATTTTAATATTTCTTTTTTTTTTTTTTTTTTGTCATAGTTAAAAACCAAAATAATCGTTAAAAAAATAAAAAATAATTAAACTTTGATTAAATATAATTGTGACAGTAAAATGTGTGATTACTTTTTAAATATATTTTTTCAGTATACCTATTGTTTTTTTCAAGTATAGCCACATAAATATATATTTTTTCACTATATCCATTGTTAACAAGAATGAATTAATTTTTAATGTATTTTGTTTTTTTTAATAAATTTTAGTTGGTCATAATGTAAACATACAAAACAACCACCCAATTTAAGCCTCACAATACAATGTTTTCCTTTTTATTTTACGCGATGCCGTCATTAAAATTGAGCCAAAACAAAAAAAATTGTAATGTAAAAAAATATTTTTAACACACGATGATAGTAGATGTTTAATGCTGTCACAGAAAGAAAGAAGTCCATAGAAGTATATGGTAGTGCGAAATGTTTTTCCCCAATTAATACGATGAATTATAAAATGAATGAAAAAACAAATTTGCTCATTTTGGCCAGCTGGTTGATAAGTTGCATAGATGCAAGTTGATATTTGCCCAAACAGTTGTTCTTTTAAAAGACAACAAATTCTGTTGTAACAGTAAATTAGTTCAGTTAATTCAGTTGTCTTTACATATGCATTAAAAAATTTTTATTGTAATATCTGAATGTTTTAAATTAGTAAGGAAAGTCTTTATCCTAGTTTTTACTTTATCTCGCTGTTTTCAGCAAAGTAGTGTTGTTGACAAAGAGCTTTTTGTTCAGAGCATGCAAAAAAAAAATATACTGTAAGCGCACTGTTTATAGCCATGTAAATGCAACAAAAGCAGATGTTCACAATTTCATTATAATAAATTAGTAAAAAGTTGCAAGTTAGCTCACTTAATATAATAACTTATTAAATACTTAATATTAAATAATTATTTTTAAATGTTTAAAAAAAAAAAATGTCAAAGCAACTTTTATTTTAGTTTTAGTTTCCTTTTATTTAATTTTCTCCAAGTTTATATGTTTTTTTATATGTAAATAAATTTAACAAACTTAATTGAGAAAAAATCACTATTTTGTATTAATGGCTAACAGTTTACAGTCATAATGTTATTGCATATTAGTTTTAATTTGCGCATTTTGCACATGCATGAAAAGTTGTTTTAAATTAATAAAAAATTGATAAAATTCAATAAGCATCTTTGATATATCTAGTTATTTTATATCTTTTTAACTGGAATATTCAAAGTATAGAATAAGAATAAATAAAAAATATAAGAAAAATTTTTAAAAATTTAATTACTAATTATTTGAAACATTTACTAAAAAAAATTTACTAAAATATAGTTAATAAATGTTTAAAATACTTTAAACAATTTTCAATAATAGTTTACTAATTGACGTGGTATTTGCAACAAAAGCATTTATTAAAGTCTTAAGTATTGTAACTAAAGCAACATTGTCCACCGGTAAGTTCATGTAATAAAAAAAATGCCTATAAATCAACTCCTTATCTTAGGATAAAACTAAACAAGATGAACACAAATGATTAAAATGATAATTAAAAAATGATTATTTAAAATCATTGTCATAGCACCAATTTAATTAATTTTTTTATTTAAAATAAGTGTAATGCATTATGTTTATTTAAAAAAAAAAAAATTAAAGCATTAATGCTTTACGTGTTTTTCTTATCCCTCAAGCAAAAATCTATATTTAATGTAAACTTTTAAAGAGGTTTTCATCTATAAATTATCAGTTAGTTTTATCAAAGTAACTTTTCAGTATTTTCAAAAATTTTAAATAACGTAAGGTTTAGTTTTCTTTATACTGCTATCTATGCATTTCTTCATCTTTTATATTCTAGACATTGTTTGACCTTTCAGCATAAATATTATGCTAATAAGATAAAGTATGCCTAAAATATAAACAAATACCCATGGGCATATAACAAATACCATGGGATATATCTAGATACACATCTAACATCATATAAAGATACACTACCAATTAATACATATTTCTAAATTAAAATATACCACAGGCAACTATGTTACGTCTGATTGAGTTGTTTTTTTTATGTATCGATACGTACCTAAAAATAATGAATACTTTGCAGGTAATTTTACTATACAATGTTACGTATCATCATGTAAAATCTAAAGTCTTGCATAGGTGAAAATAACAGAAATTTTGCACGTAGCTTAACAAATCTTGTTTACGTTACAATATCTAATGTAACCTAAAAATGTTGTAGTGAAAGTTTTTGGTGTGAATTTTTTTTGTGACTTTTTAAGTAACCATGGCGGGCACTGGATATTTTGTTCTAGTCATTTATCAAAGAATTTTATGAAAAGTTGTGGAGAAATCATGGAAAAGTCATGAAACATCATTCTTAAATTTGATTCGCCACCCTGTAAATGTTCTTATTGATGGACTACAAAACTTTAAAAAACAAAATAAAAAAGAACAGCAAATATAAAGATTCTAACAAAAATTTACACACTGTTAAGTTAAAACCAAAACAATCATTAAAATCAATTAACTATCGAGGATTAGTTGAGTCATTGAATTAGCTAAGTAGTCAATTTTTTTATGAGTAGTCCTATTATAGTATATAATCATCACTATAAAAAGTTTGATTCAAATCTATTCATTAACCATTCTTCAGAATTAGGGTCAGCATTCAGCAATGCTGATCTTACTGCTGATCTAAAAGTTTTTGAGGTCAGCAAAAAATGGTTGACCTTGATTCTTTGTTTTATGGTAACTCATTTTGGTCAATTTTCTTGCAGACCTCTAACATTTTAAAGTCAGCAATTTATTGCCGGCCTCTTTTTTCTCTATTTCCAAAGGCTGATTAATTGAGATCTTTTCAGTTTCAATGAAGTAGTTTTGATAATCGAGTTGATTTTAACTATTGAATCTTTGTTTTCTCCTTTATGCTTGAATATTTAGTAAATTTTTTGAAATAAAAATAAAATGTTATTTTGTTTCTTACTCGGTGAAGTTTAAGCAATTTTAAAATATTATAGTGTCTGTATGATATTTTGCTGACTACAACATATTTCCATTAAATGTTCAGGTCTGTGAAATTATGAAAAGACAAAAAAAATTGAAAAGATAAATTTTGCCATAATATATTAATAAAAATTTTTAAAAACCGAGATCAAAAATTCGTTTTTTTAAAAAAAAAAAAAAAAAAATCTTAAAATCACGATTGCTTTTCCAAATTTGAATAAACTTTTTAATAAACAGGTTTATTAGGTGAAATAAATATCATAGTTAAATAATATGATCTGTTCTGATCGTTTATTGGCAATTTTTCTTAATATAAGCTCTCTCTTGGTCGGAATTCTAGTATTTCATGTGAAAATTGATAGAAATGTTGCATTTAGACTTATATATATATTTAATATGTATTAAAGCAAATTAGAGCTAAGATCTATAGTAGATTAAGGCACTTTTTCAAAAAATTTATCAAAATAGTCAATGCTGTTTAGCAGAATTGGTCTTAAGACTCAAAAATGGTGTTCTTTAGATTCACAATTAGCAGCAATAAAAAAGTTTTAAAAATTGTATCAAAAAAAGAAAAGTTTTTTTAAACATAAAAATTTGAAGCAAAAAAAATTTATAGTATCTAAAGCTCTTGTTTAGACATAATATTCTAACGAAATCTTGCTAATTCCAAATTAAATTACACCATGTTAGCAAAGTTTGAAATAAACTTTTTTTTTAGCTTTGTTGAGTTTGCTTCAGAAAGTGAATGCCAAAATGCTATTCAACAGAAAAATGAACAAGACTTCAATGGAAGCACACTTCGTGTTGTATCAAATAATGAAACAACACCAAAAAGGTTAGAGATAAAAAATTTTAATTTGTTGAAAAATCATTGTTCTAGTTTATTTGTGATGTACATTTATTTTTTCAAAAGGATAGTGTTTTTGTCAGTTGGTTGTTCATGTTATTTTAAGAGATAATGTTTTTATTCATGCCTTTTTAAGGATAGTGTTTTTGTCATTTATTAGTTTGTCTTTTTTAAAAAAAAATAATGACAGGAATGAGATAATTTAACCAATTTTTTTACAACTTTAAGTTTTTATCTCAAAAACAAGTGTCATCATCTACTTTACATAAGTTTTGTTAAAATATTTGTTATAGTTTTAATTTTGCTGTTTTCAGTGATTTCAGTCAGTCTAGCGGTGGCTTTAAAGGTGGCAATCGATTTCAAGTAAAAGTTTACAATATTCCAAATGGAACCGATAGTGTTAGTTTCTTATACTTATTTTTGAATATTTATATAAATATATCTGGTCTTCAAAATTTTAGGTTATGAAAAACCAAGAACTTTGTTTTTAAGGGGCAAAGCAATTCAAGTTAGCTAGCAAAAAAGTTATAAAAAACAAAACAATAAACTTACGACTACAAAAGTAATAACACTAATCACTAACTGCATTATAGAAGCAATAACACTATAGTAGTGTTATAACGCACTTTTAACTTTTATAGTTTACTAGCAGTAAGCAACCCGTAATACAGGTTATTAGTAATTAAATAATTGCTTACAGTTAACAACAAATAGGACTACGTTAACATCAGTTAAGTTCTTTTAAAATCCTTCAATGCCTAAAAAAAGGAACGAAAAATAATTACAAAGTATTATTTGCATTTTATTGTTGGTAGAATGAAGATATAAAGACTTAAAAAATTGCTGTAATAGCCCAGTTCTATCAACACAAAACACATTAACAATAGCGCATAGCATAAGATATTTGTAAGCACACATTACTATGTCTCTCCAAAATGATTAAAAAAGAAAAGATTATATAAAGGCTAGACAACTTAATGTAGTAAATAACGTAATAACGTATAACACCACAAATTAAGATATTTTATCAACTAAAATACTTGAGCTAAAAAGATTTTATTGATTACATATTGAACAATTTTATCATAAAATACCAAGCAGCTCATAAAAGTTTTTATATACATGGTCATTATCAATTGTAGCATTAATAAAACTTATATAATTACTTTTTTTAACTAAAAAGTAATTTTATAAGTTTTATTGATGCTCCATGCACTAATTCTCTTTTAACTCTTATCTAAGAGTAAACAAAATTATTTTTACCTTTATTATGTAAAGTTTCAGCTTCTCTTGTCAACTAATGATTAATAGAGTAAATTTCATATCATTAAATTTACAAAATTAAAACCATGTTTCAACAGTAAGCAAACTAATCAAGTGATAACAAAGGCAACTAAAAAAAAAGAACATAATTACGTTTGAATTTATAAAAAAATTTAAAATCATTTAAATTTAAAACTATTTGATTTAAATTGTTTTAAAGTGTTTAAAATAAAATCAAAAAAACACACATTAACACGGCTTGACACTGAATTCTGGCAAGTAAGTTTTCTGCTCGCCGAGCAGCATTTCTTATATTTCAACAACTTTTTTTTAATTTTATTTTAGGTGCTCCAAGAAGTCCTCAAGGTCTTATCACAGAGATAACCATGGATAAGCATTTAATAGGAACTTCACGCCTCCTTATTGATGTAAATAAATTTTTATTTTTATTTTTCGATAAAAGTTGTCTATCAAAAATGAAAATAAAAATTTATTTACATCAATAAATTGTAATTTAACAAAGAATCTAGACAACAATACATAATCTAAAAGTGTAAAAATTGAATCAATATCACTCAATAAATTTTACTCCAAAGTAATTAAAAAAAACCTATTAAACCTATTAAATCTAATGAAAATATTAAGTAAAAAAATATAGCAAACTTACTAAAATCAGTGCCAGTTCTACTGCCTTAAAAACTTTTATTATTAACCCTTCTAATAGTAATAAAAAAATAACAACAAAGTGATCTGAAGTTACTAAAAATCACTTCACCTATTTTTTTTGTTTTGGTTAATTGTCCAGGTAAAAGTCTATAACTATAATACTGAGATAATGTAACATGATTTCTAATCAATGTAGCACGTTCAGGGTTGTAAACTAATTGATTATGCTAAACAGCATCACCCCTTAGAAAAAATAGAGAACAAACCATAGGCTCTAATTTGGCAGACATACTTGATATATTTTAAGAGGATGACCTCTTGGGAAAATAACAACTTCACTGGAAGTAGGTGGAGCACTATCTTCACCAAAAAATAAAAATGCAACTTCATTACGTGAACGGAGATTATAGTGACATCTATCTTGCCCTTTTTTCTCCCTATTTCAGTTCAAAGTATTTGCTGCTTGCCAAGCAGGATATCTAGCATTTGGTTGATTATTATTTCATCCCGCCTCAGCCTATTTCTTACATTTCTGTGACGACTATTTTCAACTTGCCTAATCACACTGTCCTCATTTTGATTTAAATTATTCGTGGCTTGCCATGCAGCATATCTAGCATTTTGTTGATTATTAATTTCATCCCGCCTCAGCCTATTTCTTGCATTTCTGTGACGATTATTTTCAACTTGCTTATTAACATTTCCATTATTTTCTAAACTAATAGCCACTTCTAGCCTTATATCATCCATTTAAACTTCACTTTTAATTGATAGTAGTAACAAAAAATCTTGAAAGAATCTTGAAGATTGTGATTTTTTTTTTTTTACTTCTCTAAATTGCACACACACAAAGAATAATTTTTAAAACACTACATAGGAAATTTTTATTTAAAATAAACCAAATTATACAACAATATTGTAAGTTTTTTATAAAAAACATTTTTATAAATATATCCGTTAAAAGATGTTTAAACAAAAAATAAACTTATAAATATAATGTAAATAAAAAAATTAACCAATAGTAATAAAAAAATAATAATAATTAAAATTTTAATGATAAAGGGTACTGTTAATACAAAAAAAAGAAGACAAAAAATAAAAAGTAAAGTATTTGTAAACCCCTTTTAGTAAACTTTAATACTATTTCTATAAAAAAATTGTATAAAAAACATGCAAATAAATTAACCTTCACAAACAATGACTGTTCAAAAGTTGTAGTTTAATTCATTTTTCTAAATTCTAAAGAAAAGAAAACAATTTAACAGCATCACTGAAATGCCAATAATATAATAAGCAACATGACAAAATTTATCAAAGATTAATTATCTGCTTTTTTATTACTTAATCTTTTTTCCAATATTTTATATTATTTATTACACATTAAAATCAAAAGATTAAATTTATTAAAGCTTTACATAAATTAAAGGCAGCTATAAACACTAAATTATTAAATTCAAAACAATCAAAAGAAATAAAATCTGCTGGAAATCAACAAATTAGTTTAAAATTATAACTTTAAAATATTACAAATTTAAATGTGATTTTTGTTATAGTTAATAAATTGCTGCAGTACATTTTTTCAAAACTGATTAACTGATATATTCGAAGCAATATAGTAGCAATGTTATATTGTGAATCAAAAATTAAAGTAATAAAAACTATAAATAATAATCTAAACAAATACTAAAAAAATAAAAACAAACATAATTTAGAATATATATATATTTTTAATGAAAATAAAAACCAAGGAAAAAACAGCAACAAAAAAATTGTTAATATCTTCACTGATTGAATATATTAAAAAAATTTTTGTTGCTATTTTTTACTTGGTGCCTCCCAGCACCCCTGTATGGATGAGCCCTCCGTTTGAAAGAAGGCTTATCCATACCATTATTACTGCATCATTTGTTAAAGGACCTCTCAGAGAGTGGTCCTGGGTGCTGGGAGCAATATAGTCTGTAGCTGCTCCAATTTAGATCTAAAGAAAGAATAATAATATAATAAAAAATAGATATTTGCATTAAAAATAATAAATTAAAACTCCTAATATAGAAAAATTAAAAAAAAAAATGTAGTAAAACCCTTTTAAGCAAACTTCAATATTATTTATTTGAAAAAAATATTAGTAAAAATTTTTAAAAAATTCACAAAACTTAACAATATTTTGTTCTTCTATACCACATAAATATATCATTTGATAAATAAAAAATGTAACAAATAAGTAAATAAGAAAAAAATTACATATAAAAAAAAAAAAGAAATCATTGTACCTGATAAAGCTGATGTGATTTACCAGAGTAGTAGTAGTAGGCTTTTAGTGAATCTAAATATTAATTTTAGTGAATGATTAAATGCAGTGAGGTCTAATAATGAAATTAACTATGTATCATTTTTAACAGTAGACAACAACTTGAAGGTAAACCAAATGTATATCAACTCAAAAGATTACAAAAAACATCACAACAACAATAGCATTCACCATAAGTTCATATAATATGCATATAACATAACTTAAGAAACATAAAATTCATATATAACAGAACATCAGTAACAACATAACGCAAAATGTTATTAAAATACATGTATTTTCAGAGTAATTATTAATAAAGGCTTGAAAACACCTAGACCTAAAGCAGTAACAGTTTGACGCGAAACACTGCTTTGTAACCCTTTGCAGTAAGTGACTTGGCTGGCAAGGTTGACAAATCTTGCTTTACATGTTTACCAATTCACAGCATTTTGAAAATATATATAAACATATTTAAACACATTTATAAAACAATTTTATATCTTATATTAACACATACACAAACAATAAAAAAACATGTTACATTATTATAAAAACACATTGATAAAAAAGCTATAAAGCACATTTCACAATATACACATAATTATCAAAAAAGCAATGCAAACAATGAACATATAACTTGAATTGTGCAAACAAAAATTTTAAAAATGGCATGAGAAAATTTTTAAAGATTCAAAGTAAACAAAATATAAATATTTATATACAAACAATACTCTTTACCTTTTTTTTCATAAGAACTGTAATTCTCATAACAAAAATTTAATCTTTACATACAATAACATGTGACATGTCAGTAGTGGCACGAAATTTTAATTTATTTTTCTAAATTTTCTAAAAAAGAGCAAAAACAGTTAATAGCATCACAGAAATTTCATGGTAGTAATAACCAATTTTATTGAATTAGCATTAGTATAACTTTTTTGTTGCATAAAAAGTAATTAGACCTCATCCTTACCTCTATCTTCCTTCTAAAAAATATAAAAGATATGCTCAATAAAAACTGCTAGAAAAAAATAAAGCCAAAAGAAAAACTAAAACAAAAAAAATGTAAACGATTTAAAAAATTAAAAGGAGTGATCCTTTTTACTTTATTTTTAATAAAAAGTATTATACATAAATTGCGAAACTATTTTCAATGCTTATGTGATCTTAACGATGATTATTACAATATGATCTTAACGATGATTATTTATCTTAGTATGATTCTTTATGTAATATTTCTAAACTATCTCAATTCAAAAGATCTTCCTCTAATAACCGCGTGCATTTTGAGAACGCGCTGTTTCAAGTTCAGAAAAGCCTAGTAACTAATTAAAACTGCTTTAAAAACAAAAGCGAAACGACATTAAACATTGAACATTGAATTTTTACAGTATTAATATTTAGAGATTCTTTCTTCAAATAACATAAGTGATTCCAAGTTTTAATTGAAGTATAAAAGCATTTAGAAAAAGTAAAGTGGATATTTAGATATTATTAAAAACTTCAGGAACTTATACAATTACGTACTTTATAAGAAATAGTTAGAATTTCTAAAACGTTACTAATAGTTTGTAAAAACACACTATAATTTCAAAATTAACCAATAATAAATATGGGTTGATTTTAAAGTTAATGTGCATTTTTACAGGCAGTTTTTCAAAATTCGAAACTTTTTATAAAAATATTAACAATATTTTTTTTTGAATATCTTCTCTATTTTTTCTAGGTGCTTTTCTATTTAAATTAAAATTTGGGATTACTTATGTTGTTTGAACCAATAATAAATTATAAAAGTTATAAAAGTATTTGTAAAAGTAATAACATTTCCAGATCGCATAATAACATTTCCAGATTGCATAAACACATTTCATGATTGCTTATTCAAGCTTTGAAAATATCAAATAAATTAATAAAAATTTAATATATTATCAGCTATATTAAAAAACTATTTTTAAACAATTTTCTTGTTCTCAATAAAAAAATATTAGTTAAATGTAAAAATTTAATATATGATTTTAAGTTTTTTTTTTAATATGTAATAACATATTTTTTTTTAGAAATAGATTTTTTAGTTTTAATAATAATGTTTAAATTGTTTAAAACATTTATTTATTTTTTTATAATATATTACAACATATTTATATATTTATACTTTAATGTTTAGTTTCTTCTAAAAATAAAAAGCATTTAGGTTTTAGTCTTGCAAGGTTAAAATATTTGGTATTTACAATTTTGGATTTACAAATTGTTTTCTTTTTTTTTTAACGAATTGTTTAATGTCCTTAATTTCAGGATAAGCTTATTTTTCGTATTAGAACTGAATATTTTATTATGATTCTATTACTTAAAGGATTACAATCTGAGGGTTTAAAAAGTTATTTTTAGCCATAACCACTGCATCATAGCTACTATGTTTGTGTTTTATATGGTCACTGTTTAAACTTATATTTATTTTAATTTTAGAATGATATTCAAAATTTGTTTGGTGGTGCTGGTACTGTAAAAGAAGTAAAAATCTTACCATGTCAAGAAGGCAAAAATGTAACTCTTGGGTATATTATTTAAATCTTTCAAGCTCTAATTAGTTTTTTAAAGAAATATTTTGTTTCTCAAAAATATATATATATTTTTTGTTAAAGAATCTCTGCTATTTCTCAAATTAAATTTGTTGGCATAGGTTCAATCTAAAGGCAGAGTTCTTAACAAAATATAATTATATTTTAAAAAAGTTCTCAATGAAATTTAATAATACCATACATAATAAATAATCATGCTCTAATAAGTAGATTTATTTAGACATTAAGCTCAGAAAATATATTCCTTATACATATTTGTTTTTAGCTTGTTATAAATTTTTTAAAAATTCAATATTGCTTTACTTAATTCTTTTTTTTTTTTTTTTTTTTTTATTTATCCTGCAAACAAAGATGTAAATAAGATTGGTTGGGAATGAAATGCAATTACTTACTTTTCCTGACTACACATATAAAATTTTGTTGCAACAACTTGACCACACAGCATTTTAGTTATTTCAAGAATAATTCAAAAATGGGCAAAAAAATGCCTAATTTGACACACAAAAGGCTATTACAAAAAAAATTACTTAAAAAAAGAATTCTTAGCAAAAATAAACTTAAAAAATAAAACTCAACTAAATCATGAAAAGCTCATAAATTAAAACTGTATCAAAAAGTTCAACAAATAATGTTTATGTTTAGAATGAATAACTTTGATACTTCCATCTTTTGTGATGCTTTTATAAAATTAGGCGACAATTTTTATTTAAAGTAATAATTTACTTTTAATGATAATTTAGGGAAATAAATGTTATTCAACTTATTATATTGTATTATATACTTTATTTTATTTACGTTTATGTTTCATTTTAACAAGGTTCCTATAGCTAGTAAACTATAGTTAGTATATAATAAATAAAAAAGTCTATTTAATTTTAAAATAAACAAAAGAAAAAACCATTAATACACAGTTGCAATCAGGGTTGGCAAAAAAACCCACCTTAAAAAAACCCAAAAAAACCCAAAATATATTTGGGTTTTTTTAAAAATGACCTATTTTACAACTGATATCTCTGATTTTAACACTTATAAATGCTTTATTATCAGCAAGTGCAACCTTTATACTGTAATTACTCTTGTAAACACTGTATTTATATACATAATGATCTTTAGAATATACCCAAAATCGATCAATCTGTTTTTGTAGCAAGTTGGTTATTTATTATTTTTTTAAAACATTTAGCAAGTTATTATAAATGTTATTGAAATATGTATTAAAACATTAAATTAGTTAAATACTTATAAAGGAAATAAAAATCATTCTATTAACTAAATTTCAAGACATTACTAGTTATTTAGTATCTTTATTCTCCTCCCGAATGTCTATATTCCTTTATATTGGTATTTGATCTTTTATTTTTTAAAGCTTATGTTGTTAACTGCCAAAAAAAATTACTAAGCCACAAACAAAATACTATATATAAAAATTATTATACTTTATTTACAGTTTAGAAATGGAAAGTTGTCAGGCAAAAAAAAAAATGCTACAGTTTACTAGATTTGTCCTTAAGTGCATACAACTTTAAAACTTAAAAAAAAATTAAGTTATGTGCAAGCAAGCTTGCAACATGTTTGCTCATTCAATGAGAGAACATGTTGAAAACTTGTATGCATTTCACAAGGACAAGATTTGTTGGTAAAAATGACACTCGTGCTCATCTGTCTTTTGACAGGTTTTGAATATATTGCATCAGCTACAAGTTTACAACATGTACCACCAATAGGGGTGACTATGAACAGCGGGTTGAAAATTAACATCAGTATCAAGTTGCTAAAAGGTGAAGAAACACACACACAATAGAGCTATATAATGTGTTACTTTGATTCAGTTTGCAATTTGCATTGCAAAACTGAGCCGGTAAAACATCTTCAAGAAAAAAAAAAAAACTTGGTGGCGAAGACACTGTAATGGTTCTTAACAAATTTACTTTATATATATTTAGAAACAAAGTTTAGGCAAAAATCCATTTTTTGCCAGTCCAGTTGATCAGGCCGATAACTTTTCCAGGAAGCTGGACAGTATAATGTTCTGATAAAAAAAAAATGTAGTGATTAGGCTAGCAGTTTTCTTCTATGATACAAAAATGTTTAAAAAGTGTTCATAATCATCCTGATTGATAATAACTTATAAGGTTGCAACATCATGTTGCAAACTTGTTGATTACATGTTGTAAACTTGTGCAAAGTAGTTTTTGAAATAATATGTTGAACATGTTAGTAAAAAAAACTAGTTTGCAACATTTATATTGTCTTACCAACTTTGAATAACTCAATTGTCATGATTTTTACACTGATTTTTTTTTTAGTCAAAAATATTCTGAACATGCTTTTAATTTAGAGCAATTAATTAACATCATTTATAGTTGATGGAGTCCCTTTTTGCACTATAGGTAAAATGTGCTAGTAGACTAGTAGCAAAACATTTGGCTCACAGCCAGAAGGTTGGGGTTCAAATTACCTCTGCTGAAATTACTCAATCTATTTCCCCACACAGCGCCTTTTTTTAAAAATTTTAGTTGTTAATGTTGTTTGTTAGTAAAAATGGTAATGTTAAAGATTGAGACAAAATATTTTTAAAAAATGAGTTGCTCCCTTGACTGAAATGGTGATTGGAGCAATAGGGAGGTGAATTTATGAAATTAAAAAAAAAATTATTGTACTCATACAATTATAAAAATTTGGTATTTTGATCAATTTTTAAAAAAACCCAAAAAACCCATAAAACCCAAAAAAACCCATTTGGGTTGGGTTTTTTTTAAAAACTCTGGGTTTTTTCCAACCCTGGTTGCAATATTAAAATATATTGGATTGTACTTTTATTTTAGCAATGCCTATAAAATGTTTTATTTTGTTCAAAACCAAAGCAGTGTTAACACTGTAAAATTTGTATTAAAACTTGTAAAAAATATTTAAGTAGTCTTAAATTATAGCTTATATTGATATAGTTTTGTTATGTTTTTGTCCACTTATAAATCTGACGAACAGAAAGCTAAACACTCACTTTTTGCGCTTTTGGGCTAACAATCAGAGCCAGATGTAAGACCTAGAGAATGGATTTCAATTGATTGAATGTACACATTAGTGGCTGTAGGCCATCACTCTTAGCCAAAAGTGCTATGACCCCATAAGTGCACATCATTCTACCTGGTGTGGAGTGATGTGCTATGAAGTGATTTGCTATGAAGTGATTTTCAAGCCCGCGCGCGCTTAGTCAACAAGTGTTGATCTGACGTGCTTGTAGAGTTAGTGTCCGAATGAATGTGTGTGTTAGTGTCAGTGTAGTTATTTATGGTTAGGGATCATCCATAAATTACGCAACGTAAATTATTTAAATAAAGTTTTTTAGAGAGTAAGTTTTTTTTACGCGTTAATTTTCATTAAACTTAATGGGCTTTTTTAATTTTTTTTTTCATACATCCAGCTGGATCAGAAGAAGTTTGGGCTCACCAGCCACAAAGAATATATTTATAGTTGCATATGTGACACATTATAAAAAAGGGACCAACGCAGCCGTTCAGTTATGTAGACCTGGGAGGTGTGATAATAGAATCCTATGATGTCACTGGGTAAGAATCAAAAATGAATTTAAATACTATTTAGTAAGAGGAATAAAATTTCAAGACTCAGTAATAGGGAGAACCATAACTCATGCTCTAGTCATCCTAAGTAACTGATAAAATGGCATATAAGTTACCAGGACTATCAAAATCCGCTGGTACAGTTCATTATATAAACACTAGACAATAATAAATTGACAACTGATCAACATCTAAAGTTCATAGGTGAGGTAAAAAATGTTGGTGTCGTTATAATCAATTAGAATTAAGTAGTGAAGAAAAACATTCCTATTATACATTAAATAAGTTTTGTTTTGAACTTGATGTTTTAGTTATTATTTATAAAAGCAATGGTTTTAAAGCAGTTTGCGTTTTGTTGAAGCGTGTTAAAACTTGTTTGAATTAAAGAGTTCATTTGTTTAGCGTGTTGAAAACTTGTTTAATTAAAGAGTTCATTTGTTTAGCTTTCTATTGATATAAAGTTTGTTATGCTTTCAAAAAGATTTACTAATTGAATTTTAATTACTTTTTAATGTTATGTCATCCAAATTTTATCTAAAAATAGGTGCCAGGGGCTATTCTAGACTGTTTTCAACAGCTTTAACCATATTTAGGCTTTACATGTTTATATGTTTAGCAGTTAGTTATTAATCATCACTTACTAGAAATGTAAAAATTTATTTTTAGGTTTGTACATTTTGAAAGCGCTGAAGATGTTAGCAATGCAGTTTCTATGTTTAACAATATTGAGTTTAATGGCTCAAAACTACGTGTTTTAGATGCTGATAATAACTCCAGCTGCTCAACACCATTTTCAAATGGCTTTAAAAGGTACTTTTTACCTAATCACAAATAACTTTTTTTTTGCTGTTTTTAATGACTTTAAAAAATATTTTTATTGTTGAACTATGAAGTTTATCTTTTATAACCACTTAATTCTTCTTGATATACTTCTAATATGATACCATATTAGACTAAAGATTTCTTTTGTGTTTTTGATATTTTTTTACTTAATTAAAAATTCAAATAATAAAACATTGGTATAATGTTCTCAAAGACTT
The DNA here is from genome assembly GCF_022113875.1 of Hydra vulgaris. NCBI lineage: Eukaryota > Metazoa > Cnidaria > Hydrozoa > Anthoathecata > Hydridae > Hydra > Hydra vulgaris. The sequence continues at coordinate 21,622,199 of NC_061169.1, forward strand.
TTTATTCAGGGGGAAAGTTAGGTTTTGAATAAAAGAGAAGTAAACTCTAGGTAGGAGTAGGAGTTTAGCAAGGGTAAGATCTAGGTAGTGATAGAAATTAAGCAGGGGTAAGCTTTAGGTAGGTAAGGTGCAGGTAAAATAAATGCAATCGATGCAGCACTGATTCATTATATATTATCTAAAATTATTTTTATTATTTTTTTTTTTTTGTTGAATAAATAATTTTTCAAATTTTTTAATGTTTAACTAATTGTTTATTTTTAAGTGTTTTTTTTAACTTTATTAAATGTTATATCCAAGGATCAAATTAAGTGATTGAGAATTGCATTATTTTTTAATATTTCAGGTCCTCGAATTCTTAGTTTATTAAAAACTGTTAACACTGTTTTAATGAAATGGTGAATTTATCATATTGCAGAAAATTAACGTAAAAACAAAACAATAAATTTACTATGGTAAAAATAATGGCAGCCAAAACTTGCTTATTTTTAATTTTTTGTTTGTTTAAACACCAGGTAATTTAAGCCTTATAAATACAAAAAATGTTAAACAAAAAAAAAATTTCTAAAGGTCTAACAAATTTGCACGGTAATTTAAAAATTAACCAATAAAAAATTATACTAAAGCTATTTGCATTGTTTAAAACATTAAAATTGATTTTTGTTTAACTTTGAGGAATTGTTCAAAAATTTAAATGTTTAAAATTCGAATAATAATAATAATAAAAAAATAATAATAATAAAAAAGATAAATTTTAAAAGAAGTTATTAATAAAGATTAAAAATTTTTTTGTTTTGTTTTAAAATAACTACAAATAGTTATTATTATTATATAAATTATATATTATTATATAGATTATATAGTTATATATTATTATATAGATATTAATTTTTATGTTTCTAAACTTCTGTCTTTTATTTTGTATACATATCTGTGTTATATTTTTATATACATATAAATATACTTTTGTTATAATTATATCTGCATTAAAGGGATACGCGCACTTTATTGACAGTTATATTTTATATATGAGAAAATATTGAATAAGATTTAAATAAGACAAAAGTATTTTATTATTATTTAAAATATTTGATCACCACTAAATTAGAATTTATTTTCTAATCTAACTTGATTCTAAGCTAACTATGAGTATAAAAAAATGTGTATTATTCGGGGTTTTTTTTTTATTTATTTATTGAAAATATATTTGGTTGAGAAATAAATTATTTTTCCTTTAGTAACCAAAATGAATCACCCAGTAAACCAATGGGAAGAGGTGCACAACTTATTTCACAAATAAAATCTCAAAGAGCTCAAGCAAAGGTTTTTGGCATTCCAAGTGGAACCTCTGAGGTCAATATTTTTTTTTAACTATGTTTTATATATTTTTGATTTTAATATCTGTGACTTTTATGAAAAGATGCTGACTAAAAGAACTGGGAGTTTTTTTTTAAATTACCCTCATCTTTAGTCCTACCAATATCTTTAAAAATATGATTGTGTGAATATGATTTTGTAATTTTTTTTTTTTTTACATATAATAGGATGACATCATGGAGTATTTTTCATCAGCTGGATTAGTGAAGAATGTAAAGCTGTTGCCAATAAGAGAGGGTAAAGACACACATCTTTGGTATGTTAAATTTAGTTTTTATATACAAATATATATATATATATATATATATATATATATATATATATATATATATATATATATATATATATATATATATATATAATGTATATTTATTATATATACAAATATTTTAATTTTTTGTATCTGCCTATAGTATCATCGACATAGTCGTCATCGTCTTTTTTTAAATGTTTTTGCATATACATAAGTTTAATAATTCTCATAATGCTGTTTCCCAGATACACTCTTTATTTCCAATCTCTGTATAAGATTCTTTTTGTATTTATTTATTACCACATATCCAGCATATTTTCATATTTAATTTAGCTTTATTGAGTATGAGAGCAATAGTGAAGTTGAGCAAGCAGTGCAGACACTAAATGGAACAGAATTTAATGGTTCACAGCTTAAAGTAATGAATGGAGAAAATCAAATAAACACAGGTAATAATATGCAGAATGGAAAAGAGAGTTCATGGGGAAGTAAAGGCTCTGCACCAATTAATAGAATCCCAAAAGAAGACAGAGCATTCTCTGACCAATTTGGTAAGTTTTTATTTAAATAAAATAGTAATAACAAATTCAATAAAATAATCATGTGGTATTTTTTTTATCTCTGTGTTTTCTGTAAAAAGAAGCTGTCAAAAAATTGTTACTAATTCTTAACTCCCCAAGATCCAGAGAAAAAAATTCATGTATTCAATAAACTCCTAATATTGAACCTTCAAGCAATAAAGGAAACAATTTGTGGTCATTTGAGTTAGGGGTCTCCATAAAGTACGTACGCCAAAAATTTTGAAATCTGACCGTTTGAGACCCAAATGATACATTTTTTCGGGGGGCCTTTGACCCATTAGCCGCAGCACTGCTAAAACCTGTTTTTTGTCGATTAAAAAATAGATTGTTTAAAATACGCCTTATTCAGGGCCAGTATATAAGGCGTAGCATGTGTGCATAAGCGCCCACAGGATTTTTTGATATTCTAGATAAAACACTTTCACACATTTGGCATAGGTAATCACACATTTGGCATAGCTTGCACAAGCTCCAAACATAAATATGCCTGAGATGAGAGGCCTGGGAACAAAAAAGACCTAAAACGTTTTCCCCTTTAATGAAGTAAAATTTCAACTTTACTATCTAAATTTAAATTTATCGACAGATTTTAAATTTTGTTGAAAAATATTGTAAATTACAAAAGTTATGACCATACAAAATTTACACCCCTCCTTTTTTGTTGTTGTTGGGGGGGGGGGGAGGGCTTTTTTGCTTCCAGGCCTCCGCCTTCTTAATTTTTGCAAGATCTTCTCATTTGGCATAGGTATAAACATACTTAAGTTTAGAGTTTGCACAATATGTGAAAGTGTCCTATCTGCAACATTAAAAAATCCTGCGAGTCCCCATGCATGTATGTGCATTGAGGGAAACTATACCCTATACCAAACATCTTTTTATGTTGGCAAACTATGATCTTTAGTCAGAATTTTAGTTTTTCTATTGATTAGCTGGTTAATTGTGATAAATTAGATGTATGTACTTTTAAATTGAACCATCCCCCTATGAGCCTACTTTATCGACAACCCCTTATCAAATGATTTTTATGAGAAGTCGGGTTCAACAATGAAATTTGTATTAGAAATTTGAGTTATTGAGGGTTATGTTATTTAGAGTTTATTATATATGTAATAAACCCCATGACGAAATAGTATTTGACCAAAATAAAAATGAGTTATGAAAAATGAATGTGTTGAAAAAATGTTATAGGCAATCAAAAATGTTATAAGCAAACTAAATTTGGCAATATTCATCTACACTTTTACTTTTATTTTCAAATAATTGATGCTGTAGAGTAAAATGATTACCTCCAAGATTTACTAAAGCTCTCTTTAGTAAATCTTGGAGGTAAAAAAAAACAACAGTAAAATTCAATAAACATATTTTAAACTTAAATACCAAATTTTCAAGTTTTTTTTTTTTATGCATCTATTTGAATTTATTTTTATAATAAATATTTTTATTTATATTTAACTTTATTTTATTACATTTATAAGGTGAAATGGTAATTGGAGAATTTAAATCAGATGCATGCAGACGGTGTGGTGAAGTTGGTCATTATGCCAAGGAATGTCTTAATGCAGGTATTTTTTTGGATGTTAATTACAAAAAAAAAACTTCAATCAACAATTTGTTTACTATGTAACAATTTAATATTTTCCTGGTCTCGGCACTAAGTATGTTTTTTTTGGTTAGGTAAGAATGAAAATTTCACTTATTGTTTAAAATATTTTTTTAGTGGTCTAAACATTATATTTAAATATTTTTGCATTTTATAATGGATTAAAAGGAAATAAATCATTACTAGCATAAAAATTTTACATAAATTGTCTTTTTTTTTTTTTTTTTAGGTTGTTTTTATATTTTATACAATATAAATTATAACCAAATATCTTATTTTCCACTTTTTTATTATTTATTTGATTTATTCAAAGATATCAAACATTTATTTTTTTACAAGAATTTTACACCAATATTACCAAATAACCTGATTTTACTCATTTTAAAATTAATAAAAAACTGCTCTCATCATAGAAAAATTTGATTTTTTACTTTCTTAGTTAATTAGTACCATCTTTTGCAATTTTTTTTTAATACATTATATAAGTAACATATATAATATAATATTGTATAATAATGCATAAATATATAAAAAAATAACTAATAGTTCATAATAAATGATTATTTTGAATATTTAAAAAAATAGCAGGTCCAAATGGATCAGCTCAAGCTGTCACTTATATTCCACCACCACCACCAGAAACTGAAAATGAAATTTTTGAAATTGGTTCAAATCAAGGCATTAACTTTGAAAAATACAAACATATTCCCATTGAACTGAGCGGTACCAATCGCCCTAAACCTATACAAAGCTTTTCTGAAGCAAATTTGCATCCAGTGAGTTTTTTTTATTTAAGTTTATTAATGTTGATGTTAATATACTATTAGAAAATTTAACTTGCATAATATATTAATGCATAATAAATGAAAAAATTTTTTTACAAATATTTTTATATCACATACACACATCGGCCACATACAGAATTGAATAGTATTATTTCTTTTTAATAATATTGGACAATATAATAATTCAAATTAAAATAATAAGTAAAAAATCAAAATGTATAAATTTTAAATGTAGTTTAGAATTTTAATTAATTTTTAGTTTATGCAAAGCCATGTACTTTGTTTTCATGGAGTGAATTAATTTAAATTTATCAGCAAAAAAGTTATAAAAAAACCAAACAATAAACTTATACAAATAAAAAGTAATAACACTAAATGCATTTTAAAAGTATTAACACTGTAATAGTATTGTTACTTTTATAACGCACTTATAACATATATAGTTTATTGTTTGTTCAAAGAACATGTAATTGAGATATTATAAATAAAATAAAAATAATTCAAATAATAAATCCCAAGTTTTAATTGAGCTAGAAATGGATCTAGAAAAAATAGAATGGACATTTAAATAATATTAAACGGGTACTTTAGAAACAGTTTAGCATTTCTAAGCTTTTACTGTTGCTTTGAAATAATATAAAAGGAAAAAATATTGTTTTCATCTGTGATTTTAATCTGTAGTTTGAAAAACCTATCACAGGTCAGCAGGTAAAATCTTAAGCTCAAGCAGTCAACTCGGAACTTGTAGCCTGCAAGCATCTTCTTTTTCAAAGTATAGCCTGCGAGCATTATCTTTTTCACAGTGAATTTTTACAATGTTTCAAGGCAGCTTTAAAATAATAAAAGAGATAATTATGGTCAACTTAATGAGTATTGCGTACATTAAATAAATTACATTAACTAAGGATGTTTTTAAAAATTAAAGTTAAAAAATCACTAAAACTTAATAAAAGTTGAAATAAAAAACCTTATAAAACTAAAAGTTATTGTAATCATTATTTTTATTGTTATTTAAGTCGAAAAGAATATAAAGAGAAGAAAAAAATAGAACAAAAATGTTTAGAAACCAGTGCAATAGATAAACAGGTGAAATAAGTGACAAAAGAATCAAAATAACAATGCATGTTTTTAAAATATCAAATTATTAGTATATCAATTTTTATATAAACAAAAATTTTTTTTTTTTAAATTTTATATTTTAATCAAAAACTAAATACAAAATCTAATTTTTAAATATTCCTATTCACAAATAGTTAAAAATTAAACTAAATACAAACTCTAATCTTTTTTTGTTGTTGTTTTTGTTTTTTTGTGTATGTGTTTTTTTTTTTGTTTTTTTGTTTTTTTTTTTGTGGTGATCATAATTATTAAATAAATAGATGATAAAGTTTTATCATTTTAAAAAAACTGCAATTATAATGACTAAAAAATTTAGTCATTATTATTGTAGTTTTATTATCTATTCTAGACCGTTTTTGAAAGCGACAACCGTATATTTGGGCGCCTAAATTCAAAATCAATGACCTTTTTTTCTTCACATAATTGTTTTGTTTTTGTTTTTATGCAAAAAATGCCTGCATTTAGCAATATTTCCGCTAAATATTGACAGGAAAGGGGTACAGCGGCTCAAATTATTTTCCTAGAATAGTCCCTGATTCATAATTTCAAAACTTTTGAACTTTGACTAATAACTGTATTCTTGGCTAATAAATCTATTAATATTGTTATTTACCTAGTATTTGTTATAAATTATATTTAATTATAATATAAGCATATGCTATTCACACAATGTAAACAAAAAGTTTACATTGTGTTAATAGTTCATGTATTATACATATTATAGTATTTATAAAACTTTTATTCTGTGATAAAATATCAGACTTATAATTATCTGATAATCTTCTTGAAAAAAATTCAAAATTTACTCATTTAATTTATTTCATTTTAGGTCTGTCTGAAAAACCTTGATCTAGCTAAATACAAAGAACCAACTCCTATTCAGAAATATGCTATACCTGCTATTCTTGCAAAAAGAGATGTAATGGCATGTGCCCAAACTGGATCAGGAAAAACCGTAAGTGATTTTTTATAACTGTTATATTTACGTGTGTGTGTGTGTGTGTGTGTATATATATATATATATATATATATATATATATATATATATATATATATATATATATATATATATATATATATATATATATATATATATATATATATATATGAGTTTATGCTTTTATTTAGGCTTCTTTTTTGTTGCCTATTATAACAAATCTTATGAATGAAGGTCTTGATAATATTGACAGTAATATTGATGGAGTTGCACTTCCATTAGCTGCAATTTTAGCTCCAACGCGTGAACTTGTAGTTCAATTGTTTACTGAAGCAAGAAAGTTTTCTTATAACAGTTCACTGAAGCCTGTTGTTTTATATGGTGGGGTGGCTGTTGCTCATCAAGCTGATCGCTTACGAATGGGTTGTCATCTTCTTGTTGCAACACCTGGTCGACTTGAAGATTTTATAAAAAGAGGAAAGGTAACAATTACTGTTTGTTGCAGTAAACTTGATGTTTACAGTTTCTTCATAATTTAGTCCTTTGCATAACACAATACAATATTCATAATACTTTTTTTTTTTTTTATTTGCTTTTTTGAAATAAAAATTTACAACAATTTCATTATGCCGACAGTCTAATATACTTCCTGATATTGATATTACCTTTATGAGTTTATTAGAAAATAATTAAGAAAAAAAAGAACAAATAAATTTTTGTTGTTTATGTCCTTAATATTTTTTCAATAACATAATTTAATTTTTTTTTTTTTTTTTGCATCATAATTATTATTATTTACTATAAAATAATACTTGAGTACTTTTAAAAACGTTTAATCAACCTTCAAATCAACATCAAAAAGAATAATAAAGTAATCAAAGGGTTTTAGCTGTATTTTTTTCTTAAATATTACATACTGCCTGCCTAATTCCAATCCATATTTTGAATAGCTAACTTAAATGATCGCTAACTTTACGTTTCTTAATTTGCTATCATTTATTAAGTGTTGATATCATTCAAAAAAACTCATATATAGACCTTTGGTGTATCAACTAATAGTTTGGGTTTAAGCAAGCAGTATCTACATGAGAAACATAAGGCATCAGTCAAAACAAAGATTATTAATTATAATTATTATATTAGGTGAATTTTCAAAATCTGAAATACCTGATCCTTGATGAAGCAGACAAGTAGGAATTTTTTTTTTTTTAAATAAGTTTTACAAGTTTTATTTTTAATTTTTTTTACATGATCTTATAACTACTAATAATAAGTTTTTAAAAACGTTTTATTAGGATGATTGATATGGGTTTTGGGCCACAAATTGAACATATTATTGAATTCTCTGGAATGCCTCCAAAAGGAATCCGCAATACACTTATGTTCAGTGCAACTTTTCCGGATCAAATTCAGCATCTTGCTGCCCAATTTTTGAATGATTATTTATTTTTAACTGTCGGGCGTGTTGGTGGAACATGCACAGATGTTACTCAATCAGTAATTCAAGTTTCTGGAACAAAAAAAAGAGAAACATTGGAGAATCTTTTGCAAACTTCAGGTATTTAAATTTCTTAAAACTAGTTAACTAATTAAATTTGGTTTAGATATAATTGTTTTTATTATTTTGATTGATTCTTGCACTTCTGTCTAAGGGTTAAAATCATAGATCAGTTAAAAATAAGAAAAAAATTGTATGTGAGATAAAAGAGATGCTTAACAATAAAAGAAAAAAAAAAGATATTGGAAATGATTTCTTAATCTTTTCATTTCACTCACATTTCCATATTATATTGACAATTATGTTTTGTAAGATTTTCATTTTCAATAAGCCACATTTTTTAACCAAAAAAATTTTTTTTTATGGTTTTATTAGTAAAATATTGATTTTTTATTTTTTATTAATTTATAAATGTCATTATTTATGTTTAAATTTTTGAAAATATTTCTCTACTCAGGAAGCGATCGAACACTTGTGTTTGTAGAGAAGAAAAGGGATGCAGACTTTTTAGCAAACTTTCTTTCACAAAAGAACTTCCCAGCCACTAGTTTAAATGCGTATGCTCAAAATTAACTTTTTTTGACTTTTTAAAATTTGTTATAATATATTGTTATATTTGTTTGTTATATTATATAAACAAATATAAATTGTATTGTTATTAAATATTTTAGAGATCGTACACAAGAAGAGCGTGAATCTGCTCTCAAAGATTTCAGAAATGGAATTGCACCGATTCTTGTGGCTACTGCTGTAGCAGCAAGAGGTTGTTTTTTTTTTCTGTGTGTTATTTGTTTTTTAAGTACTTCAATAACATGAAACTAATTCATTCACTAATTGTGTAAACTCAAAAAAAAACAGAAAAGTGCTACTAAATGTTACTCTTTTACCTGCTTTTTTAATTCTTTAAATCTTTCTTGGCAAGGTTATTTCACAGACTAAGACTATTTAAACCTTGGGGAGGTAAATAATATAAAAAATATATATTATTTTGATATGTAAAGAATAATTTTTATAATTTATTTTTATAAATTTAAAAATCTAATAGTTTTTAAATTAAATATATATTTAATATTATATTTAAGCAAAGATAGCATTTTATGAAGGACCGTGTTATTGAAAATATAATATTCACATTTGACAAGTGCTAAGCCACAAGTAATATACCGAATCAACTAGGTTTTTTAAGTCTTAAATAAGTTTTAAATTATAGAAATAAGTTTGAAAATTAATGATTTCATTTTCTCAAAATCATTAGTTTTGGTTATTTTAAAACCATCAATGTCATCACCTGAACTTTCTAAAACTTTCGGAAACATGAACCTTTACATAAATGGTTGGTGCATGTAGAGTTAAATTTAATGCATTATATTTTCTGGGGTGTAAGGGAACTTTTTACCTTTTATTAAAGAAGACCATTAGTTTCTAAGCGTCACGTCGCATTTAAACCTGCTAAGTCTTTAATGGTCACCAAGATTCTTACATTGACATTTACAGCTTACATTTGGTATAAATAGACTGCTGTTTTGCTTTAAAATACTTTACTATTTACTATTATACTTTTCTATAAAACGTATTAAAGTTTTTTTTAGAGACTTTAAATAGCAATTTGCAGTCTAATCGACTGAGATATTTTGGCAAAATATTATATTTAAAAAAAGCTTATACTTTTTTTCTCAAATATTTTCACTATCAACGAAATTAATAAACAAAGATTTTAATATACTCCTATTAAGGTTTGGATATTAACGATGTGAAACATGTTATCAATTATGATTTGCCGAAAGACGCCAACGAATATGTTCATAGAATTGGGCGAACCGGTCGAATTGGAAATAAAGGAAAAGCAACATCTTTTTTTGATCTTGATCGAGACGGAAGTTTAGCACGAAGCCTTGTCAAACTATTATCAGATGTAAGTCAAAAAATAATATACTTTAGTGTTGAAATTGTTGATTTGATAATTTAAAATGATATTTTATGTTTTATGATAGGCCGAGCAAGATGTACCCGATTGGCTGGAAAATTGTGCATTAGGTGCGGTTGGAACTGGGTATGGACCTGATAACAGCCAATTTCGTGATCAACGCATAAAAACTGGGCAAAACGGAAATTCAAATAAAAGTATTCATATATAAATATTTTTGCTCTTTCTAATCTGTATATGTTGTTTTTTTCTATCATCAGTATTTGTATTGTTATTGTTTTTCTGAGTCCTATATACTGCATTGTTAACCAAGTCGACCATTTTGCTTTCTTTTATCGCTAGTATGATTTATGTATTATTATTATGATTGAAGTATCTAAACGCTATCAATCTAATGATTATAAATATTAACTTTATAGAATTTCCAAATGCAACTGCTGCAACTAAACCCACTTCTGTGTTAAATGACGATGAAGAGGAGTGGTAACTTTAAAAAATTATAACGACGAAGAAGTAGATATCATATATATTACTTGAACCTTTAAGATCTTAACAAAACTTTCTGAGCTTCACATTTTGTAAAAGTTTCCCTAAATTGAAAGACTTTGTTTTGAAAATGAGGGATTGTCATATAGTTGTGGAGTTCGTTTAAACGACGTCAAAAAGCGACATTATTTTTTAACTCCTTTATATATTTGTATATACAAAAGATCAGTACTATGTTTAGATTTGAATATAATACCGTTTTTTTCTTCCAGTTTATAAAAAAGTGTAAATAAGGTTTTCTTATATTATGAGGGTTGTACGAAAAATTGTGTTTATATTTGTGGGCATATTTTTGTACACATTTTATACTAAAAGTTTGTTTAATTTTATTGTGTTTAGTTTATTGCCAGTTGAGTAGCGAGAGTTACTTAGCGCACGGGGCCGAAAATACAGTTTGCGACCATTTTTCTTTTTTTTAATATAGCGCACTGTTTCAGGTATTTGTATATATATAACTATACAAGTTAAAATTACAAAATAGATTTCTTTTTTACTGGTTAGATTTAACTAATATTGTTTCATTGTTTATTTAATTGTGGTTATAGATTTTATATCATTATTCAGGATCGATTTCCGATAGCAGCAGTGGTAGCGCACTTGCCTCAGAAACGTAAGATCCGTGGTTCAATCCCCACCTCTGGGCAAGTTATGCGACATCGGTTGGGAAGGAGGCGTGAACTTCCTATTAATTGCCCTTCCGCGGTGCTCTTAATCAACTTAAAAAAAAAAGGTTCCACTGACTCTGACGGAAGCATGTTTTTGTGAAGTTTAAACATAATAAATTTTGATTAATATTTAATTCGTATACATTTAAAGCATTAATTTCTTTTTATAAAGGTTTGGCGTATGCATATCTGTTTGTATTAAAAATTAACCGAGTCGCTTGTTTTTGTTTGTTATAATTTTTTTAATGAAGACGACTGATTACTTGCCCACGCAAGTATTCAGTACATATTCCAGTAACTAATATAGCTATGGATAAATTAAAACTTTTTATGTTCCATATTCAAAAGGTGCCTCGTTTTGAACATGACCTCCAAAGTTAAAGAGATTTTATTTTCCATTAATTTAATATAATTTTTCCAATTTAAATGTTTGTCAAATAATGTCTAAAAATTTCATTGAATGGACTTTTTTTATTTTAGTATTGTTTATAAATAAATCTGAAAGTGTAAGGGGCGAGGATTTAGAGAGTTTAGTGAACAAAACATATTTTGTTTTTAAAGTTTATTAGCTTTAAACCAGTCGTTGAGACTTACTAGTTCAGTCTTAACAGTATAAAAATAAACTTTAAATTATTATTAGAAATTTTTATTTATCTTAGTATTGTTTATAAATAAATCTAAAAGATTAATCTTTTTTATTTTAGTATTGTTTACAAATAAATCTTTCAGATTTATTTATAAACAATACTAAAATAAAAAAAACTTTTCTAATAATAATTTAAAGTTCAAATTTAAAATGGCTTTAGTCTTATCTTCTGAATTGTAAACAAAGTGTAACATTGTTTACAATTCAGAAGATAAGACTAAAGCCATTTCAAATTCGAATTCAAAATTCCATAGTTTTGCAATTTATAGAGAAGGGTTTTATGACCGACAGTGTCGAATGTCTTCGATAGATTTGCAAAAACTCCTAGATGTTGTTGTCATCAAGTCCTTTTAAAATACTGTTAGTCAAATTAACTATTGCATGCTTAGTGCAATGGTATTTTCTAAATCCACATTGTTTATGATATAAAATTTTTTTTTTTTAGGTAATTGTATATTCTATTGGACATTACACGCTCAAAAAGCTTTGAAAAACAGAAAAGTATTGAGATAGGCCTGTAGTTTTTTACGATTGATTCGTCGCAAATTTTTTGATTATTTCTTTTGACTTATCAAATTTGATAAAAAGAACTACATACTGGACAATAAAATCAGTATTTGTATTAGTAAACTGCTGATTATATACGTCATAACGGTACATGCTATTTCGCTTAATAAATCTCTATTAATTATCATTGAGGGTTGTTTTAAAATTTCTCAAGTTTGGTTGCTTTAAATTTCTCATAATTACATGTTGTTGGATGAATAAATGAGGAAGTACAAGTCAAAGTAAGTTACGACGTCTTAATTGATCTTAGAAACATGCAATCCGCGCATTGCATGTTTCTGATGGAGATAAAGCCGTGTTATATTTTTCAAACAGTTTTTTCAACATCAAACCCTTGTTTAAAGATATGAGTGTTTTAAACATTTCTAAGCTTAACATTTATAATAGCTTTTATTTTACGTTTTGTTGTATGAATAACCCACTATTAAATATTTTTAAAGATATATGTATACCCTTAAAGCAAAGAGCAAATATAAATGGCGAAATAGTTATTTCAACGAATCCTTTTGTCGAACAAAGTTCAATCAATTTTGTATAACTAATAGAACACCTTATCTTTGGAGAAGCCCAATTTAAGCCAAATTTTGATTTTTAAATCTATTTCCTAGTTTTTTAAAATAAATCAAAGAGCATCATTTTTTCAATGAATAATATATTAAAATATTTTTGAGGAATAGTTTTTAATCATTTTTTATTCATAGTTTTTAATCATATTTTAATTTTAGTTAGTTGTTTTGATTTAAACTACTTGTATTATATTTTTTTATATTTTTTAGATTTTTTTATATGGTTCTTGCGACAAGATCGTCATGATCTTTTTTCAAATTCCAAGTTTATTTTACACGATATGACCCCAATGTAAACTGAAAGATAAAAAAAAAAAAAGTAAAAAAAATAATAATAAATGAGAATATGTTACCTTTTTAATAGGGTTGTACCGGATTTAATTTTTTCAAATCCGGCCGGAGCCGGATTTGCCGGATTTCTACTGACAGATCCGGCCGGAATCGGAGCCGGAGCCGGATTTCAAAACAAAACTACAGGAGTCAAAATCCTGTACATCCCTAATTGGTTTTGAGCATAGTCAACTATGTGGACTATTCAGAATACCAAGTGACTGCTGTTTTCTGTTAAACTTCATTGTTGTTATTTAAAACGTTTTATAGCAATTTCTATATATAAACTAATAGAAATTCTAAAGAAATTCTATAGGCCATATGTTTTAAAAGTTTATAGTAATTCTATTGAACTTTTTTTCCGGGATTTTGTCACTCCGCCACTGTAGTGGATCATTGTGTTTATTTATTTCTGGTTCTTTCGGATATTTCCTTAGCTGAGTTTCAATGCCTTTTAGTAATTGTTGTTTATGTGCCCTGCCACCAGCGGATGTAGGCTGAATAATTTTATCAATAAATTGCCAGAGTAATGATGATGATGATGTAAAAAAATTATTAAGCCCGGCTTATTTTGGTGGATTTTTTTCAGTTTTGTTAATCTTCTGTTCAGCATGCTCAGATTGACTTCAATCTTGTTTTTTCAGCTGTCAGTGTTGCCTGTAATGAGGAGAATTTAGTTTTAAATTGTGAGTCAACCAGCCTCGTCAGTATATAAAGAGGTTTCTCTTTTCAATGCTTTTAAAACGCTCATCCAATCACTTGATTAGGGTTGACATCATAGTCTTTATACCTGCATCATTCTAGAATATCGTGTGTCTTCCCTTCAGAATTTTTTGTTGCGTTGTTGTTTTAAATTAGACTTAGCTTATTAAATTATAAAGAAATATAAATACAAATACCAAAACAAATATGAGGTTCATAAAATATAGAATTACAAAAAAAATTGATTTTTATAAATAAAATATTAGGTATACATGTAAACACGGGCAAAAAAAATGTAATAAATATTTGACAAAATTCAACTCGGCTAAAATTATGCCGGATTTGCTAAATTTTTGCCGGAGCCGGATTTGGGCCGGATTTGTAAAAATGGCCGGATTTCGGCCGGAGCCGGAGCCGGAGCCGAAATCCGGTACAGCCCTACTTTTTAATGACGTCTTTGAGCACCAAGAAAACTATTTGATTTTTTTTTATAGAAATCTTTACATATAAGTAATAGATTTTGCTGTTGTATTTAATTAAACTAATTATAAATATATATTCTTTAGATTTTGTTAAATTGCATAATAATTATAATTTCTCAATTTTTTAATTGGCGCGAAACATAAAATAAAAATGTTTGTGGCGAAAAATCCCACACCGTAAATTCCTTTTTTTTTTTAATCTAAAAATCACGATTGCTTTTTTTATTTTTGTTATTACGTATATTTGCTATTCATATAATAAGAAAATATAATTACAAAGAAACGTTTACATGAAAAAAGTGGATTTATAAAAAACAGGCAATAGCTAACATAAGTCACCACAATCTTTTTATAAAGTCCCTATGGGCTTTTTTTGGCAGTTTATAAGTATTCCATTGGTTTATTCTTAAAGAATGTTCTTGCTCACATTATTCGTAATTTTATCATAATAGCTTTTTGGTAAAAAATTTCATTAGTTGCATGTCTTTCATTATTGGTTTTGCATATTTATATTTTTTATTCTTGTATATAAGTCTGCATGCATGTTTTTATCTCTATGAAAACATATATTTTTATCTTTATAAAATATATTTTTTAGAGAAAAGGTTGCTTGTCCACGTTTGAATAAGATTTTAAACAAATACGTTGCTTATGTGAAATGAAAACCATGGTTTAAAAGTATGTTTTTTTCTGATCGCTTTTTGGCATTTTTTCCTAACTATAAGTTCTTTCTTTGTCGGAATTCTTAAATTTTTAGTTTGATAAAAGTTGATAGAAATGTTGTATTTTGAAAACTATATTTAATAAATATGTATAAGAACAAATTAGATCTTTAATCTACAGTGAGTTAACACACTTTTTCAAAAGATTTAACTAAAATCAAGTTAGCACTGTTGAGGAAAATTGATCTAAAGATTCAAAAATGGTTCAAAAATGTCCGTGGATCACCAAAGGAATTAAAAAATCTTCCAAAAAAAAAAAAACTTTATATCAAATACTTAAAAAATAGAAATGAAGCAAACCTAAATGCTTATAAACAATATAAAAATTTGTTTGAAAAAATCAAAAAGATTTCAAAAAAGAATTATTACTCAAATAAAATAAAAAAACTCCAAAGGTGATATTAAAAAAACGCGGGACGTAATTAAAGAAATAATTGGGAACAAAAATTTGCAAACCAAATAGTTTACCTACTAAAGTTGTTGTAAATATTGAAGAGTATGTCAGTAGTGACGTAATCTCAGAAAGTTTAACAATTTTTTCGATAACATAGGCCCTAACCTGGCTACAAAAATTAATTGTCTAAACAACTCTAAATTAATTGTCTAAACAAATTAGCATTTAGCTAACTAAAAATTGAAGAACTTGAAGTTGCGATAAAATCTCTTAAAATAAATAAATCTCCAGGTATAGATGATATTTGTAGCAATATCGTTATCGATGTCTTTTTGGAGATACGCAAACTGATCTTCGAAATATTTAAATCATCAATTAAAACAGGTGCTGTACCAGATAAATTGAAAACAGCTAAAATTATACCAATTTTTAAAACAGGCGAAACATCTTTATTAAATAATTACAGACCGATCTCTATACTGCCTACTTTCCCTAAAATACTTAAAAAAATAGTTTACAATAGGTTATACGAATATCTCCTTCAAAATAACCTCTTAAACAAAAAACAATTCGGGTTTCAAACAAAACACTCAACCGAACATGCCATTTTAGATCTTGTAAATAGCATGAGTAATTCTTTCGATAAAAAGCAATTTGTATTAAGAACTTTTTTAGATTTATAGATATATAAAGCGTTCGACACAGTTAGTCACAATATCTTAC
This sequence comes from Hydra vulgaris, assembly GCF_022113875.1. Lineage (NCBI taxonomy): Eukaryota > Metazoa > Cnidaria > Hydrozoa > Anthoathecata > Hydridae > Hydra > Hydra vulgaris. Next base: position 21,638,616 of record NC_061169.1, read on the forward strand.
TTAAAAAAATGGAAAGATATGGTGTTAAAAATATATCCCTTGACTGGTTCAAAAGTTACCTGAGTAGCAGAAAACAATGCGTTGTTACAGATCATAATAAATATTCAGACCTACTAGAAATAAAATGCGGAGTTCCCCAAGGTTCCATTCTGGGTCCCCTTTTATTTCTAATATATATCAACGATCTTCCAAAAGCCCTAAAAAAACTTGATGTTATAATGTTCGCTGATGATACAAATTTATTTTACTCATCGCCGTCTATAAGCGACTTTTACGAATCTATGAACACTGACCTCGAAAACCTCAACATCTGGTTTAAAGTTAATAAATTATCTTTGAATACAGAAAAAACAAAATATATCTTGTTTCACTCCAACCGTCTTAAAAACTTTATACCAGACACTCTACCTTCACTAAAAATTGATAACATAAACATCAAAAGAACTGAAATAACTAAATTCCTTGGAATAATTATTGACCAGAAAATTAATTGGAAAGCCCATATTAATACAATAAACACAAAAATATCGGCGTACTCTACAAAGCCAAACCTATGCTTTCCCAAGACAACTTAAAAATTCTCTTCTTTTCTTATATTCAAAGTTACTTAAAATAGTCTAAAATTTCATGGGGAAGTACCCATAAAACTAAATTAAATTCACTCTACATACATCAGAAACATGCATCAAGATTAATTTTTAATAAAGATAAATTCACTCCTGCCGACCCTTTACTTAAAAATCTGAATGCATTAAATATCTATCAAATAAATATTTACCAAAATATCTTATTCATGCTAAAATACAAACTCGGACTTATTCTGAAATACTTTACTGATAGCTTTTTTCATATCAACGCAAACAAATATATCACACGAGGAACAGGCAACTTCATCCTGCCTTTAAAAAAAACAAAATTCTCGCAATTTTCTTTAATATACCGTGGCCCATACTTACATAACAAAATAATACTTCAAAATATGGAACTTAATAAAATGGATAACTGTATTGCTCTGAAAAAAAAACTAAAACATATCATAATTAACTTAACCAACTTTATCCAAATATATTAAACAATTTGTGAAAAATAGTAATAATAAAAAGCCCTACTACTTCTACTATATAGTAGATACCAAAATACTTATGTGTATTTGTTGAACTAGTTCATTAAAGTTTATTTTATGTTTTAAAGGTTCTCGATGAAAAGACTATTTTAGTCTTTTGCGAGTTTCCTTACAACAAACAAAAATATTTTTTAAGAATAATTTCTTGCATATATTTTTTAAATGCATGGGTTAATAGCCAGCACTTTATATTATGGTGTTCTTTAGATTCACTATTAGGGGTAATAAAAAAGTTTTAAAAATTATATAAAAAAGAGAAAAGCTTCTTTAAACATAAAAACTTTAAGTTTTTATAATGTTCAAAAAAACATTTGTAATTTATAAATTTTTTTAAAAATGTATAAGAAAGTTTTTGATAATATGCTGGCAAAATAATGCTAATTCCAAATATAAGATTTTGAATAATTTATAAGTTGCGATAACTATACCGAGTCGCGATAACTACATCGAGTCGCGATAACTACACCGAGTCGCGATAACTACACTGAGTCGCAATAACTACACCGAGTCGCGATAACTACACCGAGTAGTTTGTAAAAAATGCAGCTTTTACACCTCAGTTATTATCTAAAACACGTAAAAATATAAATTTCATAATAAAAACAAACAAACAACAAAATAACAAACAAACAGCAAAGCTTTCAGTTCATGGCTACAGTCTGTGACATAATTAACATTTATAAAGTTTTTGGCTTCAAAGCGATTTTGGTAAACGAAAAAAAAAACACAGCAAAAAGCAATGAAAATATCAGTTTGATGTTTTTACTTTTATGTGTTGTTTGATGTTTAATAATTTATATATTAGAAATTTAAATCCAAACTCAAATTTCAATTAAAATCTTACTTAATTTGAGAAGTTTAAGAGCCATATTTCACAAAGTTTCATTTTTCTCTTAAAGAATAAAATCCATACACGTATACATTTATAATCTAACTCAATCACTCTCTTTACTTTTACATCTTAACATATGTCAGTTTTTGAAACTGATTTGCACTTATTCAGCCTCCCGCTTTATATTAATGATCAGTCCCGCCCAGAGCTTTTGTGAAACCCAGGTCCAAAAGTTTAATGGATGCCCTATCTTACTTTAGGACTTAAAATGACAAATACCAAACAAATTACTATAGTTATTTTTTTTTACTTTCATAGAAAACCAAAAATCACAAAAAATTAATTTTGGTTTTTAAAAAAAAACTGTTGTAAATTATTGTAAGTCTAAATATCGAACGCATTTTCTTTGCGGCAAAAATAACTACTTCATAAGAAATGTTATAGGCTCTGATTCAATTGAAAGGATCATCAAGTAACACATTCGCTCCTGGTCCATTTTGAAACGAAGTTAATCTTTGATGATAGCCAACTTGTTGAAAGATCTTTCACCTTCAGATGTTGAAACGGGTAATATTTGAAAGATTCTAAGTGAAACACATGCTTGTGGAAATATTGAATGCAACCCCTTCGCATAAACTTCTTTTAGATGTTCGACAGGCTTTTTGTTGCCTAGAATATTTCTTCTTGCGGAAAAAAAATGCAAAACCTCATCAGAAAAATTGTTTTTACATAAGTCTTCTGGTTAACGTTTTGCCAGATTCTCAGCTTCTAAACCTAGTTCTTTTGGATTACAAAAGGAATTATAAAATCTATTCAAGTGCGCAATCTTTTCAAAAAAAAAATGTTAGGATCTAAAGATCTTATTAATAAAAAAAAACTTTTTCTCAGAAAACGTAAAAAGTTTTCGCGAACTTTGGAAAGGTATTAACACTCTAACTAATGTAAAAAATTTGAATAAATCATCTCCTAACTGTTTTCAAGAAATTGATACATACAGCGGTGGCCAAAAATTAAAGACCACTCATTTTTTTTTTTTAATTTTTTTTTAACCTTTTTTTTTTATTTTTTTTTATTTTACATTTTCGTCATCGTTATAATAAATTATTTACAATATATTCATTTTGAGTTAAGATATGGCAGGAGCAAGCAGAAGATAAAAAGTCTTATCATCCAGCCCCGTTATATCATTTACATATCAATTAAAGAAAAAATTACCCATCATATAAGAAAATACATACTTTTAACAAAAAGAAAAGTTAAAGAAATAAAAAATGAGAGAACAAAATAAAAATTAAAAATAAAGTAGTATTTGAGATACGTCATAATCAAGTAACTGTTTTTTTAAGATACTTTTAAAAGTTTGGATTGAAGTTGTAGTTTTACTATTATTTGGGAGAAATGAGTTCCACAAATGTGGCCCTCGGTAAGTTATTGAGAATTCAGATTGTTTTAACAAAGTGTTTGGTACCTGATAATTAAGCAATGAATGCTTTGTTTGATATTTATGATCTATAATAAAAAAAAAGATCTTCAAAAATATTAGGTAGCATATGATATTTTAATCTAAACATGAATAAAAGAATATTATAAATATTTAATTGGTAAACATTCAGCACTCCAAGCTTACGAAGCAGTGGATTGGCACTGGTGTATTTATTAGCATTTAATATAAGGCGGCTTGCTTGTTTTTGCTTTTTTAAGATACAAGTTAGTATTGACGGATAAGTGCTTGCCCAAGCAATGTTACAATAACTAATATAGCTATGAATAAATGAAAAGTAAATAGATTTTAAACAATTTTTATCTAACATATATCTAGTTTTATACATGATTCCAATAGTTTTTGAAATTTTATTTTCTATTAGATTAATATGCCCTTTCCAATTTATTTACTCATCGATTAAAACACCTAAGAATTTGACACATTATGTCCATTGCAATTTGGTTTTTTCTATTAAAATATCCGGGAGTTTTAAAGGCAACGGTCAGAATTAGAGGATTTAGAAAAGATAGTATATTTGCTTTTAGTAGGATTCAGAGAGAGCTTGTTGGCTTTAAACCATTCATTAAGGTTATCAGGTTCACTATTCATAGTGTTATTGATTGCCTTAATGTTAGAGTGAGTATAAAAAACTTGAGTGTCATCAGCAAAAAGATTATAGTTTAATATACTAGATGATAAAAATATATCGTTGATATAGATAATAAACAACTAAGGCCTTAGAATAAATCCCTGTGGAACTCCGCAGGTAATGTTTTCTAATTTAGTGTAGGTTTTGTCATAAGATACGTATTGTTTGCGATTTTTAAGATAGGAACAAAACCATTTAAAATTATTATTTTTGATTCCATAAATTTCAAGTTTGTAAAGATGAATATCATGGTCCACAGTATCAAAGGCCTTAGAGAGGTCAATAAACACTCCAAGAGTATATTGGTTTTTTTGAAACCTATTTAATATTTCTTTAACTAATTTAATTACTGCATGTTCTGTCGAGTGTCTTTAGTATACCTTAGTATAATTTTATTTTGGAAAAAGATATCAAAAAAAGAAAAACATTTTTAGAAAGAATTTTTATTGTATTTTATATTTATTATAAACGAATTTATAATTTTTTTACAAAATAATGTTAAAAAATTAAAAAACTGACTAGTAAAAAATATAAATGGAAAAAAAAATTTGACAAAATTTAAAGACCAGTTTTAAAAATATTTCAAAAAGCAATAAAAAAATAATTTAGAAATGTGTTGTTCCTCCATTTGTTTTCAAGCAATCTTGTACTCGTTGTGGCATTGAATTCATTAAAGTTTTGATTACTTCATCTGGCACATTATTCAAATGATGAGAGATTTGTAAAGTTGATCTTTACCAAGCTTGTGATCAAGCCACGACCATAAATTCTCTATTGGATTTAAGTCTGGATCATTGGCAGGCCATGGAAGCACTTGAATTTTATTAGAATTGAACCAATCGCTAACAACAGGCGCTTTATGACTCGGCGCATTATCTTGCTAGAAAATAAATCCATCTTACAACTGCCATAAATCAATGCCAAGAATAAGCAAGTTTTCCAAAATTTCGATGTACCTTTCTTTGTTGAGTCTACCATCGAATAAATGAAAAACGCCAACTCCACAGGCACTCATACAGGCCCAAATGCCTATTGAACCACTGCCTTGTTTTATTCGTTTCAAAATGCATGATTCATTGAACCGTTTGCTTGGAAGTCTACGCAACATTACGCAACTTTTTCTGTTGTCTACCTCAACGTTCATTTCATCACTAAAGACCACACAGCTCCACTGATCTGTTGACCAATTTTAATGTAGTTTGCACCACTCTTTCCTGGCAAATTTTTGTTTTTTATTTAAGCGTGGTTTTTTTGCAGCAGCACACCATAAATAATTTAAATTGTGGAGGACCCTTCGCACAGTTCTAGGGCTTGCTTTCAGACCATTTGACAGTGTTCATTTCGTAGACAAGTCTGTAGATGATGCTTGTCTGTTTTCTTTCATTAATCTCACTAACGAGCGAACATCACGGTCATTTGAAATTTTATTGCGCCCAGTCCTATGACGATCATTAATTGACCCGGTCTCTTTGTATCGTTGAATTATGTTAATAATGCAAGAGTGAGACCAAATTTGTCTGATGCTATACCCTTCTTCTTTTAATACAAGAGCCGCGTATCTGTCTTTTTCTTCGATCTTTGCACGCATTTTTGCAATATTTTTATACCCTTATTGCAATTCAAAAAATAAATGTTTATTTCATATCGAAACTCAGGTTTCGACATTTTATTTTATAGCCAACGTAATAAGCAATTAAGACAGTTAAAAAAAATAATCGATTATTATTTTTAATAAGTGAAAATTAAAGATTTGAAAGTGGTCGTTAAATTTTGTCCAATTTATTTAAAGAAGATTTTTAAGTACTCATCAGTTTTTTAATAAGTTAAACGCTATTTAATTAGAATTAGATTTTAAAAGTTATACCATTTTAATCCGTATGTTTTAATTAACAAGATATTAAAAAAAAAAAATTAATATGTCAATTAGAATCTTCTTAATTTTGATTTAAAGATTAAGAAAGCAACTAAAAAATGAGAGGTCTTTAATTTTTGGCTACCGCTGTATATAACTGACCCGACTTTAATCTCTGAATCATTTAACACTTTTTTTAAAAAATGTTGCTCATAAACTCAAATCCAATATTCATTAATCTTACATTAATCAAAAATATCTTAAACATCCAAATTTACATAGTTTATTATTATCTCTAACAAATATTTCTGAAATTTCATCTCTTATATCTAAATTGAATCCAAAAACATCATTAGGTCCGAACAGCATTCCCACAAATATTCTTATAGATTTTAACTACAATTTTTCAAATATTCTTTCTAAACTATTTAATACCTCATTTATAAATGGAAAATTTCCTAATATTTTGAAATTATCTTGCGTTATTCCAATATTTAAAAATGACTCTAAACTTTCATGCACTAACTACAGACCTATTTCTCTTTTATCTAACATTAGTAAGCTTCTTGAAAAACTTATGTATTCTAGAGTGTACTCTTTTCTAAACTCATTTAATTGTTTAAATGATTTTCAATTTGGTTTTTGATCAAAACATTCTACTTGCTATGCATTAATAAGTATAACGGAAAAAATCAGGAAAGCTCTTGAAACTGGTCATTTCGTTTTATCGATTCACAAAAAGCTTTCGATACCGTTGACCATAGTATTTTAATTTGAGTTCAAAAAACTATATCCTAAAATACCTTTACTCCATCTTAAACAATATCAATTTAAAAAAATTCTGAAAAACTTTTTATTCTAACTTTTTGGCATTATTTTCCTTATGATTTAAATATTATTTTAATTTTCTTTTCGTAATTACTACTATTATCATCAGCACTTTTTTTTATTTTTTTAAATTTTTTTTATTAGTAAAACCTGCAAATTGATTTCTACATGTTTGTTTTGATGTATATTTTATGTGGTTTGTGTGTTTACGGTCCATTTGTTTCAGTGTGTGTCTTTGCTTATTATTACTTATATTAAAAATTGTGTCATTCCTTTGATCAGATTTCTGTATGAGTAACACTATCCTAATAAATCATTAACTTACTATTATATTCATATTAGTGATTAATATTATTTTTTCATTGTAATTATTGTAAACATACTTATTATTACTATTACTATAATTTGTATAATTATTTTTTTTTATCCTATGTTATTATTATATATTTTTGCTATTATTACTATTATTATTATTATCATTATTATCAAAACTATTGTAAAATGATTTACAGAAAATATATAGCTTGTTGTTGTTGTTGTTATTGTTGTTGTTGTTGTTATTGTTGTTGTTATTGTTATTGTTGTTGTTGTTGTTGTTGTTGTTGTTGTTGTTGTTGTTGTTGTTGTTGTTGTTGTTGTTGTTGTTGTTGTTGTTGTTGTTGTTGTTGTTGTTGTTGTTGTTGTTGTTGTTGTTGTTGTTGTTGTCTGTTTGAGATTTCTGTATAGTCCAAAGGAAGAAAAACTTGTTACATTCCTCTTATATTACTTTAAATCTTGATCTCATTTGAATAGTCAAACTGTCGAGTGCAACATTGAAGACATTACACTCAAAGTCTTTTTGATGCTTCTTCGTGGTTGTGACTAGCAGTTTCATCAGGAAAGACATTTTATTTTTTGTTTGCGTTCTTTTCCCAGCAAGCATAAATTCATTAAATTTCAAGTTCTTTGCAACTTCTGTTGTTATAATTAGGTCCAGAGCTGTCCTTAGAAGTTGCGAGGCCTGGAGCAAAACATTTTTGCGAGGCTTTCTTGAAAGAGCAAGACTCGTCATTTTAGCTTTAAACGCTAAACCTCTAGAAGAACTTGAAAGGTTTTGAGGATCAGACGATATCGGATAAGTATCAGACGGATAAGTATCAGACGGCAAAAAAAAAATCAATGTTTAAAAAGTTTAGCTCCATCTGTTATTAAAAATTTAACTAGCGTGTTCTGTTGCAATTTTAAAAACTTTTTATGGTTGTCCTTTTTCTTTTATTTTTCAAAACCACTTTCAAATTTTCTAAATTTGAAAGTGGTTGAAATTGTCTCTTTCTCTAGACATGATTTAAATCTGTTCAACTAAAACCATAGTCACTAATGCCATAACAATGCTTATTCATAATTATAATATCTATAACCACAAAGATTTACAAGTAGTAACAATTTACTCGTAAGTTTGTAACTTACTCTCGAGTTCTTTATAAAGGGAGGTGAGAGGGTGGGGGAAAGACGCCTAATAATTTTTTAACAATTTTCCCACCCACCCCAAACTTATTAAGACCCCTCGTTTATGAATTTTTACTTTTTATCAACAAAAACTGCGTACTTCAAACTAAAAACAAAATTCATTGAGAATTGGCCTTGAAAATTCCCACCCACCCTTTTATTCCCCTCCCCCTCCTTGCCTTGTATTAAGTACTCGCGAGTACAAACTATATAATCAAATGAGTTTACTTAAAAAGAACTAAAATATTAATTTGAAAATTACCTCCATCCATAAAAAAACACTTAATAAAACTAAAATGTTAGAATAAAAAAGTTAACTAAAAATAATAAGCAAAACTATATGCACAACATATACTAAAAAACTAAAGAAAAAACAAACTTTTACTTAACAACATAAACTAAAACTAACAATAAATTATAATATAAAATGAATAACTACCAAAATATATATAAAAAAAAACTCTCAAAGTTACTTGTGAATTTCATTTTATATTATTTTAAATAATTCGCTTTTTTTCCTTAATTTTAGATATTTTGTTTTTTCTTCTTTTTTATTTTTGAAAAACAAAATGAAAATTTCGCCTTATCTTTTTTTATTTTTTCAACTTTTTCACTCTTTAAAAAAGTATTTTATAGTCGTTAAACAAATGAGTCCTCCGTTTGCGATGTCATTGCAATAGAAAGCTTCATTAGCTTCAAACGATGTTTTGCATTATTTTGTTCGTTATACGAAGGAGAATCTTGTTGATATGATTTTCCTTTAATAAATAATTGAACTTATTGTGCGGGTAATATATTTAGATATTTTTAGATATATTTGGATTTTTGGAATATATTTAAATTTTTTTTGCACGTATATTGCAAGGGTTGCGTCTCAAACCTGCTAGAAACTCGAGGTATCATGACAGAAGCCATTCATCGCAGCCATGCAGTAGACGTCATATACACAGACTTTGCAAAGGCGTTTGACAAAGTGCCGCACAAACGCCTTCTTCATAAACTAAGAGTCTACGGTATTTAAGGCACGCTGTTAGACTAGATCTCAGCTTGGTTACACGACTAAAGTCAACGAGTGGTCATCAACGGCATCACATCTGAAGGGCAAACGGTCACTAATGGCGTGCCTCAAGGCTCGATCTTGGGCCCTTTGCTCTTTTTAATCTTCATTAATGACCTGACGGGCAGAATTAGTCATCATATGAAACTGTATGCTGACGACAGTAAAATTAATGGCATAATTAAAAACGAGTCGGATAGCATTACTCTCCAAGCCGACATTGATAGAGCAGTGGAATGCTCTCAATGTTGAAATGCATAAGCCACATATTTGGCTTATGCATTTCAACATTGAGAAATGTAAAGTAATGCATGTTGGCCGCTCTTGTAACAAGATGACGCACAATTACTCAATGACTAACATTGACGGCACGCGTTATCCACTCGAAAAAAAAAAAAAAAAAAAAAATATATATATATATATATATGTATATATATATATATATATATATATATATATATATATTTATATATATATATATATATATATATATATATATATATATATATATATATATATATAATATTTCATTAGATCAACATTGTTTTGATTCGAATTTGTGTTGTTGTTTTAAATTTGGTTGTAAAAGTGCTTTTCGCTTTCTGCTTCTGTCTTACAAATGATGTTAACTATTAGTGTTGTTACGACCAGGGCCACCAAGAGGGAGGGGCAATTGAAGTAGTTTGCCCCGGGCATCACAGTCTATGGGGCATCACATATGCCTTCAAAAATTTATTGTAATGATAAAAAGTTTAGCTGATAACATATTCAAAGCTTAAGAAAGTTTTGTGTGATATTTTCATTCTCCTTTTAAACTTAAAATAGGATAATTATTACTTTACAAGGTTTTCATTTTCCATTTGAACGCACGCGTTTTGATTGGTCTTTTGTTTGCTTAGTAAAGTAAAGATTATTTTCTTATATAACGGCATAAACAAAGCGATGGAAAGTAATTTTATAATGCATTCTTGATGTCAAAATTTTTCATGAAGTTTAGCGTTTAGGAGTAAGAATATTGTTTTTAAATTTTAAATTATATTTTCCATTATTTTATTTACAATTTAAAAATCAAAATTATAAGTTTTAATTGGATATAAATATGGATTAATACTATTTTTAATAATTTTTGTTTTGCAATTAGAATCCAATCAAAAAGTGTTCAAAAATGGGAATGGAAACTTCTTTGAGCTTTTTGATTAGCACCAAGAAGAAAAAAAGCGTACGCAAGCCTATTACTTATCTTGAATATCGCAGAATGAATTGATCGAGTATAGAGGTTTTAGAAGTTATTCGAGAAACCAAAAAACCCATATGTTCATACCATTCTTTCGGACAGCACTACCAATTCGTCCCACTGCGGTCAAATTGCTTTCATTTTTCGTCTTTTACATTTTTTCAGTGATAAACATCTGTCGGAGGTCAAAGAAAGGTTCCTTAAACTAGAATTACTTGAAAAGAAGAAAAGATCTGATAAAACAAAGTTGATATTAAATCAGTTGGTAGAGATTGAATTCGACAAAAAAAATTGGTATGGTCAAGGCTACGACAATGGTGCTAATATGGCAGGTATTTACAATGAAGTTCAAGCTTGGATTAAGCAGGATAATCAACAAGCAATTTTTATTCCTTGCTCTGCTCACAGTTCAAACTTATGTACAGTATATGCTATTGAATCATCCTCTTCTGCAAAATCCTATTTAGGAAATATTCAAAAGCTATGCAATTTGTTCAGTTGCAGCCCAGTTCGTTGAAAAATCCTTTAGGAGAAGACAGGACAATCATTAAACAAGTTTTCTGTTACACAATGGAGCTTATGGATTAAAGTAGTCAAGTCAATAGCAAAAAAGATCTTCAAATCATTACGTCGCCCAAAAGAGTTAGACGTTCCATGTTAAAGTAGTAATGAAGTGCAATATCTAACTAAATAGACGAATTTTTTTGAATTTTCTGTCACCTTAGATGTGAAAATATCTGGAAGATCGTTAATGTAAATTAAAAAAAGTATAAGGCCAAAGATTGAACCTTTAGGAACTTCTGAGGTAACAGAATAAGAAGAAGAAGGCTGTCCATCAAGGACAACTTTAATACTACGATTGGAAAGGAAGGATTCAATAATCTTAAAGATGTTTCCAGATACACAGTAAGAAAAAAGCTTATGGAGAAGACCAGCAGCCAAACTTTATCAAACGCTTTAGAAATGTCAAGAGCGATAGCCTTGACCTCTCCACCTTTATCTAATGCACGATAAAAGCTATCGGTTATTACTGTTAGCAAATCAGCCGTAGAACAAGAAGATCGAAATCCATATTGATGATCAGAAAATAATCTATTAGATTCAAGATGAGAGTTTAAGTGTTTGTTAATTATCGACTCAAAAACTTTGCTTATGATAGGAGGAAGACTAATGGGACGGTAGTTAGACGAATCAGATTGCTCTCCAGAATTTTAAAAAATAGGGATATCAGATGCTGGAAAACAAGACTCTGATAAGCACTTGTTAAATAGTTTTGAAAGGATAGACAACAGCTCTAGCGAACACTTCTGCAAGACTATAACAGGTATGTTGTCCGGGCTACAAGCTGTAGAAGAGTCTAAGCAGGAAATCACTTTAGATACAGAAGCTGGAGTGATACAGATGTCGAGCAATGGATCAACCTGTTTGACGGCTTTTTCAAGTAGAACAAAACTAGTGGAATCAAGAGATTATATCGATGAAAAGTTCTTAGCAAACAATTCAGCTTTGTCTTTAGGCGAGTCGACAAAGTCTGAACCATACAAAAGAGGTGGAATTACAGACTTGCCCTCATTATTGATACTATTAAAGATTCTCCAGAAGTCACGAGAGCCTAATTTTTGAGATGAAATACAAGACTTCATGATCTAAGAATAGCGGGCTTTCGCGTTGGATAAAAACTTTTTACAATGGTTCCTAGAAGTAATAAACAGATGTCTGTTTTCTGGAGAATTGTTTTGCTGATAGATATGGAAGTAATGGTTTCGATTGGCAATTTCAGCAGCACAATGTGAGGAAAACCATAGAGAAGAGTGAGGCTTGACCTCGAATCTTCTAGACGGAATAAAGGATTCTATGCTAGCCTGAATCCACAAAGTAATGTAAGAAGCATATTTGTAAACAGGAAGACGAAAAATTTCTACCCAAGGGCCATCACGAAGAAAATCACGGAAAGAGTCCCAGTCAGCTTTAAGGCAGTTGTAAGATGAACAATGATAGGGGGTTCTGATGATAAAGAAGAATGAGATAATAGTTTTAGAGAGATCAAACTGTGATCAGAGGCACCATGAGGGTGAATTGTGAGAAACTGAGCACTGACTAGGATCAAAAACAAGATGCAAGTCGAGTAGAGAAGGTAAATGATTCAAGTTGTCTGGAAAGCGAGTTGGAAAGTTGTGGGCTTTAATACCTGGAGAGTCACTGACACTAAAGCCGAGCCATTTAGTGTGATGAACATTAAGGTCACCGACAACAACAATATTGGCTGATGGATAAAGAGAGATGGCTTGGTCAATGTGATCAGAAATAACATCAAGAAGAGTGCAGCTTGAGATGAAGGAGAGCGATATAGAACAAAGAGAAAGGTGATAGAGTGAAGAGGTGCAAAAAGTCTGTGGATTTAAACCTAGTTTCCTGACAAATGGGTAAATTCTTTCGAATGTAAATGCCCAGGCCAAGCATGTGACTATTGGAGTCTATACAAATTAAAGAAAGTTAACCATCAACGCTAAGATCACAAAATGAGATAGCCGAACTCAAATTAGTCTCACAAAGAGCAAGTAGGTCTGGTAAACTTTGCAATGAGATAAGACTCAACAGAAGAAAAGTTATTTCGAAGACCACGAATATTAGTGAATGATAGGTTTAGCAAACTTGATGATGACTGTGGTTTTTTGTGTTTTAAAGTTTTTGTTACTTTATTCATTTTTAAATTTGTTAAAGAACTTGACTCGAAACAAAGATAGTACTCATTACACTGTTTAATAGCCCAAGCAATTGCCTCATTACTATTAATAAACCCTAAACCGTATCAAAGGGTTCTAATGTGGCCTTGGCAATGCACACCAAAAGTTCAAACAGGGACACCATCCATGCGCAACATGGCACTGTTAGTACTTTGATATTTTACAGCTGTTGATGGAATCAGCCTTTCTAAGAGCTACCACAGAGTTCGGAAAACCTGACTACGAGTTGGCCTTAGAACCATAAAACTGAGTTTTAGAGCTGTACCCTCATTAGGAGATAATAGAATAAGTTGCCTAGTCATAAAAACAGAGACACAAGCAAAACCCATGCATTGAGTCAAGAAGATCCAGCATTCAACATCTTAAACTGGAAACATTCTATTAAAAATACATCTGCGCTAGCCTAATAGATGAAGAAGGGGTGCAAGGCTGGTCAGCAGATAGAATCTGTTTACACCTTAAGTCTTTGCTAGAAGGCCCTCTACAAGACAGCAGCCGGATGCATTTAATATCCGCCCAAGATGAGTATTTTTATCGAGACACTATCTCTAGCCTTTACTCAACCAAGAGCTCGAAGGCAGGGGGTGCTTTATGTCGGCATCTCCTAACCTTTGCCTAAAAAGGTGTATCCTACAAGGCAGCAGAACATGAAGCAGATTATACTGGGTTACATGTTACCAGTAGCAGGATAAAACTGACCTGACATGTGCAGGATAAACCAAGCAGAATACACCTGACCTGACATATTTATGTTAGTTACAAATAAGTTTATATATTGCTTGTTTATATTTGTATAGAAATTGATACTTTAGACATGTGACATTCAAGCATGAGGTATCAAGTTTAAATGTTTACTTGCATTTATTTCAATGGGTATATTTATTTAGACTAGTTGCAGCTAAGTTTACATATAATTTGTTTATATGCTTTTATAATTGACTATTTTAGGTAAGTGGCATGCAATATCACACTGTAAGTTGGGTATATATTTAGGCTAGTTACAGCAAATTTTATACATGAATTCTTATAATTTGTATATTTAAGTTTGCATATGCTTTTAAAATTTGATATTTTAGACACGTGTCAGGCTATATCACACCATATGTTTAAATTAGTTGTTAAACTTTTTTTTTTAATTTGCAATTTTTTGAAATGTGAGAGTCAACTAAGTTTATATACTGTTTGTTTATATTTGTATAGAACTTGCTACTGAATATATATATATATATATATATATATATATATATATATATATATATATATATATATATATGTATATATATATATATATATATATATATATATATATATATATATATATATATATATATACATATATATATATATATATATATATATATATATATATATATATATATATATATATATATATATATATATATATATATATATATATATATATATATATATATATATATATATATATATATATATATATATATAATATAATAATATAATATATATTTCGCCATAAAGAAAATATTTACAAAAATTAGACTTTAAAAACTGTTTATACACGGCTGGGGCAAGAAGAAGAAAAATTCAGTCTTATCGCCAAGCCCCTTTAAACAAGAAATAAGTAACAAACAAAACAAAAAACCAAAAAACCAAAAAAATCCGTTTTCGCAATATAATATATGCGTAAGGTACATATATAAATACAAATATCTAAATATTTTTCATTAAAATTTAATATTTTTTTTTAGTTTTTTTTTTTATTAGGATTTCAAATTTTAATAGTAAATAAAAATGAGATAAAACATGATAATTTAAGAAGGTAAAGATTCAAATTAAAATCAAAAATTAATATGTTAAAAATAAATTAAATATCAAGTAAAAAACAAGTGATTACTCCTATTTAAAAGTTTCAGAAGAAGTCAAGTTCATTGTCAATTATCAAAAGTTTACTTTTTTTTTTTTTTTTAAATTGATCAAGGGAAGAAATTTTTTTAAACTCATTATCCAATAGGGTGTTCCATAATTTAGGTCCTCTGATTGCTATCGAGAACCTAGTCGAAGAATAATATTTTTTTGGTTGAATATAATTGTTGTTTGAAAATCTTGTTGGGTATAAATGATTTATTTTTTCGAAAAATGAATTAAATAAAATGGGTGCCATTTTATTATCTACTTTGAACATAAATATAAAAATATGATATAGGTTAAGTTGAAATACGTTAAGTATTTTGAATTTATTAAAAAGTAATTTAGTGTGCGAAAAGCGATTCACATTTCCAATAATTCTTAGGGCGTGTTTTTGTTTAATTAGAAGCCCTTTATTTTTAGATACATTAGTGCTGCACCAAGCAACGTTAGCGTCATTTAGATAGCAATGATCAAAAAGAAAAATAAGTTTCAAACAAGTTTGGTTCAACAACTGTTTTGCTTTGTATAAAAGGCCTATATTTTTCTAGATTTTATTTTGGATTATTCGTATGTGCTCCTTCCATGTTACGTTTTCATCTAAAACAACGCCTAGAAACAACAAAGAACTCTCTTTTTTGACATAAGAGTTATTAATAAAAAGCTTAGGAAGTTGTAAGGGTATGTTGTCTTTATCATGAATACGATGGAAGAAAGAATATTTTGTTTTTTTAATATTTATGGACAATTTATTTGATATAAACCATTCGCTTAGTTTCACAAGCTCCTCGTTCACTGTTGTAAACAAAAAATTAATATCTTTATTTGAATAAAATACGTTAGTATCGTCGGCAAATAAAATTGAATTTAAGATATTGAAAAATTTACTCAAGTCATTTATATAAATGAGAAATAAAAGCGGTCCTAGAATTGATCCTTGCGGGACTCCGCAGGTAATTGTCATTAAGTCTGTTTTCTCGCCATCATATGAAATGCATTGTTTCCTATTCTTTAAACAACTCTTAAACCAGCCTAAGTTAGAATTTATGATACCATAATTTTTAAGTTTATAAAAAAGAATATTATGATCTACGGTATCAAACGCTTTGCTCAGATCAATAGATATATATTATATATATATATATATATATATATATATATATATATATATATATATATATATATATATATATATATATATATATATATATATATATATATATATAAATATATATATATATATATATATATATATATATATATATATATATATATATATATATATATATATATATATATATATAATATATATATAATATATATATAATATATATATATATAATATATATATATATTTATATATATATATATATAACATATATATATATATATATACATATATATATATATATATATATATATATATATATATATATATATATATATATATATATATATATATATATATATATATATATATATATATATATAATATTTATATTTATTAAAATATATATATATATATATCATAATAATAATAATAAAATATATATAGTATATATATATATATATATATATATATATATATATATATATATATATATATATATATATATATATATATATATATATATATATAATAATAAAATATATATATATATAATAATAATAAAATATATTTATAGTAGAATAATAATGTAGTACAATATATATAGTAACAATAATATAACATATAAAGTACAATAATATTTTTGTTCTTCTAAAAACTTGTTCAACCAATATCCTTAAATTAGCAATTTCTTTCTAATTTTTTTTTAGTTCTTTATTTTTCATTGTCATTTATCAAGTAATTTGAATTGCACTTTTCCAACCAAAAGGAACTGTGTGGTAGATGTAATGTTTAGAACATTTAGAGTTACTATTAATCACTTAATCATACAATGTTTTAATTTTTTTCACTTAATCAAAATGTTTCGATTGTATTCTTAAATACAAGAGTATTTTAGAATACAATCGAAACATTTGTTGTGATTTGTAATTTCTGTATCCAAAAGCTTTTTTGCTTTTTAGCTTCTGTAAGCTTTAGAAACTATTTAAAGAAATTATTGATGAATTCTGAGCTACGGGTACTAATGTTTTTATGTTATTGTAATGTTTGTAATCACTCCTTGTTAGTTTCTGTAAGTCAAAACTTTTAAGTGTTTTCATAATTAACTTTGTTATATCTGAAATTTAGCGTAAGTCTATATAATTTAGTTTCTTAAATCTGTTTTGCATTGCCTGTCTTATAACAGCTTTACTTTGAACAAAAACTATGTGCTTTAAAAGAAAGCTAGAAGCTTTCAACCATGAAGAAAATATTGCATTTGCTAATCCTAAAGATATATTAAACCTGTCAGCAAGATCAGCTGTCAGTAATCCAAGTATTAGCATTATTAAAAAATCATCTTTGCTGCATAACATTTATTTTGTTCCAAGTAGTCAAGGGTTATTTTAAATTTTAAAAAACAGGCGTAGATGTTTTTTTAATATCATTTTATCTTCTTTTGATTAGTGATGATACTGTACTTACTGATGAAACTGCTGCTGAACTGCGTACTGATGATTGACAGATGTAAGGCTAGTATAAAAGTCGCAAGACTTATCATTTTTAAAATAAATGTAAATTTATTTACATACAAGTAAATTGCAATAACACAATTTGTTTAAATTATGTTTATATACAAATTTGTTTCATAGTTATAACTGTGGTTGAAGTTAATTTTTCAAATAAATCTTTATTTTTTTTGATTTCGTGCTGAAGTTCTTTTTTAAGTTATCAATTTCCTTTTTTAATTCTTGATGCTCTTGATTCTTTATAAAACAACGCTTAACATTAAATTCAACATAATTTGATGGATCATTGTTTGATAAACTTTTATTATTTACATGAAATAATATGTCTTTGAGCATTGTAGCCTAAGTTAAACAAAAAATATCGATTTTTAAACGATAGTGCTCTGTAAGGAAAATTGTCTGAACATACTCTCATTTTATATTTTATGGTAAATAATTTACTATGACGCTATAATGTAGGAGTTGAACGGTTAATTAGTTTTCTCTATATTTCTCTGAGCTGTAGTTGTTTTTATATTCTTACATATCTGTGTGTGTTAATAATGAATAACAAATGCTTACTCAAATGGTAGTTTGCATTTTCACATGTTAGAGCTTCGTTTAACATTTTGTAACATACATAAATCATCTTTCCACATTTCTAGATTGTACTCGTTATTTTTAAAATCGATGATAGTGCATCTTTTCGAAAATTTGAAACTTCTATATGATATAGATTCAGTATTTACATTTTTTCCATTATAAACCTCTATAACTTAAACTGTTGAAATAATGTTTGTTTACGTTTTTACTTCCATTTCTGTGCGCATAAATTTTATATCGGAACTGTGAAAAGGTGTATTATAAAGATCGAAAAAAGAAAGTTTTAGTAAAAATGTTTAGTTTAGAATTATAAGAGTTCTGTAAAAAAAAAAACAAAGTTGAGAACAAAAAAGAAAATAAAAAAAAAGGAATTGAAAAAAAAGAGAAAATTAAAATGGAAAAAAAGGAATTCTCTTAAGATTTCCTTTCCGCACGTGGTTATTTGTACGCGTGTACAAACAAGGACTTTTTATTTCTACGAATGTACAAACAATGACTTTTAAAGTAATATTAAATAATCTTAATTAAAACTTAAATGTATTATAATGTATTCGTTCGATAACTAAAAGCAGATATCAAATTTTTTAGGGAGGAGGGGGTGTTAAAAAATAAGTGAGTAATTTTATGGTAAAACGTGATAATTTGCTACCTGGGGGAGGGAAAGTTGTCCAAAATTGTCCAAAGTTAAGTGATGTAATTTATGGACGACCACATACTGTCAACGTGTTGTTTATTTAATAACTTTTTGTTACATTTTTATATTTAATAGTTTATTAAATACTCAATTAACAAACAAAAATAACTGTCAAGAAATAAAATTGTTATATAATAATGTGATATAATAATCTTATTAGTTTCTAGAATTATTTGAAGTTTTTATCATATATATATATATATATATATATATATATATATATATATATATATATATATATATATATATATTATATATATATATATATATATATATATTTAATTATTTTTATAACTGTATTAACAATTATATATATAATTAATAAGTTAATTTCCGTAATAAATAAAGTCTGATTGGTCGTTTTCGCTTTTTTTTTGAAGATATTTGCTCATACAATTAAACAACGCCTCGTTCAGCTTTTCAATGTAAAATGTGTTTTTTTCTTCTGAATCTGTCATTGAAGTTTCTAAAGAATTCAAGTCAAACAGAAAAACATTTTTTAGTAAAATGCACAAATCTTTTGCAGAAGTTTGGTTTAAAACTAGAATCACTGGAATCTCCTCGGTTTTTCGTAGTAGCACAATTTCTTTAACCCATTTTTCAATTTTTTGGTTGTTTTTCTTTTCTTGAGCGAAATATAAGATAACGTCAGCTTTCGTGATTGTTACTTTATAAGTAATGTACGCTTTTTTTCGATAACTGCAATCTATATCAAACAATTTGAAAAAAATGAGGGCAGATTCTGTCAGAGAAGATCTTCTAAAAATTGATTCTATAAGTGAAGTTCTTCGTGGTTCTTCTTTAACAAACTCTGTTTCTACATTGGAGGCACTTCGCTTCACCCGAGGCACATTTTCCCCAGTTACATGCTCAATACAAGCCTCATATTCTTGAATGAGATTACGGCCAAAATTCGATTCCGATTGAGCAACTTGTTTGATGAACATATTTTTTAAATTTACTGAATCTCCGATTACAGCCATGTTTCCTATGTTAGATTTTTTAGCAGTAACTAGTCCTATAAATGGTTGCTTCATTAATTTATTAATATTCTTCCATTTCTTATATACTGGACTAGAAGCCATTTTGTAGGCTATGAAATATTAAAAAATAAATGATTTAATAAATGTATTATAAAGTATTGATAGAAATGTAATAAAAGCATATATGTAGAAAAATTAAAGATAAAAAAAAATTAAAGGTAAAATATAAACTGAACTACTGTTTATTGTAATATGTTATAAGGTACAACATGACCTATTGTAAAGTATTTTTAAAAAGTCTAATAAAAGAATATTAGTATTAATAAATAAAATTTTATGAAAAACTTAAAAAAATAGTAATGATATTTAATACATTAGTTGTTGCAAATTAACTTTCTTTAACCTTGTTTATGAATCATTTATTTTTTAATACATTTTTTAAAAGAAATAACAGAAATGTAGAAAAAATAAAGAAAAGTAAAATGTTAGAAAAATATTATCAGTAATGATAACTTTCTTAGTAATGAAAATATATATCGCAAATATAGAAAAGAATGCGCAAAAGAAAAGATTAGATCATATTTCAATATATATAAATATATTTATATATACCATAATAGCAGGTATTTCCAATAGTTAAGTATGGTTTTCAATTTCAAATTTTATAAATGGCAAATTAATTTATTTTTAATTAATTTTCTTTTTCCTTTTTTTTTTAAATTGTTTACTGCAATATATATATATATATATATATATATATATATATATATATATATATATATATATATATATAAATTTAGCTCAACATTGAAAACTATTTAAAAATAAAAATTAAAGCCATTCATAAATTTCGAAATTTAAACCTTTAAAAAATTTAATATTTACACATTCCAACAGCCGTATATATTACACTTTGAATTTTTTAAAATACTCATTTTGTTTACTTTGTTATCTAGACAGATTGACAACCCACTAATTTTAAATATTGTAACTTGATGTGTTTATTTTTTTATTATAGTTATCTACTAAGAAAAATCAGGAAGTATAATTAACTATAAAAGGAAAATTAAATTTATATTATAAAATATATAAAGATATATTACATTGAATATAAAAATTTTAGAAGAATATCCGATTTAGTGGAGAATATTTGATTTAGTGGAGAATATCTGATTTAGTGGAGAATATCTGATTTAGTGGAGAATATATCTGATTTAGTATAATTTTTTAATCTTTAACGTTTTTAAAATAAAATTTGAAAAACTTCAAAAATATTAAAAACGATATTTTGGAATTCAAATTAATTTTAATATAGTTTAATAGTTAAATATTGCTTTTGTTTTTTTTAAATTTGAAACAATAATGTAAAATGAATAGCATACAAATATGTAAGTAGATATGTATCTAAACACATATGAACTCGAAGAAATCTACTGTGGCAGATGCAGCATTTTAGTTGTTTGTGTGTAACTTCAAGACTTTGAGCAAACTCCAATCATTTATATGTTATATATATATATATCAAATAAGGATACTTTTAATAAAATTACGATATTTGGAACCTGGCAACAAAAAAGCCTCAAAGTTTGCGACACCCCTGCCCCAAACTTAAGACCAACAATTTGATAAAGTATTTTTTTTACTATTTCTAACTAATTTAATCTTCATTAAAAATTTTTAAATTGAATTAAATAATCTTTTTGCGTTCAAAAATTATATGAGCCACCCTTCTCCACTTATCCCTACTCAATTTTAGGGAGGAGGTGGGTAAAATTTTTTTTTTTTAACGCCAAGAGATATTATAAAGAGTAATATAAAATATAACATTTATTATAACAAAATATAAAATATGTATATATAAAATTTAACATAATATAAAAATTATACAATATATATATATATATATATATATATATATATATATATATATATATATATATATATATATATATATATATATATATATATATAAACTATAACAAAACAAAAAATATATTTATAAAAGATATAACATTTAATATATATATATAATATATATATATATATATATATATATATATATATATATATATATATATATATATATATATATATAAAGTATAACATAATATAAAAATTATATAAAAAATATATATATTAAATATAACCAAGAGCGGAACCATACGGGAAGGGGGTGATGGGGGCGATAGGAGCAATTGCACTCCTCTCCCCCCCCTTAAAATGTTTTGAAATTTTTATTTTTGAAAGTGTATATATTAATCACAGCAAGATGTTTGAAAACGGAAATAATATTGTTAGGTTGTCTAAATAAAATTACAATTTTAATAAAATTCAAAACTGTGTGATTGCTTGCTTACAAATCATTATATCTGAAAATTGCCCACTTCCCCCTCCACCTTACTAGATCGTCTATAATCGAAAAAAAAATTAAAATTGCCCCCTTCCCCCTACTTACAACATGGTCTGGATCCGCTCTTGAATATAACATAATATAAAAATTACATAATATAAAAGTTACATAATATAAAAAATATATATATAAAATATAGCAAAGTATAAAATATAACGTTTAATATAACACAACATTTATTGATGAATATTTTTTTGCTCCATGTGTGGAAATTAGCTCAAACACCTAAAAATTCTGGATCCGTTCTTGTTCTAATCAGTATTTTTAAACTGGCAACGAAAACTTAAATCAATAATATAAAGAAAATAGTTAATTAATATATTCCGCAATGTATTACAATATATTATAATATTTATAAGAAAAGAATACTTTCTTGTCATTTAAACGCTCACTGTGACTTTTTTTCGATTTTTTGGTTATAGAAATTATTAGTCAATTTTTTACAATATGTAACAATAGACTTCAATTAGATGCATATACATACTTCCGGCCTTTCATAATTTTACAAAACTTGCTATTGGCCTTTCATATAATTTTAACAATTTTAGTTTTTTTTTAAACTTAATTTCGCTAAATCTCATAAAGAAGTAGGACAAGTTGAGCCAAGGAATAATTGTTTCTTTTTATTTCCTATAGATTTGAACTTTTACACTTTCTTTTTTTACTTTCTACAAGTTCTCTTTTTATATCTATGAGTTCTGTAGATGATTTTACATCTACAAGTTTTAGATCTGTGAGACATAACGTGATCAAGTTTTGATTATCAAATTTTAATTTAATTTATTTTTGATTAGCCTATGTCTCACCAATGACTTTAATGTTCCTTTAATAACATTTAGACTCTGTTCAGATGCAGAAAATTATTATTCTACCCTCTACATTTTATTCTGGACCACCAGAAAGTATGTGTTTATATCTTGAAAAGACACACGCAATAAACTACAAACGATCGCATAAAACAACATAGTATAAAATAAAGAAATAAATTTAGTTTGATGAGTTTTCTTCAAAGAAAATTTATTTATTTCTTTTTGGAACACTAGATTCAACTGGAAACAACTACTTAATTTTGTGTTTTCAGACAATATGAAGGCTTTGCCATAAAATGTTTTATGAAAAACATTCGCAGCATAAACATCAAAGTTTATTTATGGACAAAAATGAGCGTAAACTACGCTAGTCCTTTTTAATCATCTTTTGAAATGAATGAATTGAAATGAATGAATTGAAATGAACGAATTGGCAAGTCTTATTTTTTAAGATTACCTTCTTATTTTTTTAATTTAACAGTTGATTTAATATGATGAGATGTCCCAATGCCAATAGGCTTTAAAATGCCTTCATTATTTACTGATACAGCACCAATGTTTACTAAAACAATATTTTTCTTATTTGTTTCTTTGTAATATCCTAAAAATCATTCCATTTTCTAAAATGAGCAATTAAAGAAAATTAACTTTGACTTATTTTTTTTGCAGTTGTTTTGACATATTCTTGAAATATAATTACATTTGTAATTGCTGCTGGTATTTTTCACGTCCGAATTATGATAATGTTGCCAAAGCATTTATACTTGTTTCAATAGCGTCTGGAGAGAAAAAATTAAAGTTTTACAAAAAGACACCTAGCTTTGCTTTGATAATGAAAAATCAATTTGTGATTTTTTATTTAGTTGTTGCTTATAAATGTTAAATGTCGCCATTGTTGTTTTCTTTTTTTTTGTATCAAATATCTTTTTAGCTTTTTAATGTAACTTCCAAGATATTTCTTCAAACTTTAAAATTTACTGAGTTGAAAGAGTCAAGCAAAAAAGCTTTAAGATGTTTAAAGCAGCAATAAAAATGGTTATTTATCAAAAAAGATTCGCTTGTCATAAAGTATTTCGCCATTTACTCTCAATCCATCCTGAGTTTCTTTAAGTAAAATTTTTAGAATATATTTAAGAACATGCAAATATCGTTTCATTATAGGAAGCTAAACCAACCAAAGTTTTAGCTTTACTTTTGTCGAACAAACGTTTGCACTACTAAGATTGATATTAGATGAAATTCAAAGTTAGAAATTTCCTATAGAAAATTCAGCGGTTTTTTTACATTTTAAAATTTTAAAATTACATTTTAAAATTTTTTTTCGAGAATAACATATTTAAAAATAATTAATAGAAGAAACTTTTTGTAAAGTTCCTTTTTTTTAAAAAAAAAAAAAAAAAACTAATAATTTTTATGAACTTTTTCATAATTTTTCATAAATTTTACTTAACAACGTTAATAGCCATCTAAATTAGCTTATTTTGTAAGAAAGTCAACTTTGAATTTTTTTATCAATAAATTAAATGGTTTTATTATTATTAATAATAAATATTTATTATTAATAATAAAACTATAGCAAAGAATCTATTTTTAGACGTTATTTAAAATCAGAAAATTATACCCTTTATTTTTTTTATAACGTTTTTCACACAAACACACTTCTAAACAAACTAAATTATATGCTACTTAAAGTCAAACTTTTTTTAAAATTTTTTATTTTGAATGGAAAAAAAAACAAACAATTAAATATATATCTTACGCCAATATATCGGATAACTCGTAATTAGGTTAACGTTACTCGTGATATTGGCGTTATATATTCAAATAATGAATTTTATCTGTTATGCTTTTCTGCATTTTTATTATTATTAATATTATTATTATTAATATTGCTATTATTATTATTGCTATAACTATTATTATTATTAATATTATTATCATTATTATTTTATTGTAATGTTGCAGGTTTTTACTTTAGATTAGTACTTGTACTATTTATTAAAGTCCTTGAAATTTTACAACTAATTTCAGAATATATATATATATATATATATATATATATATATATATATATATATATATATATATATATATATATATATATATATATATATGATTTCTCCAAGATAGGTTTTCATCAATATATACTCCAAGAAATTAAGTAACTTTTTCTCTTTTTATTATTATATTATCAATTAGAAGGTCTGGCATGATATGGGGCAGTTTCTGGTAATTTAAAGGTGGATAAAAAAGTGTCCATTTAGTTTTTTCTATATTCAGAGACAATCTATTTTGTTTAAACCAAACAGAAACTTTTTTTAATTCATTTGTCATATTTGTAAAAAGCATATTAATATCTTTATGAGACAAAAACAAATTTGTGTCATCTGCAAAATTTATTGTTGTTAAATTTGATGATTTATGAAGATCATTTATATATATTAAAAAAATAAGAGGATCAAGTATGGATCCTTGTGGAACACCACATGTTATGACACCCCCCCCCCACGTGACTTCTACTCGCCCCGGCCCTGGTTTTGAGGTACTTTTTTTCACTTGTTTCTTAATATGTTATTTTAAATGGTTTAAACAGGCTCTTTTTTTTTATAATTATATAAGACTAATGACACTGGTTTAATTATAATGTTTGATAAACCTTAGTTTTGCTTTGTAAATCTCGAACAAATTACTGTTAAAATAACGTTTGTTTACGTCTTTACTTCCATTTCTGCAAGTGCATAAATTTTATATCGGAACAGTGAAAAGGTGTATTCTGTTTCACGTTTCTCATTAAAAATGATTGGCAAATATTTGTTCAAGCGCATAAGCTGTACTGTTGTAGTTCGCGCTTTTTGTGGAATAATATGGTTCAGTGCGTCTATGTGTTTGTAATACCTCAACTCAATCGGCAACTCGTGCTCTAAGGTTAAGGTTTAGATGTTTGTGTTTTTTATATTAGATTTAAAAAATGTTATGTTTATGTTTAAGCTACACGAGTTTTCAAATTAGAAAAACTGATCCTCTCCATCATGGCTAATAATTTTTTAACGTGCAACATAAACGGTCTAAAACGCAAAAACTTTTTTGGGTTTTTAAAAAAATCCACCTTCGATCTTATCCTCCTTCAGGAAACAGAAGCCGGCCCTTCCACTGTTAAACAGTGTTAAACAGTGTTAAACAGTGTTAAACAGTGGAGTGACGAGTGGACTGGAGAGTCTATTTGGAACTCCGGGCCGAGTCACAACTGTTGTGGGGTGGTGGTCCTTTCTAAATCCAACATTTCTTTAAACGAACTTAAAAGTGATAATAATGGTAGAATATTAAACATGATAAAAATTGACAAACACGAAATGCTAGTGCTGAATATTTATGCTCCTTATGTGCCAAGAGAAAAGCGCCGTTTTTTTGGCGGCCTTGAAGAATCCTCGCAGGACACAGGACTACCCGTCCTGTTGGCCAGAGATTTCAACATGGTCGAAAGCCTGATTCTCAACACAGACGGCACTAACAACGCTAAATATCACACTTATGGCATTGATGAACTCGGAATCTTCAACGATAAGTATAACTTAGTTGATAATTTTTGTAAAGTTAGGAGAGGACCAGGATACTGGAAATTAAATTGCTCCCGATTGGAAATTGATGTACCTTGCCAAAAAATTGAACTCTCAATTAAAAATTGGCAAACTAAAACACGGTCTTATGAGTCTATTTTCAAATGGTGGGACCACCGCAAACTTTTTGTTAGGGCTGAATTACAACACAATTCGATACAGGAAAGTGCGAAAAACAAAAAACACATCAAAAGGATTGAAAACAAAATCCAACAAGAGCGACAAAACGCTAACCCGAATTTAGATAGCATCAAAAAAAAACGCGATGCTCTTTTCGTGTTCCAGTTTCCAGGAGCGTTTATTCGCAAGAAGTAAAAACTAATAGAAAAAGGAAAAAAACCTTCAAAACTTTTGTAAATTTGGAAAAAACACAAGAGCGGAACAAGTCAATTACCGAAAATCGCAACAATGACGGCACATTGACGAGTGAACCTGGTGAAATACTAAACTCACTCGTTTCTTATTATAAAAACATTTACACCAAAACAAAATTATGCAAAGACAGCCAAAACTATGTCTTATCACACATCACTAAACGTTTAAATGATGATGAAAACAAAATTCTAAATACCCGACTAACCGGCGTGGAACTAAAAGAAGCCCTTTATAAATTTGAAAATGGAAAATCTCCAGGCTATGACGGACTTCCAGCTAACTTAAACAAAACTTTTTGGCACCTTTTAATGAAAGATTTTGAAGAACTTGCTTACAAAATTCTTTTTGTAAAATAAGATATCAGTCACTCTATGAAAAAATCAATAATTTCACTGATTTCAAAAAAAGGAGATCTTACTGAATGCAAAAATTGGTGGCCCATATCCTTAATCGGCGCTGATTACAAAATAATCACAAAAGCGCTGGCACTAAGACTTGCAAAAGTAATGGGGAAAATTATAGAACCAAATCAAACTTGCGGAATTCCAGGTAGAACAATATTTTCAAATTTACATTTAGTCCGCTATCTTATAGATTACGCAGAATTTAAAAATCAACCTAGTTTTATTTTATCTATAGTCCAAGAAAAAGCGTTTGGCAAAGTCGATCGTGCGTTTTTGCTGCAAATTCTCCAAAATTCACTCTCGGAGAAAATTTTGTATCCTTTGTTAACACCCAATATTCAGAAGTTTTGGCATCTAATCTTTTGTTAACACCCTATATTCAGAAGTTTCGGCATCCGTTCTGAATTGCGGTTTTTTGTCGGTCTTCTTTCCTACGAAAAGAGGAGTCCGACAAGGCGACCCACTCTCTCTTCTGCTGTACGTTTTTGTTGCCAAAGATCTTGCTTTGGTGGTCAGAGCGAATAGTAGAATAGAGGGTTTCCCACTCCCAGGAACATCGAAACCCCTTAAATTACAGCAATACGCAGACGATTCGAACTTTTTTGTCAGGGACGTAAAATCTGTCCGCTATTTCTTTGAAAAAGTAAATTTTTTTGAAAAAGCAAGTGGTTCAGTGATCAATACCTTAAAAACCAAGGGTCTTGCTCTTGGGGGTTTTGATCCTAAAATGTACCCAGAATCGGACAACATAGAGTGGAACAATAATACCGATTTCAAAATATTGGGTGTTACTTTTTACACCAGACTGAGTAATACTACCAATTTCAACTAGCTAGTAACTCTAAACAAAATAGAGAAAAAACTCAAGTTTCTGGGACTACGTACTTTGTCACTTAGGGAAAGACTATGTTGATAAATACGCTAGCAATGTCTAAAGTGTGGTTTCTGGTAAACGTTCTGCCCGTTCCCGAATGGGTAATAGAACGTTTACACAGTGCCATTTTTGAAAATCTATTGCAAAAGCCCCATTTCAATCCGGTCAAAAGAGAGACACTTTTTCTTTCCCGTCAAAAACGGTGGTCTCGGAATTTTATCACCGAAAGAGCAAAGCCTTGCCCTTCGCCTCAAAACACTCTTTCAGCTGAAAGAATGCGAAGAGGATAATACTCACGATTACTGCTACTTTTCAAAGTACTGGTTAGCAAGTTCACTTATAAGATTTACGAACCAAAACCAAAGCTGGAAGTTTTTAAAACAGAACAATTTTCCAAAACACTGGGACAACAAAATGTCTCAGTACTACAAAACAACAATTGAAATATTAGGCAAAAACGGTTCCCTTTTTAACATCCCCCTAAAATCAACAAAAATTTTTTATTTAGAAGTGGCAAAAAACAAAAAAGACAGTCGTGCCAGCAGAACTTTTTTGAAACGGTTCAACAAAAACAACAATGCCGTGGACCCAAATTTGGAAAAAAAATTTTACCTCCCACGCATGCGGACCTACACAAAACATTCTCTTTCAATTTTTACACAACAGTCGACCTTCTGCGGCCTTGCTAGCCAAAAGCACAAGGCAACAGATCGTAAAAAATAACAAATGCAAAACTTGTGGTAAAATTGAGGTAAACATTCATATCTTTGCCTACTGTCCTCCTTCTGGTGAAATATGGGAGTATTTTATTTTATTTTTTTTTTTTTTTTTATTTTTTTTTTATTTTTTTGCCGTTTAATATTACAATAACTAAATATATTTTACAATTTTTTACATTAGTAACGACAGGACTTCTAGAAGATCATGAGGATCTGTCATGAAGCCCTTTACAATATATGGTTAACTTTTAATAAAAATACAATGTCTGTAGTGAAATAATAATACACCTCTATGCAAAAATGTTTAAAAACCAAGATAAAATGTTAAAAAGCCAAGATTAAATTTAAAACAAAAACAAAACAAAAAAAATGGCAATTAAAAATAAATCAAGATATTTTCAATTAAAAATATAACTTTTTTAAGTTTCTGTTTGAATAAAGCAAAAGCCATTTGGGTTGAAAAATCAAAATTTGATAAGATTATTTTGTTCCAGAGATAAGGACCTCGGTAAGAAACAAAAAACTGGTCTTTGCTTTTACGACAAAAGGGGCAATAAGACTGTTATTAATTCGAAAATTACATTTGTTTTTAGGTTTCATACAATAAAAATTTTGTAATACATTTGGCGACAAATTTTCTCTACGTTTAAACATGAAACATAAAATATTAAAGACATTTAGTTGATATACATTTAAAAAATATATTTCTTTAAAAAGTTGTTTCGTGTGAAAAAACCGATTTTTAAAATTAATTGCGCGAGTTGCGTGTTTCTGATGAAGGTAAAGAGATTTTAGCTTTGTTCTGTGAGTGCTTCCCCATATAATATTCGCGTAGTTTATATGACAATGTATAAATGAATAATATAATTGTGTTAACTGGTGTTTACTTAATATATTTCTTGCTTTATAGAGAATTCCGATGCATTTAGCAATTTTGTTGGAGGTATTATCAATATGATTTCTCCAAGATAGGTTTTCATCAATATATACTCCAAGAAATTAGTAACTTTTTCTCTTTTTGTTATTATTTTATCAATTAGAAGGTCTGGCATGATATGGGGCAGTTTCTGGTAATTTAAAGGTGGATAAAAAAGTGTCCATTTAGTTTTTTCTATATTCAGAGACAATCTATTTTGTTTAAACCAAACAGAAACTTTTTTTAATTCATTTGTCATATTTGTAAAAAGCATATTAATATCTTTATGAGACAAAAACAAATTTGTGTCATCTGCAAAATTTATTGTTGTTAAATTTGATGATTTATGAAGATCATTTATGTATATTAAAAAAATAAGAGGACCAAGTATGGACCTTGTGGAACACCACATGTTATATTCATTAATAGATGAGATAAAGAATCTTTATTGTAAACAAACTGTTTACGGTTAGTAAGATAACTTTCAAACCATAATAGGGTTTTATCTTTAATACCATATGATATTAGTTTTTTTTAACAGGATTTGATGATTGACGGTATCAAATGCCTTGGACAAATCAATAAACACTCCTAGTGTAAAACAAGAGTCTTTAAATGAGTCGGTTATATTGCGCGTAAATTGAAGAATGGCATACTCGGTTGAATTATTTTTTTTGAAACCAAATTGGTTTTCGTATAGAATTTTATTTTCAACAAGATAAGAGTAGGTTCGGTTGTACATTATTCTTTCTAAAAATTTTGAAAAAACTGGAAGAACTGAAATAGGGCGATAATTTGTTATATTTGTACGATCCCCTGTCTTGAAGATTGGAGTTACTTTCGCTGTTTTTAGTTCATCTAGAAAAGACCCATGTGAAATGGATGCTCTGAAGATTTTATAAAGAATATCTTTTATAACATCGTATGAATCAATCACAATATTTGTGTTAGTATCATCATACCCAGTAGCTTTATTTCGTTTTAATGACTTAAAAGCAACCTCAAATTCATTAAAAGCTAACTCAGTAAAATTTAGATTTAGACTTATTGATGTTTCGAACTCATCAACAGATTTATCTTTAATGAATGAAATACTATCGCTTAATTTTGTCCCGACAGTGGAGAAAAACATGTTAAATTCAAATGCAATATCATTTGGGTCATTTATTAATTTGTTTTCAATTTGTATAAAATTTGGGAGTAAATTTTTATTTGTTTTAAGTTTTCCAGACACCTCCTTCATGATTTGCCAGACGCGTTTTGAGTTGTGCTTATATTTATTAAGCAAGTTTGAATAGTAGTTTTTTTTTGCATTTTTGCGAAGCTTTTCAAATAAGTTTTTATAAGTTTTATAATTTTGTTTATGTTTTTCTGATTTTGATTTTAGGTATTTAATGTATAGCTTCTGCTTAATTTTTGATGATTTCCTGACACCTTTAGTAATCCAGGGAGATGGCATTTCTTGTTGGAATCATACACTTGATACAAAGTTTTGAAAAAATTGTCATAGATTATGTTGATATTATCATTAAAGTTAATATAACCCCAATCTATATGTGATAATTGTTCTCTGAAAGAATTTAAATTATTATTGTTGATAAGCCGTTTTTTTATTCATAACTTTTCCTGCTTCTCTTTTTTAAAATTAACACATATAGAAAAAAAAATCGGGAAGTGATCGGAAACATCGGTTTTTATAATTCCCTTTTTTAGCGACTTATTAAAAAAATCGGTTGTTAAAATGTTATCAATTAATGATGATGAATGACTTGTGATTCTAGTCGGGCGATTAATTAAAGGTATTGTTCCAGTTTTAAATAAGCCATTAAAAAATTTTCTCGAACTTTGATTTTCATAATAATCAAAGCAGTTTATGTTGAAATCCCCGATCAAGTAAATTTTTTTCTTTTCAAGATCAGTTTTCTTTATTATGTTATTTAGTAAAAAATTGCCAAAGTTTTCAATTCTTCCAGTTGGTGGCCTGTAACAACAGCTTATTAGTATATTTTTTGAACGCTTATTGATAAGTTCTATCATAGTCATAATATACATAGTCCGGCCAGTTTAAGAACGCTA
This sequence comes from Hydra vulgaris, assembly GCF_022113875.1. NCBI lineage: Eukaryota > Metazoa > Cnidaria > Hydrozoa > Anthoathecata > Hydridae > Hydra > Hydra vulgaris. The sequence goes on from NC_061169.1 coordinate 21,670,859, forward strand.
TTGTTTATCTTATTGTTAGCTTTTTTTTAGAACCCAGTCTACCAATGAGTGCACACTTTTTGTAAACAAATGCGCATTAAGAAAAATATTTACAAGAAGATTATTGATTTATCCTTGATTTTTGCAAATGCCTTGTCTTAATTGTTACATATTTGGTTCTGGAACTTTTCGAAGAAGTATAAATGTTTTTCTATTGGAAATATTTTCTTCCGATGATGATGTTTATAACAAAGAATCAAGAAGAAAAGTTTTACAAATTATAAATAAAAATAAATCTTTAATTATAATATATTAAAACTAAAGATAAAATATGATATCAGATAACTTTTTTTTGATCGACAGATTTACTACCTTCAATAAGTCGACCAGTTAAGAGCTTTTCATTGGCAAATCCTTCTTTAGGCAGAATATAGTAGTTTCTCATACTACTAAAGCTCAACTTAAAGAAACCAGCTTTTTCTTCTGAAGCAGATGAAAGTCAATACTTAAATATTTACATTAAAAAAGATCAATAATTATTACAGTTGTGCCTAACCTTGTTTCATTTTTAAAAAGTATCAAATCTATTTTGTGGCTATTTTAATAGCTAAAATCTTATAAAAACATTATTTGGTATAAATCAAAAGATAAAAATTTTTTATCTTCAATACAAGAATATCACAAGATTTAATGGTTTATGCAAAGCTTATATATATATATATATATATATATATATATATATATATATATATATATATATATATATATATATATATATATATATATATATATATATATATATATATATATATATATATATATATATATATATATGTATATATATATATATATATATATATATATATATATATATATATATATATATATATATATATATATATATATATATATATATATATATATATATATATAGATATGTATATATATATGACAAATGTATATACATATACATTTGTCATTATTATTTGTGAATAGAGTTTCGAATGCTATTTTAAATAAAGAAATGTATTTATTGTTGCGGTTATATCATACACTGTGCATATAAAGAGGACTTTAAGAAAAACTTGAGGTTATTGGTAATTGGGATATCAAAAGCTGCATTGTCAATCTTTAAAAATATTCATAGAGGCTAAAAAGTGACCTATTAGGTTGAATTTGAGTAAAGGATAAGTGTTGCAAAGAAGTCTTAATATTATTTCAAAATTTTATAAATAAAATCTTGATAAAATTATTAAACTGCTTAAGTAGTTAAACCAATTGCGTTATTCATTACATTATATGATATTATTATTTAAAGTAAAAAATTACACAACTTTATTTGATTTTCACTTTATTATTGCATCTTTCAATCATACTGCAATACAGTTCAAATGCTAGAATGTTTTTAACAAATTTTTTGGTTATCAAAATAACCTCTATTGAATGTCTAATATTTATTTGATGGAGTTTAAAAACCCTTTTTAGATTTTTTTTTTCCAAACAAATTTGTTCTTGTTAATATAGAATTGATTTTATGCAAGTTTACAGCTCCTTTTTTATGCAAGTTTATAGCTCTTTTGAATAGGATGAGCGAACACAAAAACAAATTGGTAAAAGATGGTCTAGAAAATTAATAGTCACTTCTTTAAACATCTCGGTCAAATCAAAATAAAAACTATAAATTTTAGATAAAAAATCTTCAATTGCAATATAAGTAATTTTTATAACTTCTTTTTATTAACTTGAATGATAGCTTTGTATTATCTTTTAAAAATATGTACTTTGAAAGCTCATCCCTGATATATGGAAGGCAGCAAAGATCGTTTATAACAATAAGAATGTTTTTTAAAACAAAACTGATGAATCTCTTTGCAGAACACGTTGCAGCAATGATTGTTTGTAACAATAAGATTGTTTTTTTGAACAAAATTCATGAACTTATTTGTAGAACACGTTTGCTTAACATCGGTTTATGCATTTATTTGCTGTATTAAAGAGAAACTCTTTGAATGCTGCTTTGTTATGTAGCGTTTGAATTAATGCTCCGACAAAAATCTAAAAAATGGCGAACTCAACAGATAAACAGTGCTTCGATTACTTCATATTAGATCTAGAATCAGATATATTTTTTTGTAAACTCAAGTTTATCAATGATTTCAGTTCTTTTCTCGTTAAAATTGGAAGTAAAAACGTTTTAACCAAATTTACTTTCACCAGTGTTTGATTAAATGTATTTAATCAAATGATTAAATGTATTTAATCATACACTGATGAAAGTAAATTTGGTTAAAACGTTTTTACTTCCAATTTTAACGAGAAAATAACTGAAATCATTGATAAACTTGAACTTACAAAAAAATATATCTGATTCTAGATCTAATATGAAGTAATCGAAGCACTGTTTATCTGTTGAGTTCGCCATTTTTTTTGATTTTTGTGCACTAATTGGTAGTCTGAGCACGATAAATAAACGATTTTCAAAGTTTTAAATTTAATTGTTTAAAAACTATAGAATCTTGCGAAAACGGCCTAACTGGCCGGACTATCTGATATTATGACTATGGTTCTATTGTTAAAATCTCTTTGTTTTCATCAGAAACACACATTTCGCTTCGAACTTTATATAGAAGGTCATTTTTAACAAAAAATAAAACTCCTCCTCGCTTATTTGTACTTCGTTTTAAAATTACTGGATCAAAACCTGGGAGATGGAGATTTGAGTTATTTTTAAAATTTGCATGTAAACACCAGGTTTCAGTTAAACAAATTAAAGGCCGTTTTCCACAAGACGAAATATTCGCGCGAAGCAAATTTTTTCGCTATGACGAAACGCTGTTTTGATTTCCACTTACTTCTTTCGCGCTACTTTTTTTTCGTTGTCAACAATAAAAATGGCAGCAATAAGTTTACGCTGTATGTTTAACTAAAGACAGTTATTACTTTTTTAGCATACTTTCTACTTTGAAGCATAAAAAAATTTCTTTTCGTGCATAAATAATAACATTTCTGTCTTTATATGTAAGATGTGATATCATTTTGTAAAATAATCATTTAATATAAGGTTTTTTTTACAAGTATAAGAAAATAAATGCTAAACTCTGATATGATCATTTCTAATAAAAACTGTTACTGCAAGAACAAACAGCAGGTTTAACTCAAATAGGGTTTTACAAAAAAAGGTTTATCTTCGTGTGGCCATTTAAAGATAAACACTCTTATGAAGTGTAACTTTCGTAATTGACAGTGTCAAAATTTATATTTGTAAACTCTCAATTAAGTTTTATATATAAGTCTTGTCATTTTCAGAGTAAGTTCATATAAAATTAATTATAACGCCAGGTTAAGAATTTTGTTTTTTGTTACTTTGAAAAAAACATGATTTCGCTTTTTTTACTGTTGACATCACGTGATATAAAATTAAAAACTTGATTGGTTTTCGTTTATGGCGATTCGCAAAAAGTCGAAATGAATCCGACTTTTTTTTTCGCTGCAACGAAAAAAAAATCCAATAATGTTTAATCTGCGCATGCTCAACGATGAAAAAATTCGCTTCGCGCGAATATTTCATCTTGTGGAAAACGGCCTTAAATTAAAAGAACTTTCCGTTTCGCTAATAAAATTTGATTAGTTTTCAAAATTCTATTTTAAGCTACGTATATTAATGTGGACTGCATTAAGATAATCACTTTTGTTTTCGCTTTTTAAAATTTTGCTCACGTTACTAGGATAAAAATAAGAGGTTTCAAATTCAAGAGAATTAATTTCATTAAAATAATTAATATCCGTATCGGATTCGTCGTCTAAGTGTAATGCATGGGTTTTAAATAAATTAATTATTTTTTCAAAATCATTATTATTTGTTTCCATTTTCGCTAAAATTTAGATTTGGCAGTAAATAATAGTGTGCGACATGTTGAAAGTCTTTAAGGAAGACTTAGTGATTAATTTATTGCATACCACTTTAGCATATAACGTATATTTAAATATAATGTAAACAAATAGATAAAATTAAAAAAAATTCCTTTTTTTTTGCATTCCACTCGCGTACAATAAGCTTGTCGTAGGAAATATATGCAAATTTTCCCGATTGTCTTTCAATTTTCATTTTCTCTCGCAAGTCTTTTCTTATTCGATTTGTCTCCGCGCAAAAATCTTCATTGATAAAAATATTCTTTCTTTTTAATTTTAAAGAGTCTTTTAAAATTGCTTCTTTATCTTTAAAATCCAATAATTTCACAACAATTGTTCTGTGCTTTTTTATATCTTTAACAGCTCTATGCGCTCTTTCAATTTTTACATCTTTTATGCCCAAGTACTCATCAAATATTTTTTTAACTTTTATTTCGTTTTCTAGCCAGCTTTCATTATCATCTTCTTTAACTCCTTCAACTCTTAGATTGTTCCTTCTTGATCTATCTTCTATTTCTCTTAGCTTGCTGTTTATTTTTTTGAGTTCAATGTTGTTATTTTGAATTAGATCAATTAACAATAGATCAATTAACTACGGAAGTGATCGGACGTGCTTTTCTTGCGCTGTAAATTTTTAATAAAATTGTTTGAACTTAATTTTTAAAATTTTTGTTTATAATTGGTATTTAACTTTAAACATTCGTATTTAACTTGTTAATAAAATGGATAAAAATAAAAGTAGTGATAAAAAAGAATTTCAATTAAATACAGAAGCTTCAAAAAATATCTGTGAAATTTAGTTCGTGAAATATTTTCTGAGATGTTTAAGAAACAGCAAAAAGACATTCTCAAACTTATTAGTCGTAATTTAAAAATTACAAATGAAAGAATTGATGGACTGCTGAAAGAAATAGCAGAAATAAAAGAAACGTGCAAAACTTTACAAGTTGAAAATAATTTAAGAAAATCTAAAATGGTAAAAACAAATGACAGAGTCTCAATAATTGAACACAGTCAAAAAGATATTGAACACAGTATCACTTTTACACAAGATATCCAAGAGGAGAAAATCAATAAAATTGAAAAAAAAATTGTTACAAAAGTAGCATTTAGTGTAGAAGAAAAAAATAAGCTGCGACAACTTGAAGATCGACTGAGAAGAAATAATTTGCGCCTTGAAGGAATAACGGAGAGCGAATCTGAAAGTTGGAATGAATCTGAAGAAAAGGTTTTAAGTATTTTTGAAAACAAACTAAATGTAAGTGGCGTGGTTATTAAAAGGGCACATAGAACCGGAAAAACTGGGCAAAGTAAACCTAGATCAATCGTGATAAAACTTCTGAACTACAAAGATAAAGTTAACATATTAAAAAACTCGAAAAAATTAAAAGGAACAGGAATATTTATAAACGAAGATTATTCTTTGGATACCTTAAACATACAAAAAACTCTTTTTGAAGAAATGCGAACTCACTGGACAAATGGTAAGTATTCCGTCGTTATTTATGATAAATTAGTAGTAAAAGATTTTAAAAAATCACTTAAAAAAGCCTAAAGCTTATATATTTTTTATATTTTGTATTTTAAATATTAATCTTAGTTAATATTGCTAAAATGGCGGAAGCTATCAATAATATTGTTTTTAACATACCAGGAAGGAAAAATACACTTAACCGAATTAATCACGATGATAAAAACAATAACTTTTTTGACAAAATTTTAGTAGAAACGGCTTATTACAATGTTGACGATGTTAAAGATGTTTTTAATTCTGCATCATCTAATTTTTCACTATTACATTTAAACATCAGAAGCATAAATAAAAACTTTGAAAATTTAAAATTAATGTTAAATAATATAAAAAAAAAGTTAAGTATTATCTGTCTGACAGAAACTTGGTGTCATCGAGAGACGATTAATTCTAACTTTCAATTATCAGGATATAAATCCATACATCAACCGAGAGAAAACGGCATTGGTGGGGGCGTATCTATTTTTGTCCAAAACTCATTGACCTTTAAGCATGTAGATAACCTCAAAGTAAATGACGCTGATTGTGAGTCATTTACTATTGAAATAATTAATAAAGCAATTAAAAATACATTTATAACAGCTTTATATAGACCGCCTAATGGTAATTACAATCAGTTTGAAAACCACATAAATTACTTGCTACCAAAGCTCATAAAAAAACGCGTGTATTTACAAGGTGATTTTAATTTGAATTTTCTGAATAATAAAACAGATAACCACGTTGCGCGTTTTATAAATACACTTTTGTAATACAGCGCTTTTCCCATAATCAACAAGCCAACAAGCGTGACTAAAACAACTGCATCCATTATCGATAACATCATTACTAATAATTACACAAGAGCTAAAATGCAAAGTGGTATTATTAAAACAGATATCACTGATCATTTTCCAGTTTTTCTGATCACAGATTCGGCAACCCCTAAGAAAAAAATAGAAACAAAAACTATTTATGCAAGAAACATAAATAATGAATCAATCGTCACTTTTCGCGACCTCCTACAAGAAATAAACTGGGAACTATTGACTGATTGCAATGATGTAAATAATGGCTATGATTTTTTTATTCGCGTG
>NC_061169.1:21682353-21879853 GCF_022113875.1 Hydra vulgaris
AAACAAAAAGACAGCCGAGCCAGCTGAACTATTCTGGAACAGTTCAACAAAAACAACAATGCCGTGGACCCAGATTTGGAAAAAAAACTTTACCTCCCACGCATACGGACCAATACAAAACATCCTCTTTCGATTTCTTCACAACAGCTTACCTTCCGCTGCCTTGCTTGCCAAAAAACACAAGGCAACAGATCGTTAAAAACAACAAATGTAAAACTTGCGGAAAAATTGAGGACAATTTCCACATCTTTGCCTACTGTCCTCCCTCTGTTACAATATAGGAATGCTTTAAACATGTATATAACTCCTCGACATCCCAAAACAACTTTTCTCTAATAAGTTCGATATTTTCGCAGTTTCGATTGAAACTGCGAATTTATCGGAGAAAAACCCTAACTCGCAGCTGCTTTTGACAATCACTCAAACCATCATGAGTGAAATATGGAACAGCAGATGCCACCATTTGTTTAACAGTTCAAAAATTGATCCAATGGCAGTGATCAGGATAATTACCGGAAATATCAGAAATATTATTACTTTAAAATATAATTACCATGTCCGTAGAAACACTACGGACATTTTCTGTCAAACTTTTTGTATCAATAACGTTTTTTGTCAAATAGAAAATGGGAACCTAAAACTAAACATATGAGCTGAAAAATACACTGGCTCATAACAAGAACTAAATATAAGTTCTATAATTACTACAAAAATATTGTTATTTATGATTAGAGAAACACTGCCGGCTTATATATAAAATATTATTCGCATGTTTCTTTGTAACTTTTAGTAACGTGGTATTTGTGTTAAAGTCCTGTACCTTATTATTATTTTACTTATAAATTTTTTTTTTCTTCACCTTAAATAATTAATTCAACTGGATCGACTTCGTCTTAAACCTTTTTCTTATTCTCGATTTCTCTCCGCACAAAGGCAATAAAATAAAATAACGAAAAAACACAAAAAAATAAAAAATCTAAAAATACAAAAAAAATATAAAATCAAATAAACACAAAAAAAAATAAAAAAATTTATAAAACAAAAATTTATATATATATATATATATATATAAAGTTGGAAAGTTATTTTAATGGAAAAATATTATAAAATATGTTAAAAAAAAAAGGTAATGGTAAAGCTTATGTGAAAAACCCTTTTTATTGATATGAGCGATTATTATTAAAAAATATATGTATATACATAAAAACAGAAATATTTCTTTAATTGTAAAAGTAAAGAAGCAAGTAAGCGAGTAAGCAAGCAAGGAAGCAAGCAAGTAAGTAAGTAAGTAAGTAAGTAAGTAAGTAAGTAAGTAAGTAAGTAAGTAAGTAAGTAAGTAAGTAAGTAAGTAAGTAAGTAAGTAAGTAAGTAATTGTTTCTTTTAATTATTTCAACGAAATGAACTCAAAGTTTAAAAAACTGTAATATATAGGAGCACCACAAGTAATAACTATAACTTATATGTTTGTGTATTAATATATTATTTGATTCAGCGAAAAGAACAATAAATAATTTTTGCTCAACTGTGTTAGCAAGGTACGGCGCTAAATAGTTTGCTTTTCCTTTTCGATGTTTCGGGGTTTAGGGACTGAATCCATTACTAATAGCAAAACGAACTTTTTGCTAGATGGATTTGTCGTAGAAAGGTTTCTATTTGATTTCTTAATTATATAGTGCTTTCATTTTGATTTTCTACTTGTTATTTTTAATTGTATAACATAGAAAAGTTTACTAAAAGTTGCTATATTTATTTCTTAAAAAAATTGTCTAGAAAATAAACGTCTATATGATGAAGGAAAAACTTGCAAGATGCGAAGAATAACAAGTGTGTTAGCATTTAAAGGCGAGTATCAGTTCATTCGTTTAACTGCGGAAAGGGGATAGAATAGAAAAAAATAATCACGTGAGCATGCGTAATAAATGTTTCTATTTGTCTGAAGGCAAATTGTTCATGCTCACGTGATTACTTTTCTGCTCACTTAGAAAATCAGATAAGTGGAAACTCACCTTACGTAAGTAATTAAAACGAGTGTGTAAGCAAGGAAATAATTAAAACGAGTAATGAAGCAAGCAAGCAAAGAAGCAAATAATGAAGCAAGCAAAAAAGTAAAGAAGCAAGTAAGCAAGTAAGAAAGAAAGCAACGAAGTAAGTAAGTAAGTAAGTAATTGTTTCTTTAAATTATTTCAACGAAATGAACTCAAAGTTTAAAAAACTGTATTTTATAGGAGCACCACAAGTAATAACTATAACTTATTTGTTTGTGTATTAACATATTATTTGATTCTACAAAAAAACACAAATTTTTTTTTGCTCAACTGTGTTTTAAAGGTACGGCGCTAAATAGTTTGCTTATCCTTTTCGATATTTCGGGTTTAGGGACTGAATCCATTACCAAAAAAAAAAAAAAAACTTTTTTCTAGATGGATTTGTCGTAGAAAGATTTCTATTTAATTTCTTAATTATTTAGTGCTTTCATTTTGATTTACTACTTGTTATTCTTAATTGTATAACATTGAAAAGTTGACTAAAAGTTGCTATATTTAATTCTTAAAAAAATTGTCTAGAAAATAAACGTCTATATGCTGAAGGAAAACCTTGCAAGATGCAAAGATTGACAAGTGTGTTAGCATTTAAAGGCGAGTAATAATTCATCTGTTTAACTGCAGGAAGGGGATAGAATAGAAAAAAATAATCACGTGAGCATGCGTAATAAAAGTTTCTATTACTTTTCTGCTCACGTAGAAAATCAGATGAGTGGAAACTCACCTTAGGTAAGTAATTAAAACGAGTGAGTAAGCAAGGAAGAAATTAAAACGAGTAATGAAGCAAGCAAGCAAAGAAGCAAATAATGAAGCAAGCAAAAAAGTAAAGAATCAAGTAAGCAAGTAAGAAAACAAGCAAGGAAGGAAGTAAGTAAGTAATTAAGTAAGTAAGTAAGTAAGTAATTGTTTCTTTTAATTATTACAACGAAATGAACTCAAAGTTTAAAAAAATGTAATTTATAGGAGCACCACAAGTAATAACTATAACTTATTTGTTTGTGTGTTAACATATTATTTGATTCTACGAGAAAAACACAAATTCTTGTTGCTCAACTGTGTTGAAAAGGTACGGCGCTAAATAGTTTGCTTTTTCTTTTCGATATTTCGGTGTTTAGGGACTGAATCCATCAATAAAAGAAAAATAAACTTTTTTCTAGAAGGTTTTGTCGTAGAAAGGTTTCTATTTGATTTGTTAATTATTTAGTGCTTACATTTTGATTTTCTACTTGTTATTTTTAATTGTATAACATAGAAAAGTTTACTAAAAGTTGCTAAATTTATTTCTTAAAAAATTTGTCTAGAAAATAAACGTCTATATTATAAAGGAAAAACTTGCAAGATCCCAAGATTGACAAGTGTATTAGCATTTAAAGGCGAGTATCAATTCATCCGTTTTACTACGGGAAGGGGATAGAATAGAAAAAAATAATCACGTGAGCATGCGTAATAAAAGTTTCTATTTGTCTGAAGGCAAACTGTGCATGCTCACGTGATTCCTTTTCTGCTCACGTAGAAAATCAGATGAGTGGAAACTCACCTTAGGTAAGTAATTAAAACGAGTGTGTAAGCAAGGAAGTAATTAAAACGAGTAATGAAGCAAGCAAGCAAAGAAGCAAATAATGAAGCAAGCAAAAAAGTAAAGAGGCAAGTATGCAAGTAAGAAAGCAAGCAAGGAAGTAAGTAAGTAAGTAAGTAAGTAAGTAAGTAAGTAAGTAAGTTAGTAAGTAAGTAATTGTTTCTTTTAATTATTTCAACGAAATGAACTCAAAGTTTAAAAAACTGTAATTTATAGGAGCACCACAAGTAATAACTATAACTTATATGTTTGTGTATTAACATATTATTTGATTCTACGAAAAAAACACGAAATCTTTTTTGCTCAACTGTGTTAAAAAGGTACGGCGCTAAATAGTTTGCTTTTCCTTTTCGATATTTCGGGGTTTAGGGACTGAATCCATTAATAAAAGAAAAACAAACTTTTTGCTAGATGGATTTGTCGTATAAAGGTTTCTATTTGATTTGTTAATTATTTAGTGCTTTCATTTTGATTTTCTACTTGTTATTCTTAATTGTATAACATAGAAAAGTTTACTAAAAGTTGCTATATTTATTTCTTAAAAAAATTGTCTAGAAAATAAACGTCTATATGATGAAGGAAAAACTTGCAAGATGCAAAGATTGACAAGTGTGTTAGCATTTAAAGGCGAGTATCAATTCATCCGTTTAACTGCGGGAAGGGGATAGAATAGAAAAAAATAATCACGTGAGCAGGCGTAATAAAAGCTTCTATTTGTCTGAAGGCAAACTGTGCATGCTCACGTGATTCCTTTTCTGCTCACGTAGAAAATCAGATGAGTGGAAACTCACCTTAGGTAAGTAATTAAAACGAGTGTGTAAGCAAGGAAGTAATTAAAACGAGTAATGAAGCAAGCAAGCAAAGAAGCAAATAATGAAGCAAGCAAAAAAGTAAAGAGGCAAGTTTGCAAGTAAGAAAGCAAGCAAGGAAGGAAGTAAGTAAGTAAGTAAGTAAGTAAGTAAGTAAGTAAGTAAGTAAGTAAGTAAGTAAGTAAGTAAGTAAGTAAGTAAGTAAGTTAGTAAGTAAGTAATTGTTTCTTTTAATTATTTCAACGAAATGAACTCAAAGTTTAAAAAACTGTAATTTATAGGAGCACCACAAGTAATAACTATAACTTATATGTTTGTGTATTAACATATTATTTGATTCTACGAAAAAAACACGAAATCTTTTTTGCTCAACTGTGTTAAAAAGGTACGGCGCTAAATAGTTTGCTTTTCCTTTTCGATATTTCGGGGTTTAGGGACTGAATCCATTAATAAAAGAAAAACAAACTTTTTGCTAGATGGATTTGTCGTATAAAGGTTTCTATTTGATTTGTTAATTATTTAGTGCTTTCATTTTGATTTTCTACTTGTTATTCTTAATTGTATAACATAGAAAAGTTTACTAAAAGTTGCTATATTTATTTCTTAAAAAAATTGTCTAGAAAATAAACGTCTATATGATGAAGGAAAAACTTGCAAGATGCAAAGATTGACAAGTGTGTTAGCATTTAAAGGCGAGTATCAATTCATCCGTTTAACTGCGGGAAGGGGATAGAATAGAAAAAAATAATCACGTGAGCAGGCGTAATAAAAGCTTCTATTTGTCTGAAGGCAAACTGTGCATGCTCACGTGATTCCTTTTCTGCTCACGTAGAAAATCAGATGAGTGGAAACTCACCTTAGGTAAGTAATTAAAACGAGTGTGTAAGCAAGGAAGTAATTAAAACGAGTAATGAAGCAAGCAAGCAAAGAAGCAAATAATGAAGCAAGCAAAAAAGTAAAGAGGCAAGTTTGCAAGTAAGAAAGCAAGCAAGGAAGGAAGTAAGTAAGTAAGTAAGTAAGTAAGTAAGTAAGTAAGTAAGTAAGTAAGTAAGTAAGTAAGTAAGTAAGTAAGTAAGTTAGTAAGTAAGTAATTGTTTCTTTTAATTATTTCAACGAAATGAACTCAAAGTTTAAAAAACTGTAATTTATAGGAGCACCACAAGTAATAACTATAACTTATATGTTTGTGTATTAACATATTATTTGATTCTACGAAAAAAACACGAAATCTTTTTTGCTCAACTGTGTTAAAAAGGTACGGCGCTAAATAGTTTGCTTTTCCTTTTCGATATTTCGGGGTTTAGGGACTGAATCCATTAATAAAAGAAAAACAAACTTTTTGCTAGATGGATTTGTCGTATAAAGGTTTCTATTTGATTTGTTAATTATTTAGTGCTTTCATTTTGATTTTCTACTTGTTATTCTTAATTGTATAACATAGAAAAGTTTACTAAAAGTTGCTATATTTATTTCTTAAAAAAATTGTCTAGAAAATAAACGTCTATATGATGAAGGAAAAACTTGCAAGATGCAAAGATTGACAAGTGTGTTAGCATTTAAAGGCGAGTATCAATTCATCCGTTTAACTGCGGGAAGGGGATAGAATAGAAAAAAATAATCACGTGAGCAGGCGTAATAAAAGCTTCTATTTGTCTGAAGGCAAACTGTGCATGCTCACGTGATTCCTTTTCTGCTCACGTAGAAAATCAGATGAGTGGAAACTCACCTTAGGTAAGTAATTAAAACGAGTGTGTAAGCAAGGAAGTAATTAAAACGAGTAATGAAGCAAGCAAGCAAAGAAGCAAATAATGAAGCAAGCAAAAAAGTAAAGAGGCAAGTTTGCAAGTAAGAAAGCAAGCAAGGAAGGAAGTAAGTAAGTAAGTAAGTAAGTAAGTAAGTAAGTAAGTAAGTAAGTAAGTAAGTAAGTAAGTAAGTAAGTAAGTAAGTAAGTTAGTAAGTAAGTAATTGTTTCTTTTAATTATTTCAACGAAATGAACTCAAAGTTTAAAAAACTGTAATTTATAGGAGCACCACAAGTAATAACTATAACTTATATGTTTGTGTATTAACATATTATTTGATTCTACGAAAAAAACACGAAATCTTTTTTGCTCAACTGTGTTAAAAAGGTACGGCGCTAAATAGTTTGCTTTTCCTTTTCGATATTTCGGGGTTTAGGGACTGAATCCATTAATAAAAGAAAAACAAACTTTTTGCTAGATGGATTTGTCGTATAAAGGTTTCTATTTGATTTGTTAATTATTTAGTGCTTTCATTTTGATTTTCTACTTGTTATTCTTAATTGTATAACATAGAAAAGTTTACTAAAAGTTGCTATATTTATTTCTTAAAAAAATTGTCTAGAAAATAAACGTCTATATGATGAAGGAAAAACTTGCAAGATGCAAAGATTGACAAGTGTGTTAGCATTTAAAGGCGAGTATCAATTCATCCGTTTAACTGCGGGAAGGGGATAGAATAGAAAAAAATAATCACGTGAGCAGGCGTAATAAAAGCTTCTATTTGTCTGAAGGCAAACTGTGCATGCTCACGTGATTCCTTTTCTGCTCACGTAGAAAATCAGATGAGTGGAAACTCACCTTAGGTAAGTAATTAAAACGAGTGTGTAAGCAAGGAAGTAATTAAAACGAGTAATGAAGCAAGCAAGCAAAGAAGCAAATAATGAAGCAAGCAAAAAAGTAAAGAGGCAAGTTTGCAAGTAAGAAAGCAAGCAAGGAAGTAAGTAAGTAAGTAAGTAAGTAAGTAAGTAAGTAAGTAAGTAAGTAAGTAAGTAAGTAAGTAAGTAAGTAAGTAAGTAAGTAAGTAAGTATATTGAATGATTTGGTAATCTTTTTTATTTACTTGTGGTTTTTCTTGTTTTTTTTTAATATTTAAAAATTCCTTCTTTAGTTAATGTTAACTAGTTTTTGTTCTAAATATTTTTTTAAGCATTTTTTTGTTTTTTATATAGTTTAATGCCGTTCTTAAGTTTTATGATAAATAAATTTTATTTAGTGGGCCGTTTTTATGTGAAGTCAGAAGGTTTTGTTTCGTTCACCTTTTTTTTTAAACTATCGCTTTTTAGACCAAATCTCCATATGTTTGATTTAACTTTTTCCTAATAAATTCTTCCTTCAGCTATCCATTAAAAATTGCGTAAACACCATTTCCTTTTTTATCGTTATATAATGCATTTGAATGATATTAGATATTACTAAATTATATTATAGAATAGTTGATTTTATATACGAAAATAATATTCTGTTGCGTGAGCTCTATTTTTATCTAACTAAATATCAGTTTTACAGTTTTATAGTTTTGGTACTAAGGCAACCAAGTCGTATTTGTCAACTGCAACTGTTTATGGCAGCGTGGCAGCTGCAATAGATTTTGGAAACTTGGCAACGATGCGTAAATGTCGGTTCTATTTTTTAGGAGAAGTTTTAAAACTGAAGCATGGATAGAAACATGCTTTTTTAAGCATTGCTTTAGAGACAAAGTAGTTTTTGCGTTTTTTACAGATTTTTTAGCTAGATGAGACTGAGATAATGGGAAAAATGCATCATACAGAAGATTTAGATTTACTCTGCAATTACTCAATTATTCTGCAACGATTGGATTACCGTCAACTTTGAGGTCATACAAAATATTCGTTAAAGTCTATTCTGCAAAACCAAAGCTCTCTTTTTCTTAATCGTCATCTGTTGTCCTATTTGATTTAAAAAGATATATTCGTTATTTGATGAATACTTATAATTACCTTGATTCCCTTGAGAATGAAGATGAATTCCGTAATGCACGAGTGGAAGAATCACCCCTCATAAATCTTAACTTTAAAGTGCCATTCATCGCTTAGCTCGGTTGAATGCCGCCTAACATGTTTGTTATTATGAAATGAGTCTCGAAGCTATTCTTCAGAAAATGGTTAATTCCGATTTTAACTACTTTTTGGAATCTGGGATTTTTATCGATAACCTTAACAATGCGAAACACAACGATAGGCTTAACCATATTAGTTTTAAAGGTTTCTGGTAGTAGAGTTCAATTCATTGACATCCTAGAGCCGCTAAAAGCCTCATTAATGAGCAAAGTGGTTAAAGATGCGTGTTTTCTATAACAGGTAGGTATAATAGGTACAACAGGTTGATACAGAATAAATAACAGCATTTGTTTTTCCGAGACCTTTTTGGTAGTAACTCGAGTATATGCAGATGCTATAAGCTTATGTTAAGCAGCCACAATCCAATTGTTGTCCGGGAATGTTACGCAGACGAACCATGGACAACAATATTATTAACTGTCTTTAAAAGAAGAGGTTGATCTACCTCTAGATCAATGACGGTCAACTAAGTTTCATTCTGATTTTCAGTTTCTCTTTAACTTCTGGATGTACCATAGTCATAAGAAATAGATAGTCTGGCCACTTGCGGTATTTCTTTGATCAACTCTTTGTTAGCCTTTTTTTAGTGTCCAGTCCCACGCAGAGTGCACAAAGTTTATTTTCGTCGATTGTTTGTCTATGAATTGCTTGTTAAAATACATCTTCTTCATCGAATTAATTAAATGCCTGGTGCTAATTGTTCTATTTATGGGTGCAGTACTTCTAGGAGGCATAAGGGAGTTTCAATATTTAAAATTCCTGCATCTAGCGATAGTTTTAATACTTCTTGGAGGAAAAATCTAATTGCAAAGAGAATCTGCTTCTTCTATCATTGCTAAAAGAGATGCTTCAATGAATTCAAATAATATAATTACCTTTAAGCCTATATATAAATCATATGAAGAATTTACGAATCGTATTAGCAAGTTAAAGATTTGTGAGTGGACAGTGAGTGTGAGTCTTGTTGTGGCAGAATTTAAACTTTATGACACAATTCACCTATGTCCTCGATATGAAATATATGTTGATGACAGTCTTGCTTTTACCATTCGTGTATATTCTTGGCTCATTCCAGATAATCACTCAATATATACAAAATACAGAAGATCAATGTGAAATATTTCAGCTTCAAATCTTATTTCTGTTGTTACTTCTTTTAGCCTTTGCTCTGGAATAACTAATATATTTTCTTTAAAATCAAATTTCTAAAAAGTTCGATTTATTTTCATCTAGAACTGAGTTTCCCCTGAATCAGTCAGAGTATTTTCGATCTCAGTCATGTATTATGCTGATTGATTTGATGTTATCATGTTCTCAATGCAAAAGCATTGAAAAAAGTGAAATCATAAGTTCGAAAAAAAATATTACTAATGCTTGTATCCCTGCTAAATTAAATGTACCAATTAAATTTACATCTCCAGATCGTCTGAAGCTTACATTACACAGTGTTCGCCTGGAAAATAAAGAATTAAAAATGGAATTAGCTTTGATGAAGCAAGAAATTGAAAATTCATCACTAACTATAAGTAAAGATACTGAAAGTGATTTAGTTAAAATAATGTCAGGAGCTGATAAAAGCAAGATTTCTCCATTTATGAACCTGTTTTGGGAGGAGCAGCAAAAATATTTAAAAAGCTCAAAACAAGGAACTCGTTATCATCCAGCAATAATACGTTACTGTTTGGGATTGGCTGCAAAATCACCAGCTGCTTATGGAGCACTAAGATTAAATGATAAAAATAATTCTGGTTTTTTAATTTTACCAAGTCGTAGGCGACTACATGACTATAAAAATTATGTGAAACCAAAATTAAGATTTAATAAAAATATAATCACAGAATTAAAAGATAAGATCAAAGATTTTTCAGCTCAAGAAAAATTTATTGTCCTAGTTCTTGATGAAATGAAAATTCAAGAAAATCTTGTTTGGGACAAACATTCTGGAGAGTTAATAGGTTATGTTGATTTAGGTGATCCTAGTGTTAATTTTGCAACATTGCAACAGGCAGACAAGCTTGATTTTCATGTATTAGTTTTTTTAATAAGAAGTGTTGTAAATCCATTCAAATACAGTTTTGCAAACTTTGCAACTATAAATATTACATCAGTGCAATTATTTCCTCTATTTTTGAAAGCTGTAGGCATTTTAGAAATCTCTGTTGGTTTAAAAGTAGTTGCAGTTACTTGCGATGGAGCATCGTCAAATAGAAAATTTTTTAAAATGCATTTTAATCTGACTGAAAAAGAAAATAGAAATGGTAATGTTGATGAGACTTACCGCACTGATAATTTATTTGCTGATGA
Source organism: Hydra vulgaris (assembly GCF_022113875.1). Taxonomy (NCBI): domain Eukaryota; kingdom Metazoa; phylum Cnidaria; class Hydrozoa; order Anthoathecata; family Hydridae; genus Hydra; species Hydra vulgaris. The sequence goes on from NC_061169.1 coordinate 21,692,966, forward strand.
TGGCGATAAAAGATTTATATATTTTATTTCTGATGTCCCTCATTTAATAAAAACAGCAAGGAACAGCCTTTCTCATTCTGGAGCTGGTAAAAGCAATCGCTATATGTGGAATCAGGGTCAACATATTTTATGGTCATATTTTATAACATATTTTATGAAGATTTAAAATGTCAGTTGCATGCATGTCCAAAGCTAACTGTTGAACACATCAAAATAATTCCATTTTCAGCTATGAATGTTCGTTTAGCTGCACAAGTTTTAAGTAATTCCTGCAGTACTGCATTAGAAATCTATGCGCCATCAGATACTTCAGGAACTGCACAGTTTTGCAAATATTTTAATGATTTTTTTGATTGCTTAAATGTTCGTAATAAAAATGATTATATATTAAAACGCAACTCATTTTTGAAACTATTTTCTGATACAAATGATGTTCGATTTACATGGCTAAAAGAAAATTTTAAAAAATATCTTTCTGATTGGTTTTTATCAATTGAATCAAGACCTGGAAAATTTTCAAAAAGTGATAGAAGTAATATGTTTATTACTTGGCAAACCCATGAAGGTTTAAAAATTACAGTTAATTCTATTGTTGAACTTGTGAGTTTTTTAATTAATAGCAATGTAAGTTATGTATTAACTGAAAGGTTTTGCCAGGATCCTTTAGAAAATTACTTTGGACAACAACGATCAATTGGTAAAAGAAAAGATAATCCTTCCTTGTTTGATTTTGGGTTCAATGATAATACCATTCGAAATCAACATATATTTCACCCAATTGCAGGTTACTGTCTAAATATTAATGAATCAAACAGAACAACAATAAAGGAGAGAATGAGTCGTATACCACGCAGAAAATGGACTTACTCTCAAAATTCTATCAATAAGAAAAGTTGATTTTTAATGTGATTTGATAAAAAACTCTCTTATGTCTCCTCGTACTGCTGAAAACAAATAAATGAATTTGCATAAAAACGGCTATTTTCATAGCCACAAATGTTTTAAAAACATTAAATGGCATATAAATAAAATAAATTGTTTTTTGTTTGTTTTACTTTTGTTACAATATAAACCTATGCTTTTTATAGAAGCTCTAATTTATAAAGATTTATATAAATATTTTACAAAACCTTTAATAACTGCAATTTTATATGGAACCGTAGTTAGAGGTGAAATTCTTAAAGCTTTTCTATTTTTCATAGGTACCACTGCAGGCCAACACCTCTTCTCCAAAACCTGTCATTAGGGCCCCACAGTTTGAAAACATATTTTAAATATTAGCAATGACATTAGCTCCTCAAGTTTGTTTATGGGCTCTACAATTTTATGGGCCCTAAAATTTTCTACCCACTGATTAAGGGCCTGGGGGAGCCTATATATATGTATATATATATATATATATATATATATATATATATATATATATATATATATATATATATATATATATACATATATATATATATATATATATATATATATATATATATATATATATATATATATATATATATATATATATATATATATATATATATATATATATATATATATATATATATATATATATATATATATATACTAGCTGGGCGGACCCGTAAAATACGGGTCTTTACCGAACCGACCATTTTTATACTTATCTGATCATTTCTATAGCTATCAGGACGTAAAATAAGGGTCTTAGTAAATCTATTCCACACCGACCTTTTCTATACTTATTCCTTACCTCAATATTTTTTTAAAACCGTTTTAAAAACTATGTACATATAAAAAACTATACTTACTTTTTGATATGACAAAAAAATTTCATTATATAACGTTATAATGTTCTTTAAAAACTTTAAACGCTTTTAATATTATGCCGATTATAAAGATTTTAATAAGAAAAAACGTAAAAAAGACTACGAACTTTGAAAAATGCTAAAACACTCAGCACGTGATGCCGTTAAAGTACGCCTTAGTTAACGTTCATAACATATACACATCTAATTAGATTTTTTTTTAAATTCAGTTGTTCCAAACTTGGTTTTGAATTTTTAATTACACTTCTTATGCGTCATAAATTATCTCAAATTCTAAATAGAGAATACGTTTATGGGCTAATTGGTAGCCGCGCAACACTTAGACAGATATAGTCATCTCACCCCGGGAGTTCATATTCCAGTGACCTTTTTTTTCATCCCAACGTACAACAAAAACAATTAAAAATAAATGTTATTATTGAAACAGTTTTAAACATTTCTTCCAATTTTTCTTTGAACTTAATTTTATTCAAGGTAAATATACTTTTGGTGTTTGTAAGCGTTTTTTTACGTTTAGTATTGGTAGGAATTATTTGCACGCACGTATTTTAAACAACTATTTTTACTGTTTCATCTAAAAATCATATGTAATTTAGTTTTATAATTTTTTAAATATAATATATATAATTTAAAATATTTTATTAACCCTATTTAAATAAGTATCAAAACTCTTTTCTTTAATTTAAAAGAATGCCTGCCCAAATCTAAACCCTCAGTTGATATATCTCCGCTTTGCTTTTATTTGTTAACCGTTAGAAAAACATTACAAAAAGAAACATAATAGAGTCCATTAGTTTATAGCATCCGAGTAGACTCTTCCAATATTAAACAGAGTATCTTACAATTTTATTGGTTTTCTAAATTCTGTCATAGTTGCGCACTCGGTTTAGAATATTTAACGGGGGCGTAAATAAGTAACTGTAAAATTCTAAATATTTTTATTATTTTAAATTAAATAGTTTTAACGTTTTATTATTTTGAAAAATAATAAGTTCAATAAAATAATTTATTTTTAAAATAAATTTAAGATTTTTAAAGTTTTTTTAAATAAGAATGTTTTTTTTTAAAACCCCCTCACTGTTTTAAAAAATTCAAGGTCGCCGCGTGGCAAGTTCAAATCATCAGCTTGCTTTTTTTAATAAAATTATTGTTATTTAAAATGCAAAACAAAACAACTTTATAGTTCTAAATATTTACATGTTATATACCCAATTTCTTTGCGCTAATACGACTTAAAATAACATGACAAATAATAAATTTAAAATTATAATAAATAAAAGTTTACGTAAGTTAGCACACACTTTCGTTAATGTTTTCTTATAAAAAGGTGCTGCGACTCTTCCTCGCCAGTACCTCGGTTGCAATGGCTGCGTTGGGTTTTGTGTCAAACGTGCTCGAAAGGGCACTACTACTATTAAGTTCCTTATTATTATATAGTGATGATGATGATGATGATGATGATGATGATGATGATGATAAATCTTTAAAAGTGTTTTTTTTTGTATTTTAGAAAAATCGAAAAAGATTAAAAAAAAAAAAAAAAAAAAGAAATAAACTAAGTGTTTCAAGACTTTATGTCGCAGTTTAGTAAACCAAAAATAAATAAAACTATATAGACTATGGTAGGATTCAAACCACAAGTTTTCCGATCAGAAGCTCAGCGAGCTAACCACGGCATTTTGACGAAAATTTCAAAAATATATAATAAATAAAAGACTTTGTAAATCGATCAAAATTAAAGAGACGTTGCCGCAATGCTGTTTTTAAGTGAAAGTAAAACTGTAAAACTTGACATGTTTTTGTATGTTTTAACATTTCATATTTTGAAGTTTACGTAAGTTAGATATTTACATACACTTTTGTTCACGTTTACTTATCAAAAAGTGCTGAGACTCTTCCTCGCCATTACTTTGGTTGCAATAGTTGCCATGGGTTTGTCAAACACGCCCGAAAGAGCGCTACTGACACTATTAAGTTCGGCAATAATATATAGAGAAGATAGCTTTTAGTAAATGGTATGAAGATTAGTAATATGTCTTTAGAAAAAGTAAACGCTTTTAAAAAATGATTAACGATTAACAATTTTTAAACCAGTAATAACAGGAAATCTACCTATAAAATGAAGAAAAATATTGTTATATAAAACACTGAATACACATATAAAAATTGTTTAAAGTTATTTAAAAGTTGTCTAAATGTTGAAAAATTACATAATAAGATGTAAAAAAAAATATAAAAGGTGACGAAACTTAGTCAATTATCAAACACTAAATAAGAAACTTACTTTGTGAGATCGCTTTTGTGGAAGTCTCTAGTATTTGATTGGAAGGCTGGAAACACTCTTTATTTAAAAAGCTATTTTATCAACAATGCTAAAGATAAAAAGCCACAGTGAGATAAAAAAATTAGGCATTTATTCAAAAAAACATTTCTTGGCTTTTAGTGAATGATTAGAAGGAGTAGTTTCAGTAATGAAGCTAGCTAATAATCATTTTTAACGATAGACACCAGCGTGAAGGTAAGCCAAGCTGTCTATCAACACAAAACATCACAACAGAAACATTACACAATGACAAACAAAAACACCAGTGGTGTAGGCAGGACTTTTGTTGTTTTATAAGAAATTTAAAACCTGTTAATGAATAAGATTATTATTATATGCTTAAAAAAAAAATACTTTTTTAACTAATTGGCAGCTAAATTCAAGGGAGGAAAGCAAACCTTTTTAAAACATATTTGTTTTCAAGCCCCAACCACATCCATATTTTACAAATTATTTGAATTTGACAAACATGAACACAATTAAGTTTAGTTGAAAGAGTCTGAAAGTAATGAAAGAGTTTGAAAGTAATGAAATAGTCTGAAAGTAATGAAATAGTCTGAAAGTAATGAAAGTTATAAAAGAGTCTGAAAGTAATGAAAGAGTTTGATAGTAATTAAAGAGTCTGAAAGTAATAAAAGTAATAAAAGAGTCTGAAAGTAATGAAAGAGTCTGAAAGTAATGAAAGAGTCTAAAAGTAATGAAAGAGTCTGAAAATAAAAGTAAAACCTGAAGCATCAAAAAATCCTGCCTACGCTACTGAATAATACACAACATATGACATTTGTAAGTACACATTACACAATGTATTCAGATATTATGTATTTCCAAAATAATTAAAAAAGCTAGACAACACAACCTAGCTCAACACTTGTAACACCGCTTGGCACTAAACGCTGCCAAGTAACACCACAATTTAGTAACACCGCTTGGCATTAAGTGCCAAGTAACACCACTAATTAGTAACACCACTTGGCTGACAAGGATCACAATCTTGCACTACACGTTGCCAAGTAACACCACTTTTCAAACATGGAAACAACATAATATAAACTTAAACACATATAAACAAACATATACAAACACAAACATCTATATATAAGTAAAAACATATATTCATATATATAAACATATATAGCAATGAAAAAAACCATAAACAAACTTGTCAAAAATATAAATTAAGAACATTTGTAAACACAACATTATTTGTGTAATATTTGTTAAATGACATACCTTGTAATGCATGTTTATCAACTTTAATAAACAAACTATTAAAAGATTTTGTTCTTGAACATGCATCATATAATTGGCCGTGTGAAAAGCAAGGCTTTTTGAGATAAGCACCAACTTTATCAAATGTTTGACCTTGACTTTTATTTATGGTTATTGAGTATGCTAACCTAACTGGAAATTGACGACGTTTAAGTGTAAAAGGTAAATTTGAATCTGATGGAGCTAATTGAACTCGAGGAACAAATACCCTGTTACCAGCTGATACACCTGTTAGAACCTCACCATCAATGTAATTGTTGTGTAGTGCACGCACCATCAAACGTGTTCCATTACAAAGTCCACCTTTGAGATCTAAATTTCTAAGTAGCATTATAACAGCACCAATTTTCAACTTTAGGCAATGAACAGGCATACCTGATGGAGTCAAAGTATTTAAAAACTCAACTGGAAAATTATAAATTTCATTATGATCATCAGTTTCAATGCTATCTGAACTTAAATAAGTTTTAACATCACCCGGTAATCGATGAAGGACTTCTTCATTTATTGCCAATGAATCAACATTTGTTGGTGTTAAAATAGCACGTTTTGCATAATCAGCTTCTTCTGCACCACCTAAAATCTTTCCACAATAGATTCATTATCATTGAGAAAACACTGCTCAGGTATTTCAATACACCCTTGCAAAGGATCTTCAGGCTTGACAGGTAATGTTCCACTTCCAAGCTTTAAAAGCCATTGAGAAAATTCCTCTTCTCCTATCTGAACCCTCATATTTTCAGTTAATGAAAACCTTTGCACATATTGCCAATGTTCAGAACACTTTATACATGATTCTACAACATCTGCTGGTCGACCTCTCTTCACAACTGGAAGTATTTGTCGAAAATCTCCACCCATAAGAATAACTTGACCACCAAAAGGAAACTTATTATTACAAATATCTTGTAATAACTTATCAATGGCACTCAAAGCATGTTTGGGTATCATAGATGCTTCATCGAGTAAATATAAACTAACTTGTCTCAGGAATCTACCATGAATGGAGTTTGGAGTTACATTACATTAGTTTCCAAAATTGGAACAGGAAGTTTGAATAAGCCGTGCAATGTGCATCCATTCTTAAGAAGAGTTGCAGCTATTCTTGTCCATGCAGCTGTTGCAGTTCTAATATGCCTGCTGCGTGTTTCAGCAATTCCTTATACAATACAAATCCTTGTAAAGTCCAAAAATTATTTTAAATATTTTTTATTTAATTAAATTTTAGAACATATGCAACTGCAACCATGGCCCCCACATCTTGAAACCGGGCCCCATGCTAGAGCTCTCTGCGGGCCCCCCCCCCAACCCACATACACACATACCCTTATTCCATTGCATACAATAAAAATTTTTTTTTCTTTGGCCACAATAAACTTATAAAGTTTTTTATTTAAGAAACCGCTTTTGCTTTCACAATCTAAATCATTTTTGTATTTATTTAAAGTTTTTTGCTTTTAAAAAAGATTAGGTTTTTAGATGTTTAAATGTTATTGAAAAGTTAAAAATTAAATTGTCAATTTTTCAATTTGATTTTTCAACTTAATGAGACTGAAAATTTTAAAGATTGAAAGCCGAACCCCATTTATCTCCGGATCCTAGTGCTAGAGTACCAACTGCACCTCCCTTTGTGGGGAGCCATGACTGCAACTATACGTAGTATATAGTATAATTATATTGTGGCTTACTTCTAAAAAATTCTGAAACTTCTCGTCGCCTAAAGACATACAAATTTATCTATATATAATCTCTTGATAAAATAATAAACTAAATATTTCAACATTATTTTCGTATCATCTCTTTCTATCTCTTTAATTTATTAATTTTATATAAAATAAAAAGAATACTCTAACCTTCTGTATTTTGGCTGCTCATTTCTAAAATATAATCTTAATGTTTATTCTTGTGTCAAAAGCATAATAACTTTATTAGTTCCAAATTAAGATTAATTTTTTAAATGGATGATTAAAATAAGTAAACTTGTAAACGATAGAGATGAAACTTACTTGTAGTTCTTTGCTGTATTGTACTTTGCAGTTCCTTTTTGTATAATCGATTTGAATAAGGAGAGAAAGCATGGCCAAGTTTTAGTGGTTTTAGAGTACAGTTGGCGCACATATCATAATGCAAAAATCAGATGATTTTTAAATCTATTAATTGAGCTGTTTTTATTATCGGATTTGGTGGATTTAATTAGATAACCGCAAGGTAGTTTTACAGTCGTTTAAGAGTTGGCGCATATATCGAAATACAAAAATCATTTAATATTTCTATTTTATATTTGAGCATTCCTATTACCGGATTTGGCGGAACTAAAATTATGACGTAATTTTAGCATTTTTGGGTTTTCTGTTTGTGTTAAGTTTTTTTTTATTAAGTTTCAGACTATAATTTTTTTTTCATACCATCCGGTACTTGTTAGGACTCTTGCCCAGTTAATTTTCAAGAAAATTTCAGTTTGCATGTAAAACTTTTTTTCTATTAGAGAAAAAGTTGTCTCTTAAATGCGCAGACTAAACTAATTTATCCAAAACTAAAGTATCTCTACCATGACATATGCGCAACAAATTTCAAACAGTGTTCTCAGGTTTTTAGAAATTTTACACAGCGTTTTAAAAAGTTCTCTCCCTTTAGTTTGTTATAATATATAATATCTTTATATATATGTAATGCATATAATATCTATAGGCCTTTAAAAATGTTTTACTTTGTTTTCTAGAAATTTGGAAAATATTTAAAAAAATTATGAGTGTAAGCGAAAGGATTTTAACCCAAGCGAAGCATTTCAACCACTTTGGCATACTGTATTATCTTTTAACACTGTTTCATAAACAGAAGACTTATTAAACTTTATAAAACGGCATATAAAATAAGGAGATGAAATTATAAAATAAGGAGATGAAATGCTATAAAATAAGGAGATGAAATTTTCAAGTTAAAGTAAATCTGTAAAAATTTATATTATCTACTTTATAAAAATACTGATTACTAATTACAGAACATGAAGTTTACATGTTAGATATATACATTACCGTCATAATTACTCGAATGGTCATATTTTTTTAATATAAGATATCAAAGTTTAATTAACTATTGGGAGAAAAACTGAAAACAATAATTACCTGAATTATGTTATCTTCCTATTTATTAGGTCTACAAATAAAATCAATATAAAGTTAGTTTATAATTTACTTGCCTATTAATCACCCTTATCAACAATAACCGTCATATATATTCTTGGCATTCTACTTAACGACCAAGTCAATTCTATGTCACAAACTAATAAGTTTTTTTCAAAAAAGAAATAATAACACCACGGTAAATCAATTTATTTATACATGATAACGAAACAAAATATATAAAAGTTTTATTTACAAAAAAAAATTCAACTACATCTGCATTATTAACTAACTACAAAAATACTAATTAAAGATATAGCGCAATATTTTCTCATATTTTATTTTTTACAGGATCCATACTAAGGATCCTTCTCATATTTTATTTTTTACAGGATCCTTATTAAGAAAGAAAAAGAAAAAAAAAATGGCGGAGGAGAGCGAGCTTTTGCTCTAAATTCGGGTCCACAACTTATGTGCCTCGCGAACTGCAATATGCTGAAAAAGCATCGTAAGATATATCTACGATGAAAAATTATCATATGATAGAATTAAAAACATCTTTATATAATAATACTACAAATCAATTTGCCTGCTGCTATTTTTATGTAGCATTTTTAAAAACGGGCAAAATTTGAAATGAAAAGGAATTAATAACAAAATTAATGAAAAAGTCAATTCAAGGAAGTTTAATAAACCTCCTCGAGTCAATTAAACAAAATAACGAAACATAAAAGCTATAAGTGCAAACAAATTTTGTAATTTGGCTGAAACACAAAATTATTTTTACCTTGATGGCAACAGACTAAATTCTTTATAAACTATTAGCTGATGATCAACAAAGTAAATTTTAAATAATTAAAATTTACTTAGTTAAAACCATATTTAACAGTAGACCAAGTAAACTTATGATAGTTGCTAAAGTACCAAAGTAGAACTAAAGAAATAAAATAACAAAATTTAAAAAGTTTGTAATACAAAATAATTTATAATACATAAAAAAGATTAACTGCAGTTTAAAGTATTCACAAAATCTTAACTGACAATAAAATACCATCTTGCCGTGGATAATCATAAACACAGTCACAGCAGCAAATCATTTCAATATTTTGCATGTTCTACTGACTAAAATTTTGATAGCGTTTAATGCAGAAACAGAATCTTTCACCAAAAATTTACTTAATATTAAAAAAAATAGAAACAAAATTTGGAATTGAAAAAAACGCAAATGTAAAATTTTTAATAAGTAAATTTTAAAAGATTCTTTTAAAATAAATTAACTTAATAAAATCTTACCTCAATATCAAACACCTCCAGACAATAACACTCTACTAAATTATTAGATTCATAAAAAATACGATTGAATATCTAACACTATTTAAAACCAATAATAATAAAAAAATAATAATAAAAAACAACTTACTTATATTTAAAATAAGGTCAACATTAGCTTCTATAAAATTAACAGCCTGTCAAGATTCATCCCCTACTAAACAGACTGTTTCATTAAGTAAAGCATTAAAATCTTTAGCAACTTCAAAAACAAATTAAAAAATACATACTACATATAAATAAAAGCATACTTAACAATTATATCATTTATATGATAATGATAATAGAATCTAAGATATCTCAAGAAATACAAAACTTACCGCTTGCAAATCTAAAATGCCTTGTGCATAACCAGTTAATAGCGGTCTGAGTTGACTCTTTCAAAACTATAAACACAGTATAATACTATTTCGATAGTTATCTGAATTGTCATTGTTGAGCACTTGGTTTAAAATGTTTAACGGGGGCAGATATGAAACTTTAAACTTTTTTATTATCTTAAGATTAGGTTATTTTAACTTTAGATCATTTTTAAAAATAACCAAGTTGGAAAAAATGATTTATTTTAAATATAAAATAAATTTTTTACTCATTTTCTTAATAGAAACAACTTATTTTATCCCCCTGACTGCGTTCAAAAAGAGTTTGTCGCGGAAAGCTTTAATTTTTAAAAAGCAAAGCAAAACAATTTCATAGTTCTCTTTTTATTGTGTTCTATTTTTGAATTTTTAAAAAAACCAATAAAAAATTTAAAAAAAAAGAGAAGGTTCTAACGATTGGACTCAAACCTCGATAGATATTTCAGAATGTCGTCCGCTCGGTCACACTGGCAAATATTCCTTTACTAAATACTTAGATACATATAAAACACGATTGAATATTTTACATAAAATTACATAAAACTAATTATAAAAAAAAAAACTTACTTATATTCAAAATAAGGTCGTCTTTAGCTTGTATAAAATTAACAGCCAGTCAAGAATCAATACAACACCTATAAAACAGAATGTTTCATTAAGTAAAACATTAGAAATTTAAAGTTCCGTAATTTTAAAAACAGATGCAAAAATACATGCTATTTTTTTAAGTATATTCATTAATTATATCATTTATGACAACAATAATAGAAGATACAATTTCATTTCAAGAAATACAAAAATCTTACCGAGTAAACATTTGCAATGCCTCGTGCAGTTTGTTCAGATCAGTTTAAAGTGTTCGAGTTGACTCTTCCAATCACATACGGAGAATCATACTATTTTGATGGTTTTCTAAATTCTGTCATTGTTGCGCACTCGGTTTAGAATATTTAACAGGGGGTTGTAAATTAGCTGTAAAACTCTAAATATTTTAATTACCTAAATATCGATAGTTTTAACTTTTTTTTCATTTTAAAAAATAATAAATTTCATAAGATAATTTATCTTAAATTTAAAATTTTTAAATATTTTTTTAATAAAAATACATTTTTAAAACCCCCTTACTGTTTTAAATATTCAGGTCGCCGCGTGGCAAGTTCAAATCATCAGCTTGCTTTTTTTGTTAAATGCACTTTATAGATTTTATATTCTATATATACACATGTTATATACTCATTTTCCTTGCGCGAACTCAACTTAGTTGGAGAAATGTAAATGTAAAACTAAAATAACATGACAATTAAGCGCAACAAATTTCTCCTGTTTTTTGATGTTTTTAGAACTTTTAAGCTTTCTTTAAAAATTCTCTTCCTTTCGTTTGTTTAAGTGTAAAATATTTTTACATTTGTTAAATATATAATCTCTATACATAATTTTTATTTCGTACTTTAGAAAAATCGAAAATGAATTTAAAAAGAAAACATGCCATAGGTAGGATTGAACGATTGAACAAATTTTAAAAATATATAGTAAATAAGAGTCTTTATAAAACGGCCATCGATCAAAATTAAGATGTTGCCGCAATGCAGTTTTCAAGTGAAAGTAAAACTTAAAAACTTGATACATGTTTTAGTATGTTTTGACATTTCGCATTTTGAAGTTTGCGTAAGTTATTTATTAGCACACACTTTCGTTAATGTTTTCTTATAAAAAGGTGCTGCGACTCTTCCTCGCCAGTACCTCGGTTGCAATGGCTGCGTTGGGTTTTGTGTCAAACGTGCTCGAAAGGGAACTACTACTATTGAGTTCCGTATTATTATATAAAGATGATATGTTTCAGTTTTAATACACAGAACACCCAAAAAATACATAAGTATGCAAAACACATTACTCGACACTGATCCTGTGAAAGCAAAAAAAAAAAAAAATTAAAAAAAAAAATTTTTTTTTTAACTGACATAATAAAACAGAAATGTATTATAATGGCACTTTGCTTAACATTTGATTTTTCTAATGTTTCTAAATAGAATAAAGAAATTTATTAACAATAACATAGAAACTAATTTGCAATGTATAGAAAAACTAAAAAACCTGAAAACTAAAAAGTATTTAATGTTTGCAGAAAACAAACAGCAACAGAATAGAAAAAAATATTATTCTAACCTTGATTGCGACGTACTAACTTTTTTTTTACACTATTAGGTAATGATCAACATAGTAAAGTTTAAATGACAAAAGTTTACTTTAAGTTAAAACCATATTTTATTGTAGATAAAGTAAATTTATGATTGTTGGTAGAGCACTAAAGTAAAACTAAAGAAAAAAATAAAATTCAACTAAATTAAAATGCAGTTAAACATGAAAAATAACTCTACCATCATGAGAAAAGGTAAAATTATAAAAACAAACAAACAAACAACAACAATAAAAGAATATTTCCTTTTATTAAAAATAAGAACCTCTTATTAAAAAAAATAACAGATAAGGACACATCAATGAACAAATAGACTTATCGATTAAAAACATACAGAGTGAAAAAGCAATTTTGAAGTTCTTTCACAAATTTATTGTAAGTACTTATTAGATACCCCCTAATTCAGTGATTATTGTTGATTATTATAATAATTATTAACTGCAATTTAAAGTATTCACAAAATCTAAACTGAAAATAAAGTATTATTCTGACACGGAGAATCATAAACACGGCCACAGCAGCAAATTATTTTAATATTTTGCATGTTCTGCTGACTAAAATATTGATGGTGTTTAGTGTAGAAACAGGATGTACATCTTTTCAACAACTTTAGATAAGAGTATTCTCTTCCTCTTTAATAAGGGGAAACCTTTTTTTCTTGTTCTGGGCCCACACTCTATGTACACTATAGGATGTGGGCTCTTATCTCAATTGATAAGGGCCCACATCCTTATTCTTATTGAAATTGCTAAACGATATTTTAATTTCATACTTAATTATAAAACCTAATTTTAATCTTGCAGAGATTGTTACAACTTAATTGGCTAAAATAAATATCGAAAAAGTAAATATAATTTAGAGCAATCAAATTATTAGTAAAATATCTCATAAAATAGAATAACACAATCACATTAGGAAAAATTAATGTTTTTCTTAATCAGTTTTAAAGATGAAGAAAAATTAGAAATTAAAACCTACAATATGTTATAACCTGTGGCACTAAAATTAAAATACCAAACAAAATATTGTTATTTAATTTTAATTAACTAACAATATTTTGTAACACTTAACACATACACACAATAACACTTTACTAAATACTTAGATTCATATAAAACACAATTGAATATTTTACATAAAATTATTCAAAACCAATAAAAAAAAAAAACAAAAAAAAAACTTACTTATATTTAAAAAATGGTCGTCTTTAGCTTGTATAAAATTATCAGCCTGTCAAAAATCAATGCAACACCTATAAAACAGAATGTTTCATTATGTAAAACATTAGAAATTTAAAGTTCAGTAATTTTAAAAACAGATTAAAAAATACATACTATTTATATAAGTATATTCAATAATTATACTATTTATGACAACAATTTATGACAACAATAACTATATCATTTATGACAATAATAATAGAAGATAATATGTCATTTCAAGAAATACAAAAATCTTGTGTGCACATTTTACAATGCCTCGTGCAGTTCAGTTCAGATCAGCTATAAGCGTTCGAGTTGACTCTTCCAATATTATACGGAGTATCATACTATTTTGCAGGGATGCCAGATATTTTACGATATGCGGTAGCCAGAAATATATAATAGTCAAAAGTGGCCAAAAAGTAGCCAAATTGTCCGCGATGGCATTGGTTTAATTTTGAAAACGTATATCTTATTGGCTATAATAAGACAATCGGATAAATTTGAACCAATGATAATTTAGATCATGTCAACTTACCGTAAAAACTGTCGTTATATATATTTTATGTTGTTTCATAACCGTACTTATAAAAATAAATTAAAATATAAAAGCAAGTTAAGTTAACTAGTTAAATAAATAAAAACAGTAAATTCTTAACTATTTAATAGTAAACAATTATTATTATATATTTTTTTATCAAAAAGGTTAAATCTTAAAAAAAAAATCAAAGTTTTTATTTAATTTAATATATATCCTCTTTATAAAAGTCATTTTAAAAAATGCCTCATACTATAATACCACATATTTACCATTTAAGACGAAAGAAAACTTTGCGTTGAGAGTTTTTTATTTTTTGTTCTATTTTAAAAGGTTTTTTTATATAACTTGAATAGTCCCTAGAAATATAGTAAATTTTATTTGAAAGAGTTTTCCCTAAACAACCTAAACAAATAATTTAAGCTAACATACTAAATAAAACTTTTGTTTTGATTTTGGTAGACATAATTATACAATATTAGAGCAAGCGTTGTTGGTAATAAAAAAAATTTAATAACTATTTCTATATAGATTGCTTTATTATTATATTAATTTGGGGTAAAAATATTCATTAAGAGAAATAAAACCATTAACTTTTTTTTTTTTAAAGTTTTCTATTACACAATACTTAATCGTTAATCGTCCTATATATCAACTTCAAAGTCATCAATATTTTCTGAAAATGAAGAGTCTCCAATATTGGATTTGTATACTATATCCGAACTAAAATTAGTCAGCATTTTTTTTGATATAGTGAAATCTTGACAGCACTTTCCAGATAAAATTAGTTCCGATCTTATTCTTACTACAGCATCTAACATATTTAGTGAAATTCTATTTCTGGCTTTTGTTTTAGTGGCAGATACAAGGGAGAATATCCTCTCAACAACAGCATTGCTAACAGGTGTTATCAAACAAGTTAAGGCATAGTTTGCAAGGTTTTTAAAAGTGTTATGCTGGAGAACACCTAGCCAAAACTGCTCAGTATCAGTTGGAAAACCACCTGTTTTAAATGGTTCTTCTTCTTTCCAATCTACAAATAGAATTTTTCGATACTGTTCTTCTATTAAGACCAAGTCATCTTTTAATAGGTGTAAAAATGGCAGTTCAGAAATATCGGGTCTTGATTCTTTACTTAAAATAATATCTGGATTCAAGGTCGATAAATTTTTAAATGTCTCCATTGATGATGGTAGTCTAGATGTTACTTGAGTATAAGCTTCATCTAACACGCACAAGCAATACAGTGACACCATTTACAATATGCTCTATGGGTACCATCTTCAACCATTTGAAGCCATAAAAACTTTTGCTCCCATATCTTTTTATATTGGCGATTAACATCATAAGAAGTCTTCCATTTTTCTGAAGACATACTGATAAACTTTTTTAAATTCTAAAAATGAATAAAATTAAACTGCTGTTCTTGCTTTGTCTTTTATTAGAATTTATATTAGAAGTTAAAATATAACATTAAATATATTCAACTATATTATCATTTTTATACATTATATCTTTATACATTAATATATATTATACTTATTGTACATAATATACATTAATAACAATAACATTGTAAAAGTTTAAAAATAACATTATTTTACACTTAATAAAATAAAAATCTTAGTAAGCTAATTAAAAAATAAAATATAAATTTATTTAAAAAAAAATATATAGCTAAATTGCCGTTTGGCCGATTATTTTTTGCGGTGGCCAGATTCACGGATTTGGCCACCAAGTGGCCAATCTGGCAACCCTGCTATTTTGATGGTTTTCTTAATTATGTCATTGTTGCGCACTCGGTTTAGAATATTTAACTGGGGCGTAGTAAAGTAGCTGTAAAACTCTAAATATTTTTTATTACTTTGATATCAGATAGTTTCAACTTTTTTTTCATTTTAAAAAATAATAAATTTAATAAAATAATTTATTTAAAATCTAAACTTAAAATTTTGAGTTATTCTATTAATAAAAATATACTTTTGAAACCCCCTTACTGTTTTAAAAAATTTTAGGTTTTATTTAGGTTTCATTTCAATTTCAAGTTCATCAGCTTGCTTTTTTTTTTTAAATGCACTTTATAGTTTTATAGATTTTATATTCTATATATACATGTTATATACCCATTTTTATTGCATAATCTCAACTTAGTTGGAGAAAACTTTACATGTAAAACTAAAATAACATGACAAATAAGCGCAACAAATTTCTCCAGTTTTTTGACGTTTTTGGAACTTTTAAGCTTTCTTTAAAAATTCTCTTCCTTTCGTTTGTTAAGTGTAAAATACTTTTACATTTGTTAAGTATATAATCTCTATACATCTTCAAAAGTGATTAGTTTTGTATTTTAAAAAAAATCAAAAAAGATTAAAAAAAAGAGTTCCAGGGACGGGAGTTGAACCCCGGCTTCCCTAATTAGTAGCTCAGCAAGCTGACCACGAAGCTACGCCGTCTTATCTATTAGTGAAATTTTATAAAACAGCTATCGGTCAAAATTTAAGGAGATGTTGCCGCAATGCAGTTTTCAAGTGAAAGTAAAACTTAAAAACTTGATACATGTTTTAGTATGTTTTGACATTTCGCATTTTGAAGTTTACGTAAGTTAGTTATTAGCACACACTTTCGTTAATGTTTTCTTATAAAAAGGTGCTGCGACTCTTCCTCGCCAGTACCTCGGTTGCAATGGCTGCGTTGGGTTTTATGTCAAACGTGCTCGAAAGGGTACTACTACTATTAAGTTCAGTATTATTATATAAAGATATATATATATATATATATATATATATATATATATATATATATATATATATATATATATATATATATATATATATATATGTATATATATATATATATATGTATATATATATATATATATATATATATATATATATATATATATATATATATATATATATATATATATATATATATATATATATATATATATATATATATATATATATATATATATATATATATATATATAAGGGGCTGTCCATTAATTACGTCAACAGAGACGTATTTGAATGGGGGGCAGAGACGTATTTGAATTTTTGGCGCCCTGGGGCACTGTTCCTTTAAGCGCCCTTTTTTAAGAATAATGTCAACTTTGGTATGGGGTGATCATTAAAAAAAAAACATTTTCTATACCAACATATATTAAGTTATATTAATCACTATAGAAAATTATAATTTTCTATGTGAGTTTTGTTTTGCAAATGTATTTATAATATCATTCATATCTATGGTAAGTTCATATCTATGGTAAGTACAGATTCTATAGATAGAATTGCTAACCTATTAAGACGATCACTTGTCATTCGCGACCTCAAATAAGATTTAACCCTCTTTTAATGCTGAAAATGATCTCTCGGCTGAACAATTGGACGTTGGGCAGCATAGATATATTCTTAATGCTAAATCTACATAAGGAAACAGCTCTTGAAGTTTTTCAGTTCTGATCATTTTATAAACATCTATTATAGTTTTAGGTCTTAAGTTTTCAGTTAAACTCATTAAATAACTTCTGAATTGTATACACTCGTTAGCAAATGAAGACGAAAGATCATTTTTATATACATTTTGAAGTACCTCTGCTTTTTTGTAAACTTTTGATGGCGAAAGTTTTATTATTTGAAATAAAAAGTTAAATTTTTTATTGGCTTCATCATAGCACAATTTTCTTCTTTCTAGTTCAGAATGAAGTTTATCAATTATAGCATAATATGTATTAATTCTTAAAGAGTCTCGAATTTTAAAATTTGTTTCTTTTTCTCTTTTTTCATCTGCAGTTAGTTTTCTTTTTCTTTTGCGTATTTTTCGATATGTTTTGTGTCCTGACTTATTTATTGCTCTCTCTTCATAGATATCAAACATACTCCTTAAATCTAATACATATCGAATTAAAGATTTGTATAAACTTACAACTGTTTCTAAATCAATCTCAACTGACTGCAATTGTTTGCTAGTTTTGTTGAATCTCTCTAGTATATCGCCCCATAATGTGGCCATTATAGCTGTTTCAAGACTATCCAGTTTTAAATATAGCCCGTTAGCTTCGGATCTTGTAATAGACTTTTCTGTTTTATCATCTTTGATAAAAGACAGTGCATTAATTATTTCAATCCAATTTTTGTTTAAACTAATACTTGCATCAGATCTTGCTGACCATCTGGTATCTGATAGTTTTTTAAGAGATACATTTTCTGTTTTAATCAAATTCTTCTGAAGTATTTCCCATCTATAAGTAGAGGCACTGAAAAATTTATAAATATTTTGAAGCAGAATAAAAAATTCAGAAGCATAAATACAACAGTCCACAGCGCACTCACCAACAAGATTTAAAGAGTGTGCCGAGCATGGTACAAATGTTGCTAAAGGATTAACTTTTTTAATGCGAGCTTGAAGTCCTGTGTATCTACCAGACATATTAGACGCATTGTCGTAACTTTGACCACGACAATTATTAATATCTAATCCATGCGATTCTAAAACTAAAAATAAAGCATTTGCTAATTCTTCAGATTTATGACCAGAATTAGGTAAAAACCCTAAAAATCTTTCTACCGGACAGCCATTCTTTTGAACATACCGAAAAATGAATGACAGTTGATCTACATGGCTAATGTCAGGAGTAGAATCAATACTGATGGAAAAGTATTTAGCTTCCTTAATTTCTTTCACCATTTGTTGAATAACATTATCTGCCATTATACTTATGAACTGCTCATATATATTAAATGATAGGTACGATGTTGAACCTTTTCCTTTATTTCCAAACTTCTCAATGTGCTGTGCTAAAAAAGGATAAAACTGAGCAATAAGCTCTAAGCTCATCATAAAGTTCCCATTATGAACAGATCCAAAACGGTCATCATCACCTCTAAAAGACATTCCACGAGAAGAAAGGGATTTCACAACAGCTACAACTCTTGTCAATACATTTTTCCAATAATTTATTTCTGTTTCTACTTGATACTTTAGCTTTTGATCAACTCGATTTAATACTTCTTTTCTTTCTTTCATATTCATTACACACAATTTGTGGTGTTGTGAATTTTCATGACGCTTGATTTTTTCTTCTCCTTTTTTCCAATCTGAAAAACCAACTGTGGCAAACGATGTAGTGCCACCAAATAAATAGCAGGGAGCACAAAATATTGATCCTTTACTTTCTGAGTAAATCAAAAATGTTCGGTTAATTTTTTCGCCATTAACAAGAGTAGATATAAATATACTTTTTGACATATATGAAAACGAGTACGTCTTACCCCACCAATTATTTGAGTGTAAATTCTTTTTGACTTTTGGAAATTATTGTTCTCTAAATTTTGGTTAAATCCATTGATTGATAAATAATCTATCGTTTCTTGATTTTTTATCCAATTGGCAGGATCATTTCTAAAGGGAAAATATATTTGTTTAATATACAAAAACCAAAAAATATTATTCAAAGTTTTTTACAAATTGTATAAAAAAAACATTCAAGCATTAGGTAATAGAGATAAATGCATAATATAATATAACTAGAGGATATAGGTATCGTTGAAAATGTACAGAGTGTACTATATTTGTTAATAATTTAATTTCCAGCATAATTTTACATGACAAGCGACTTAAAAAAATAGTCTACCTTTGTACATGTTTATAATTGTAACTTACCATAAAAAAAATTAAAAAAAGCTTACTCAGGAACAATACTTTGTTTAGGAAGACTGTTATGTTCAACCATTGGCAAACGTGGTGTATCATTTATTTCTTCCGATTCTGTAGACAATAGAGTTTTACTCGTTTCTGTGCTGCTGTTATTTAGTAATATAAGATTGTCTGGATTTGTTAGATTATCTTTATTAACAGTGAATCTGTGATCATTTTGGTTTCTATAGAGAAAAATAAAATAAATTTTGTATAACATGCATGTACCAAAAGATATTATTTATAAATTATATCAAATTTTAAATAAAGATTTTACAATAAACATTCGGGCTTGTTATGTTCATGCATGGACAAACAGGGTGTTTCATTTAGTTCTTTGGATTCTGGAGTCAATAGAGTTTTACTAGTTTCAGTACAGCTCTTACTTGATAATATTAATATTAAATCGTCTGGATTTGATAGGTTATTCTCATTAACAATAAAGCTGTGATCATTTTCATCGCTTGTATTATTTACATTTTCAACTGAAAGCATAAATAACGATTACTACACATATCTACATTTTAGATATAAATTATTTACATTTAATAATAAATAACATAACAACATGAAGTATAAACAATAAATAACAGAGCAATATGTACCTATATGTATATATATTTGCTAGAAAGCAAAATTAATAAAACGTATGGTTTTCTAGCTAAATAAACTTACCCGGCGATGTGTGAAGCTGTTTATCTGTAAAGCTAAAATATGTTTCTAACTTAGCAGTCTTTAAAAGTATTTTTGCTTGAGCTTCATGTTTTGCATGGGTTCGTTTTCGGTTTTCTGCGCCACTAAGCTTTTTACTATGAATCATCATTGCTTTTTAAAATAAGAATCCTAAAAAGTGTGTATTATATATATATTGTTATCATATATATATGATAACAATAATGTTAATACTAAAACTAAAAACAATAATCGAAATACGAATATTTACCTTTTTCAAGACTGTATACTGTAATACAAGGGATTAAGCAGACAACATACCGAAGAACAAAATACTTAGGCCAACAATAAAAAAAACTGACAGCAATCTTAAAAATTCAAAATTATATTGTGCACACGTGGTATATACAAGATGGTTAGCAAAAAAGGCGATTAAAGTCAAATTGCTAATTTAATATAATTAATGCGTAATTTATTCTGCTCATCACTTCAAATTATATAAAAATAAATTAAAAAACAAACTGATTATTTAAAGTTTAAAGTATTTTTAAAGAGTTTTTTTTTTTAGAAAATGTAAAGAGAATCTTTGAAGAATTATTTCATTTTTTAAAAGTAAATAGCTGTGTCTATACCTAAGTATTTCTGTTAATAAAGTCAATTAAGAGTAAAATGAAAATGTTAGGTAAAACGCACCATTTATTTTTTTCAAGTATATTATTTACTAATTAATAAATAAGGATCAAGTATTTGATTAATAAAAATTATAAATCATTTATTCAAAAAAATATATAAATTTTATTTATATCAAGATTAGATAGTATATTAAATAAGAACACTCGTAGGAGTAGACCTCGGAGCGCCAGCGTCAGAGTGATGAGCTTAACCGTTAAGCTATCGCTACATACCGTATCATTAAAATATTTATAATAAATAAATAATTTGTTTAGACACGTGACTTTCAGTATCAAATCAACGTTTTTAGATGAATATTTGGCGCATAATTATGTATAATTTGCAAGTTTAATTTGATCTCCTTTTGATTGATATTTTCTTCTGCTAACTAAATTTTTCTAAAATCAACTAGAGATATTTAGTAAGTCGATAAGTAGGTCTATGATTTGAACATAATAATAATATAAAAATTTTCGTGAAATGATATAAATAGACTATTTTACAATTTTCTAAAATTCTAACATTCTGAAAGCTGGCGCCCTGTCAAAACATGGCGCCCGGGGGCCAAAGCCCCCCCCTGACCCCCCGTAAATACGTCTCTGGGAGGGGGGTCTGAAGTTTTTTGACAGTTGTTGATACGGGGGAGGAGGAAGGTCAAGTAAAGTTGACGTCAACAATGTTTTTGTTTTTAAAAATTTCATTACTCAAAAAACAGAAAATTAGGCGGTATTTTTTTCATTTGAGGGGGGGATGGATAATCAAAAGTTGACGTAATTTTATAGGGGCGGGGGTCTCTAAAAGTTTGACAAATTGTTGACAAGGGGGAGGTAAAAATTTCAAAAAATTTGTTGACGTAATTAATGGACAGCCCCTAAGAGAGATAGAGTTGTTTCTAGGAAAGTGGGGAGGCAACAGGATAATTTTGCCCTAGGCCCTAATGATTTTAGGGACATCAGGCAAAAATCAAGGACATTCTTTATATTTTGAAACACCAAATTTGCCTCTTACTCATCAATAAGGTTGTTGTGTAGAGGCAGGGCTATTATAAGGTATAATACCCCCTCCTCCCACCCCATCTAGATTTGTAGCCAACAAGTTGACAAATTTGGATCTAGATGTCAAATATAAAAATCAAGAACTTTGTTTTTAAGCTAGAAGATATGCTTATTACCCCCACCCCCAAAAAAAAATTATTTGCACACAAATAAATCTGGAACACATGAATAAGTAAGAATAACAAAAAAAACTTTTACTTTGCACCTATTTATTTAGATGTATGGTGTCATAATCTTGACCCAGTTGAGCTGGGAGAGGCCCATTTTATATATAATCTCAGATATAATCTGATTAATACAAGAGATGACTAGAATTTTGACATTTGGGTAAGATTTAATAGGCCAACTAGGATACTTTTTTTTTATTTTAGGGGACTAACTTAAAAAATTGATTTTGCCTAGCTAATTATATAAAATATTTTGCCCCTGATTATATAAATCTGGCACAAATATACACACTAAATAAACACACACACACACATACACACACACTCACACACACACACACACACATATATATATATATATATATATATATATATATATATATATATATATATATATATATATATATATATATATATATATATATATATATATATACAGTGCCGGCCTTAGGATGGGGGGGGGGCGAGGTTAGGCGCCGCCCAAGGGCGCCAGGAAACAGGGGCGCCAAACGTTGTATGCAAACTTTATCAATATAATAAATAGAAAAAATAAGTCAACCTAAATTTTTTCGATTTCGATTTTCGATTTTTTGTTATTTTTTCAAATGCTTTTTTTTTATATAAAAATAATTTCTTTAAATAATTTCTTTATTGTATCATTACACTGTTAAAAATTCTTTGTGCAAAATTAATAATTTGAGTAAAAGTATTTCAATCGTAGCTTATATTTTGTTACTTAGATTCATTTTTTACTTGTATCTTTCTCGGCGCCAATTATATTGCGTTCCATTCATTTAAAGTTTAAATTTTAAACATTATTTTCGGTACGAGTTGCGAGCGCGTTGTTTATTAATTTGTAGAAGAAATTTAAAGTTGTATTTGTGATTCAAATTCAGTTTTTGTCAAGTTTTCAAATTTTGCGGTAATAAAAAGCAGGTAAGTATAAATAATGAAATTGGTTATGAATTATTAGCTTGCGAGTAATTTTTTATTTTGAAATTTTAGACAAATAGAAACTGTCAGCAGCAATCAATAGAGAGTACTCATAATAAAGAAAAAAATGTTTTTAAAACTCATAATAATAAGAAACCATCTGGTGCTCAATACAGAAAACGTAAAGCAGAAAAAGTTGATAATTATAAGAAAAATTATAAAAACTTGAAAATATTTTTACATCGGAAAATAGTGATTGTAATAAAATAAAGGAAGGAGAAAATGTTGCGCATCTACTTAGTGATACATCAACCAGAGATTTTGGACTGAATTTAAGCTTTTGTCGAGGGCAAGGTTACGATAACGGTGCAAATATGAAAGGTAAAAAAAATAGGTCTACAAAAGCGAATATTAGATTTGAATCCTTTGGCTTTTTACCTTCCATGTGGAAGTCATTCTCTCAATTTGGTTATTTGTGACACAGCGTAGTCTTCACTAAATTCCATTAACGTTTTTGACATAATACAAAGATTGTTCACATTATTTTCTGCATCAACTTCACGCTGGAATATTTTACTTAGTCATACAACAAACTTCACTCTTAAAAGATTATGTGACACTCGTTGGGAAGCCAAAATTGAGAGCCTGAAAGCCATCCGATACCAAATAAGCAGCGTACATATTTAAGAAATACCATGTTGCAAGATCGACTTAATTCTCTATTTATGTTATCAATCGAGCAAGATATAGCTGAAAATTTAGATTTTTCTAGTTTGATAAGAAATTTTGAGGAAAAAAAGCTAGAAAAGTTAGATTTTAAAATTTATTAACTCTTGTTTATATAGTTAGAGGATTTATTATATGTTTAATAAAAACATTTGTTATTTTAAAAGCAGCGTTGCGTTGTCTATTTATTTAGTCACTCATTTCTATAAACCCATATCATGAAAAGTCTAAATTTATAATTTTAATAAGAAATTAATTAAATAAGAAACTTGATGCACAATATGGATCTCTTTGCATTAAACTATATATTCCCTTTAGCACTCTTGTTCATCATTTTAGAGCATTGGTCTCGTTGTTAATGGTATCAACCCACCCATATATACCTAGGGGCGCGTTCACAAGTTTTGCCCAACCTGTCAAAAAAGCTAAGGCCGGCGCTGTATATATATAGCATTTGTTGTAGGTTGTTCAAACCGAGGTAGGAGGTAGTATCACTAGCGATAGTATCACAATAAAATTATATATATTATATCAGGAGTCTATTAGTCAGTCAGAGCAGAAAGTTAACATGAAAGTTTTTGTTTATTATAAATTTAAAACTATTATGTGTATATTATAATTTTGTACTACTATTTCATAAGAGTCCTTTGGGGTTAAGGTCCTAAATTCCTTATCAATCACTTATTGAAACAAACAAATCAAAACATTTGACACAAAAAAAAATCTTTGAAAAAAAAAATATTTTTTATGAAAAATAAATAACAGAGTTACTATGCCAATTATGCTTTTATGAAATTTGTTGCTATGAAAATAGCAGTTTTTGAATGTGATATTTCATTAAACTATTTATTCGAATCCAATAGATGTTTTTTTCATTTTTGAACGGAGTGATTTTGACTTTGTTTGATTTTCTTTAAGTTTGTGCATACTTAGTTTTTCTTTTGCATATGAAAAAGTTCTTACTCTAACATAAAGTGTAACTAGATGATAAAACAAGTTTAAAGACAGTTCTTTGGATACTTGATTTGTGCAAAGACTACGAAGTTCAGATATGCTTGCCATAACAACACTGTTTTTTAAAATTTCTGTTACAATCAGTTCTGAATCAATTTTTTTTCCAAAACCATTACTTTGTTGGCGAAAGAGAACCTCGACTTTGGTAAAGATCTCTAAAACTGGAGGAGACACTTTCCACAAACCACCGCGATTTTTTGCATTTACAAATTTATGGTAAAACTCAGTAAATGGTTCAGGATTCTTTGAAAAATTTTCAATTTTACCAGCATTAAGAAGTGAAAGGCAGTCTGTGCTTAACTTTTGCTGCCATAACCGTGAACTCCGAACTCTGCAATAAAATGTACTGAATACATAGCCACTTAAATACAAGATTATTTCTTTATCTCGATCTGAAAGTTCAAAAGATGATAAATCATTTAAATTTATTAAAGAATTATTGTAAAATGAGTTTGTAAGAAACGCTAAAACATGATTGCATAGTTCACATCCAAGAAGTCTAGTTGTTTTTTTACTTAGATAGTTTATGAAAATATCACAATTAATATCTTTGTAAAATTGAGGATAAAACTTTTCTGCATCACCATTAGCTTGAAAACTGGCTATTGTTGTCTCTAATAAAGATAGGGTTTGTTGTAAAGTTTCTAATAGTATTGCATGATTTATTCTCAACTCGTTTCTATACAAATCAGGATAGCATTCGTCGTCAATTAAAGTAGAAATGCTTTTATCAAGCAGACTTTTAAACTCGCTAAGAAGAATAGGGGGTTTAGGATTTTGTAATGTTAAGTCCGAAGGAATACCTTTATGCTGTGAGTTTGTATGCCTTGTAAGGCCTCTTTGAGATATGCATTTCTTAGAGCAAATTGTACAAGAAAATGTGCTTTTAACTGGTTCAATGGACAACTCCAACACCAAGGCGTCTAAATCTTTATTAAAGTTTTCGTCTTGAAAGAGGAAATCGTCCTCCAAAGAAAAAAATAGTGTTTCAATATCAAATTCGCTATTTAACTCTATGTCCGTTTCCATATTTTGGGCACTCTGTTCCTGGCCGTTCGACAGTTTTCAAGTGTTTTTAACGAATATTAGAAAAATCAAATAATACGGCCCGAGTGACCAGACTATCTATTTCTTATGACTATGGATGTACCAAGCAAATTTCCTCCATTCTAGTTTTTTTCAGTTCTCTAGTTTTCTTCAGTTGAGCTTAATCATACTTTTTTTTGGCAAACTCTTTGGTTAGAGTTTTGGTTGAGCTAGTTTCCTTATTTTCGTTTTCAAATCATCCTCTTCAGCTTCAGCAATCAATCTATTTTTTTTTAAGTTCAACAATTTCACAATTTAAAAATATATTTTGTAAGTAAATACAGTCTTGAGTCCTTGTTCTTGGTTTAATTTTATTTTTAGTGGTCTGCAAATTTGTAGTGTAAGAATCTCAGCATATAACTAGTAGTAGAAAAAAATCTTTTTACCTATAACTTATTACCGATAACTTGTGATACCTTTTTGCTAGTCATAACAATTGTGATATACATTCTTAAAACACTTTTCATATCAAGAAATAATATTAAAATATTGTTTTTAATTATTAAAACAATCTATGCAAAAATCTAAAGAGATTTATTAAAATAATATTATATATTTGTATTTTAACCATTTGTCTAAGAAGTGACAAAATTATTTCTACAACATTAAATAAAAATTTTAAAAATATAATACTATTAGTAATAGTATTACATTTATAATATGAAGTTTACTTTTGCTTTATCAACAAATATTAAAATAAAATACGTAAAAACCTCCATTAATACCCTCCCCCCTTCCCTCATCTCCCCGAAATCGGTATGTAAAATATAAAATTAGGTACCAAAAGTGCACGTCAAAATAGGCTATATGCCGAGCAAAATAAAGCCTTGAAATTTGGCATGCTCATAGAAAATGTATAAACTTAAGCAAAAGAATAGGATAGAAAAAAATATAAACATATCTTCAACATTTATTAAGCTCACAAAATGCAACACAGTTTTAGATGTCAATAAATTGTATATTAACGTTTTTCAATAAAAAAAAATAACTAAACTGTAAAATAATTTAACAATTCTCCTTTTTAAAAATACTCTATGTTAATATAAAATTTTAAAAAATTATTCAGCAAAACACCATTCTACCATACCAACGAAACGCAAAGTTCTAAAAACGTGTAACAGAATTTTAGCACAAAAATCGGTTCCGTAAAACGCGTTTTTTGGCATACCTATAATAAAGATCTTTTAAGTCGTTTAATCGATGCCACATTAAGAAGAAATATATCTGCAGGAGTTTGTATCCCGTCTTACTTAAAAAAACAATAAAAAGCATTGTATTGCTGTGAGGTAAGTCACTTTACTTTTTCTTCAAAAATATTTATCTTATTTAATACAATAAGTTAATCTGTGTTAATTGTGTAACTTGAATCTAGATATAAAAAACTGTAGGGGTTATGGATATGATGAAGCCAATTCTGTCTATGAGTATATAAATAGTCTTTTTGCTCGGGTTCTAATTATAAATTCAAAGGTTCTGTATACACATTTTCATGTGTATACGGAATTTCTATCAACTGAAGTTATTTCTATAGACTGAAGTTATTTGTTTATGAATCGTGTAATGTCCAATTAGTCTCAGAGGTTTTTTCTAATTATTCAGAATTAATTATTCAGAAAGTAGATAAAGTTTTTAGAAACTAGTAATATAGAGCTTGAACCTCGAACGTATAAGAAAAATTAAAGGATGTTTGTAGAACTAGATGGATTGAGCGTATAGATGGTTTAAATGGTATAGATGGTTGTCTTTAACATTGTTCATCAATTTTCCTTGCTTTATGTATCATAGCTTTCCTTGAGAGTTCTGTTAACAAAGACTAACAAAATAAATCTTCTACTTTTTAAAATTCCATTACCACTTTTCAATTTATATTTACTTTGTTTTTCGCAACATGTGTCTTTGATTTTACTTTACCTGTTACTTGGTTACTGCAATCAAAAACTATTAATGTCTTAGATGATTTGCACCTTATAACAGCTATTAATTTATAAATTTGTTACCATTAGAAATAATATATACAATTTTTAAAATAGTTGCTACGAAGCATCATGTTTGCATACTTAATAACACCTATACCTTAAATCAGTATTATTTCCAGGATTTGAAAATATTAATATACCATGACCACTAATATTATTAGTGGCCATTGTTTCTGAAATTCACAATTTCTTTCTATCACTTTCTAGTTTAGCAATGAAATAAGACAAATAAAAATTATTTTTAATAAATTTTCTGTCAATCAACCTAATAATAGTTTTTGTGCCATTTAAACCAGTTTTTTACTGTAATTGTTTTCAAAAACCTTTCTTTTCATTTGATCAAAAATGGTCTTCTTTCTTGTTGTTAAGGTTTAACTTGATTTAACTTTTTTTTTAATCTTGTAATATAAAATATATAACTTTTTTTTTTACTATGTATATAAATCTATTTGTATATGTATCTTTCTCTTTTCTGTTATTCATTTTTCTTTTTCCGATTATCCATGTCTGGAATTAAATATATTCCTAGACATGCTGATGAGCCCTGATATTGAGCCAAACAACCATTTGTTGGTTTATAAATTTATTATTATACCAAAATGGTAGAAAAAATCTACAGCTTTATACTCTTTTATTAAAAAGCACTTTTTGTAAAAAAAAGGGATACATTGAAGGAGACTATTGGAGTGATTGCCCCTCCCCCCTCCTTAGATGATTTTTTTTTTTTTTTTGGAGATATTGAGCACATTGTTTAAAAACGTAAGTAAATTTAGGAGGGTGTTCCAAAGTGGCATCAAATTTGGATAAAACTGTGTAGTTCAACTTCTAATTTTTGCGCTTGCCTGCTTAAAAAATCATTAAACCTGTATATTGGTGGTCTGGGTAGTTTAAATGAAAAATATTGCCCCACCTTTACTTCATGGTCCGAATCCGCCCTTACTCCAGTCCCCTTCTTTTATTTATTTGCCTTGGGGGCATAGTTGCGTCACTAACAACATGGCGTAAGGCGCTTTTTTTTTACAGGGTAAATTTAAAACCTGCGTCCGCCCCTGTTTTTTGAGTAGCGCAATTTAATAATGTTATTAGCTAACTATTTTTTACAGTTTCTTATGATTCTAACGGTATAAAAAATAAGTACTGAAATGATATACTTAAACGTTATTTCTTATAGATGTCTAAAGTTATATAATTGGCTATTTCAGGTCAACAAGTGTTTGTTCTTTATTTTGTTATTAGCATGATAATTTGTTTTTCTCTTTTTGTAGTTTTTTTTTCTTACGTTCATCAGTTATTCATTTTATCGACAAAGGTTATTGATATAAGATATAGTTAATAGGTACAGTTATTAAAGTCAGTTCTTTATTTACATACATTTGTTGCGGTTGCAGTTAACAATAGCTACTATTACAACTACACCAAAAGTAGTATTTAAAAATATGGCTATGTAGTTTTTTAATTATATAATGAGACATTTGATCAACTTTTTATAGAATATTGTAAAGTATAGACTATTCTGGCATGTTGATACCATGGCTGTTTTAACATTTTTAACGTTTATATGATTTAAAAATTCAAATCCTCCTGGCACACATTTAGAGTTCATTTTGTAACTTAATTTATTGACATATATTGATCATTGCGTTTATTAAGTACTTTCCAGGCATAAAAGCAGGTGTTTTTTTTTTGTTTTTTTTATTCGTTGCGATTTTATGATACTATTTATATCATACTTTATTTCTATACTTTATAGGCTTGTAACTCCATGTGGAAAAATCAAATTTCCTCCATGTGGAAAAATTAAATTTTTTTCGAAAATGCCTATGTTTTAACCAAGTTGATATTTTTTAAAAGAACTTAAAACCATGTTTTTTAGTTTGCTATTATACAACATGGCGTTTTTTTTTACAGGGTAAATTTAAAACCTGCGTCCGCCCCTGTTTTTTTAGTTTTTTGAGTAGCGCAATTTAATAATGTTATTAGCTAACTATTTTTTACAGTTTCTCATGATTCTAACGGTATAAAAAATAAATACTGAAATGATATATTTAAACGTTATTTTATGTTTGAAAGTAACCGAAAACAGCTTTTTTTTATCATCAAAATGTTATCATTATTAAAACAAACTTTCAACTTGAATACAAAACCTTTCAATTTTCATTATATACAAAATATAATGAA
Source organism: Hydra vulgaris (assembly GCF_022113875.1). Classification (NCBI taxonomy): domain Eukaryota; kingdom Metazoa; phylum Cnidaria; class Hydrozoa; order Anthoathecata; family Hydridae; genus Hydra; species Hydra vulgaris. The sequence continues at coordinate 21,723,277 of NC_061169.1, forward strand.
AATTAAATTGAAATATATATATATATATATATATATATATATATATATATATATATATATATATATATATATATATATATATATATATACAAATATACAAATTTTTTTAAAAATTAAGATAAAATTATCTATTATTTTTGTATATAATGAAAATTAAATTAAAATAATGACAACTTTGTGGTATGTGAATATATAAGTTATTCTTTTATATAATTTATGATTAAGAGTTTATTAATTTTGTGTATTTTATATTATTGTATGTTTCTAAAGTTAATTTTGTTCTATGTCTCAGCATCTCAAAACCTAAAGTTGTTTTGAGACATCCATTTTATGCATTGACTTATTTGTCAATTTTGCGTAGAACTATTAGTTAATTTTGTTTTATATTTAAGTGTTTCAATTAAGTATTACAAGAAATATTTATTAAAAACAGTCTAAGATTAAATTAACTGTAAATTTATTATAGATTTGAACCTAATTTTCATAAAGTGACCCTAGACACAGTCCAAAAAAAGCTTACTGTTCTAGGGCCACTAATATTTAAACCCCTCTAATTAATGGAATTTTATTAATATAAGTCAATATACTTATGCTAATACAAGAAAATTAGTATAGAGATGTGATCGTATCAGTTTTGCCATTTTTAGACAAGTCTAGGGCCTTAAATTTGAGCATTGAAAAAATCTGGCCTTAGGTACACAAATTTTCCCTAGACTTTGTTGGACCTCTTGCTTTAACAAAACTTGAAAAATAATATATTATTAAAATTACTGATCATTGAAGTAAATATACTGAAAAATAACAATTTATGTAACTACTTTATTTTATAGATTTCTGATACTCTTCGAAAAATTCTAAAATTTTAGATTATTTGATAAAGTCTGCTTATTTTCCTTAAACCAATCAACGAGAAAAAGGTCTAGAGTTTAAACTGGTAATGGTAGTACCAGATAACAAAATGCTTTGAAATTAACAAAGTGCTTTAAAAAAAGCTGTTTGTTAATGATAGTATCATTGTAAAAATAGGCTGTCGAAGTTCAAATTTTTCTAAAGTTTTCTTTAAAGTTTTTCAATACAGTTCTTAGATAATACGGTAGAACAGTAGTGGTAGAGCGCTCGCATCAAAATAGAGACGTTCCGAATTTGATCATCAAGGCCGTCTGTGGTAGAACCGTGCTTAACTTGTTTTTCCGCCCACCGGTCTTGTTCGTCATGGTTTGTGTTTCGGAGTTATAGAGTTGAGAGAGGGTTATATCTAGAGCGCGACGGTTATTTGATAAACGAGTTTTTTAAAGCTTATTTGTTAAACGGTTACGAATATTCGTTCGTTTTCATTTTATTCGTTAAACCATAGTCAATAGAAGTTATACCTTCTATTGTCTAGTTATACCTTCATAGTCAATAGAAGGTATAACTTCTATTGACTATGGTTAAACACATACTGAACAAATAATAACTGTTCAAAAATAAATGCTTAACGAATATTCGTTAAACAAATATATTCGTTCTTGTTTCTTCGTTGTACGAATAAAATAATCGTTCAACAAATAAGTAGTAACGTATATCCTCGTTAAAAAAATAGAAAACGTTTCATTTAACTAGGATATTAGTCACTAGCTTAGATATATCTACAACATGATGAAATTATGCCACATCGCCGAAATAGGTGTTTAATAATATTTTTATATACTTTTTTCATTTTTTTCATTATCCTGTGATCTATAATGCAGATCACAGGATAATGAAAAAAAATATATAAATATTATTAAACACCCACTACGGCAATGTGACATAGATTATATATACTTGCAGGGACGTCCTTAGGGGGTGGGGGCGTAGGGGGTTAGTAACCCTCCGACCATATTTACCAATTGACAAAAATATGCTTAGCGGCCAACTTAGACCTGCAGTCGGCAAATATCAAAAACCGAGGACCTTTTTTTTTTTTAGACCTTACCTATTTCAATTTTGCACTTTCGTCGGCAATAAAACAAATTTCACACACCTTTCCCCCTCCCTCCTTTTAAATTCTCTTCGGTACGTCCCTGTATACTTGCCACAGGCCACCTGATGGCAATATTATCAACTTTTTAGAATAATTGAAAAATTTTAAATAAAAATAACAATGAAAAATAATAATTTATCATGTGTAACAAAGTATACTTTTTGTAAATATTTTCGTTTTGTTATCTATATTGATATCTTTTTCAAACATCGGCTAGGTGATATTTTCCTTCTCCTTCAGGTTTTCTTTCATGAAAACCATCATTTCAATATTGTCAATGCTAAGGCTATTTCTTTTTTCCGTTAGAACATTTCCAGCAGTTGAAAATACTCGTTCCTAGGTTGCTGATGATGCAGGGATGCATAAGATCTTTCTTGCTAGTCTGCTGAGATAAGGTAATCTTGTATGGTTAGTCTTCCAATATTCAACAATATCTGCGTTGTCGTTTGCAACTCCTTCATCAACATAACGTGCTATCTTGCATTTGGCATAAGTTAACGGACAATTTTTCTCAGTTTTTTTCATTTTTTATTTTGCTCATACAGCTTCTTTACAGCAGCAGTTGAAGCTTCTTCATCGGACGACCCAGTGGATAAAAAGACGTCGAAAAGACGTCTTTAAAAGTCTTATTTACGATGTCTTTAAGACGTCTTTTTTTAATCGATTATGCAAATTTAAAAGACATCTTTTTTCGACATCGAAAAGACGTCTTTTTTTATCTTTATCTTGTCATGAAAAGACATAAAAAATGCGTCTTTAAGACGCCTTTTTTTATTCGATCATGCAAATCTAAAAAAGTGTTTTTTGCTCGGTGTCGGAACGACTTTTTTGCCATACTTATTAGTATACTATAGTATCCTATACACTATAGTATTCCTACTTTTCTTATATGAAAAGCTATTTTTTTTAAATGAAAATGATAATAGTTCTTCATACAAAGTATAACAAAAAGCGATGTCGAGAAAAAAACCTATTTTAGATGTCAATATAAAAGAGGAAGCATTTTCTACATCTTTTATATATTTAAATATAGGAGAATAGTTTATAAATTAAACAATGGTATTGTTCAACAGAATATTTTTTCATCTTTCTCTTTCTTTTCTGTTTCTTGAGCGACCTCTGTTTCTTGGCGTTGTTGAGTAAAATTAACAATTTCACGTCGAGAAATCCTTTCATACGAGCAGGTTACGAATTCTAGCTGGTTACCACTTATAAAAAACGAGTGAACATAAAAAACAGCCTATTGCTTAAATGTAATACAAAAAAAAGCAAAAGAAACTTGATTAGGTGGGTGGAGCACATTATACTTACCGACTATTAATTCAAAAAGAGCTGATCCTTTTAATCCACTTATTTTTCCAGCGCGGTCCCTTCTTTTTGAACCCACTAGGTTAGATTGGGACAGGAGTCAAAAAGTAAACAGTCTAAAAATATATAAAAATGAGTGTGCTAAAGGAATTTACAACCATCAAAATGATTGTACAACGATGTATTTTACTATGTAGTACTTAAATCAAGCTAAACATTTGCACCTCTCAGATTTGCTATGAAAACCAAGTTATTGAAAACAGATATTGATATTTTTCTGTCTTCTATAACATGATTTTTAAATTGAATTTCGCTGAAATTAAGTGTTGTAGACTCATAACAATTTAAAAATCCGTTATTGACGAAAGACTGTCAAAACAAAAAGATAATTCAGCTAATAACCTTAAGTGTTGTTATTCATTTAAACTAGACAAAAGTATTAGTCAAAGCTCTATTTTAGCCTGAAACATAAGGATGCTTTACTTAACAACATAAAATCATAAAAACTGGCGAAATTATTAGCAACACAGATGAAATACACATAAACAAAAATGAAGACTAGAAAACTGCAATGATGTTTAGATATAAGAAAGTGTATCTTTCCAGTATCATTTTCACTTTGTTTTTCGTATCCAAACCAAAAATTTTGCAAACATTTCTAAAGATAAATCTGTTGTCATTATGTGTATTTTTATCATAGCTTTATTAATGACAGACAACAGTTAACAAGGAAATAACATATTTAATATAAAAGTTGAAGACCCAATCTTTTGTATAAACAATTTTATCATTCAACTAAATGAAAACAACAAAATTATTCAGATCATTAAAAAAAATTAAAAAAAAAATTCAAGCCTACTGAATGCTTCTTTTTTTCTATCGTTCGTTTTACTGGCACTTGAACAAGTAAATATAGAGAGAAATTGTTTACAGGTTTTATTTTTCGTCTGAAAACAAATATTTTTATTTAATATGTAATAAACAACGTTCTTCAAGCACAATACATTAAAAAATTAGTCTAAAAATAAATGGTAAAACTTTTTTAAAACACTTACCTGCGACTAACTTAATTGAGACTAGATCATATTGATACCATCTTACTGGCACCATGCCATTCACTTTTGCTTCTTCCGATTAACATTTTTTAGCTAAGCAGCTGAAATTGTATATTTATTTTAGTATATATATATATATATATATATATATATATATATATATATATATATATATATATATATATATATATATATATATATATATATATATATATATATATATATATATATAGTCTTGCATGTCTCTTGCGTAGCATCAAAAAATATTTCCCATAAACTGTAGTTTTAAAGAGCGCGTTAATAAACCAGACCAGAAAAAGTTTTAAAATTTTTTTTTTTTAATTGATAGACTGCCTGGCTAAACCAAACCCTCAGTCGATGTAGCAGCACTCTCTTGCGAGTCAGGCTATTTGTCAGTCGTTGTAGCAGCACTCCCTTGCGAGTCAGGCTATTTGTCAGTCGATGTAGCAGCACTCCGTTGCGAGTCAGGCTATTTGTCAGTCGATGTAGCAGCACTCCGTTGCGAGTCAGGCTATTTGTCAGTCGATGTAGCAGCACTCTGTTGCGAGTCAGGCTATAAGATAGTCGATGTAGCAACATTTACGCATGTTTAAAAAATGTTTTTTATTAAATCAATAACAAAAACACCACTAATTAAAAAAAACTTTCTAGTCGTTATAATTGCGGTTTTTTAAAAATTTTTTAAAAAACAATTAAATTTAATGTACTTCCGCATAAATTAATTGCTTTGACATTTCGATGACAATCAAAAACAGCTTAAGAGACGAGGTAATTAAAATTGTAGTCGTAAGAGACTTTTTTTACATTAAAATGCTCTTAAAGCGACACTATATGAGTATATACATACATATATATATATATATATATATATATATATATATATATATATATATATATATATATATATATATATATATATATATATATATATATATATATACATACATATATATATATATATATATATATATATATATATATATATATATATATATATATATATATATATATATATACATACATATATATATATATATATATATATATATATATATATATATATATATATATATATATATATATATATATATATATATATATATATATATATATATACTTTAATATATATATGCATTTATATTATGTATATTTTACATAATATATTATTTTATTATATAAATTATTAAATAAACCCACTTACCGAAAAAAGTTAATTTTTAATTTTTAATCCTATGCGAAAACGTCTCACATAAAAGTTATATGAGTGGGTCAGAAGCCAAGGGGTACTAGTGATTTTACCAAATTTTACCAAAATTAAGTTAAGTATAGAATTTGATAGAAGAAGCAAACAAAATTGTTTGTGGCCAAGGGATACAAGTGAATCTCTGCCCTGTGCTGTTTTCTACTGGAAAAACATAACAACAGCTGAGTATATTTAACAAAAATACTTTAACTTTAAACAGCTGTATCTCAAAACTATGAAAATGTCACTTGTACCCCTTGGCTTCTGACCCACTCATATAAACGAAAAACGGGCCAATCAGAACGTAATAAAGGTATTGAAATCCAACGGGAGCGACAAAATGAAATCCAACGGGAGCGACAAAATGAAATCCAACGGGAGCGACAAAACGCTAACCCGAATTTAGATAGCATCAAAGAAAAACGCAAAGCTCTTTTCTTGCTCCAGTTCCCAGGAGCGTTTATTCGCACGAAGCAAAAACTAATTGAAGAAGGAAAAAAACCTTCAAAATTCTTGTGCAATTTTGAAAAAACTCAACAGCGAAACAAGTCAATTACCGAAATTCGCAAGAACGACGGCACATTGACAAGTGAACCTGGTGAGATATTCAACTCCCTCGTTTCATATTACAAAAACATTTACACCAAAACGAATTTATGCAAAGACAGCCAAAACTATGTCTTGTCACACATCACTAAACATTTAAGTGATGATGAAAATCAATTTTTAAACACCCGCCTAACCGGCGAGGATTTAAAAGAAGTCCTTTTTAAATTTGAAAACGAATTGTATTTTATAAAACTTTTTGGCACATTTTAGAAAAAGATTTTGAAGAACTAGCTTACGAAATACTTTTTGTAGAAAAAAATACTAGCCACTCTATGAAAAAAATCAATAATTTCACTGATTCCCAAGCAAGGAGATCTCACTGAATGTAAAAATTGGAGGCCTATATCCTTAATCGGCGCTGATTACAAAATAATCACAAAAACGCTGGCTCTAAGACTTGCAAAAGTAATGGGGAAAATTATAGAACCAAACGAAACTTGCGGAATTCTAGGTAGAACAATATTCTCAAATTCACATTTAGTCCGTGATCTAATAGATTACGTGGAATTTAAAAATCTACCTAGTTTCATTATGTCTATAGATCAAGAAAAGGCGTTTGACAAAGTCGATTGTGCGTTTCTGCTGCAGATTTTCCAAAAATTTAATCTCGGAGAAAATTTTATATCCTTTATTAACACCCTATATTCAGAAATTTCGGCATCTATTCTAAATTGCGGTTTCTTATCAGCCCCTTTCCCTACCGAAAGGGGAGTCAGACAAGGCAACCCTCAAAAGACATACAACAAAAGAGAGCTTTTGTTGTATGTCTTTGTCGCTGAGGCTCTCGCTTTGGTGATCAGAGCAGACAGCAGAATTGAGGGATTCCCATTACCAGAAATACCGAAACCCCTCAAAGTACAGCAGTACGCAGACGATTCGAACTTTTTTGCCAAGGACGTAAAATCAGTCCGCTTTTTTTTCGAAACAGTAAAAATATTTAAAAAAGCAAGTGGTTCAGTGATCAATGCCTCAAAAACCAAGGGTCTTGCTCTTGGGGGTTTTGATCCTAAAATGTACCCGGAATTGGACAACATAGAGTGGACTAACAACACCGGTTTCAAAATTTTAGGTGTTACGTTTTACACCAGACTGAGTAATACTACCAATTTTAACTAGCTAGTAACTCTAAACAAAATAGAGAAAAAACTCAAGTTTCTAGGACTACGTACTTTGTCACTTAGGGGAAAGACTATGTTGATAAATACGTTAGCATTGCCAAAAGTGTGATTTATGGCAAACGTGTTGCCCGTTCCCGAATGGGTAATAGAACGTTTACACAGTGCCATTTGAAAAGGCAAAAGACCAATTTCAATCCGCAATCAAAAGAGAGACACTTTTCTTACCCGTCAAAAGCGAGGGTCTCGGAATCCTATCACCGAAGGAGCAAAGCCTTGCGCTCTGCCTCAAAACACTCTTTCAACTGAAAGAATGCAGAGAGGATAACGCTTACAATTATTACTACTTTTTAAAATACTGGTTAGCAAGTTAACTTGTTAAATTTACTAAACAAAACCCAAGCTGCAACAATTTTTCAAAACACTGGGACAACAAAATGTCTCAGTACTACAAAACAACAATTGAAATATTAGGCCAAAACGGGTCCCATTTTAACATCCCCCTAAAGTTAACAAAAATGTTTTATTTAGAAGTGGCAAAAAACAAAAAGACAGTAGTACCAGCAGAACTTTTCTGGAACGGTTCAACAAAAACAACAATGCCGTGGACCCCAATGTGGAAAAAGAACTTTACCTCCCACGCATGCGGACCGACTTAAAACATCTTCTTTCACTTTTTACACAACAGTCTACCTTCTGCGGCCTTGCTAGCCAAAAGCACAAGGCAACAGATCGTTAAAAACAACAAATGTAAAACTTGTGGTAAAATCGAGGACAATCTTCACATCTTTGCCTAGTGTCCTCCCTCAGTTGAAATTTGGGAATATTTTAAACATGTATATAACTCCTTGACAACCCAAAACTTTTATTCTCCGATAAACTCGATTTTCTTTATTGGGACTGCGATTTTATCGGAAAAAACCCCGACCTCGCAACTGTTGACACACACTCAAACCATCATGAGTGAGATATGGAACAGCAGATGCCACCACATGTTTAGTAACATAAAAATTGACTTAATGGCAGTGATCAGGGTAATAATCAGGAAAATCAGGAATATTATTACTTTAAAATATAATTATCATTTCCGTAGAAACACTACGGACATTTTCTGTCAACTTTTTTGTGTTAAAAATATAATATGCCAAGTAGAGAATGGGAATCTAAAACTAAACATATGAGCTAAGCTAATAGACCAGCTCAATAAAAGAACTATATGTTTAGTGTTTCTTTCCATATCTCTACAAGTTATTATTTTTGCAACATATTATTATTAATTATGATTAAATAATCACTGCCAGCTTTTATTTTATCACTTACAATTTCCTTATTTAAATGTTTTTCTAGAGCGTACGTAAGGTGTTTTTTGTGTTAAAGTCCTGTAATTGTTTCTGTTATTTTATTATAAATTTCTTCCTTTAAATAAAAATTTCTTGAAACCTTTTTTAAACATCTTACTTTTCCACTTTACCTTATTTTTCGATCTCTCTCCGCACAATAGCACTAAAATAAAAAATAAAAAAAATAAAAAAATATAAAATCGAAAAACACAAAAAAATATAAAATTAAAAATTTAAAAAAATATAAAATTAAAAATTTAAAAAAATATAAAATTAAAAAAACAAAAAAATTACAAAATATGAAAATTAAAAAATATATATATATATATATATATGGTAACAGTTGTATTATTTTATTAAAATATTATTATTGTAACTTTTGTGAACGTTTTTAAAATTTAATTATAAAACTAATATATTGTAAAGCTATAATATTTAATACTTGAGATAATGTATTTTATAAAATTGTAAATTAATATATTTATAAAAAAAAAAAAAAAAAAAAAAAAAAAAAAGATATCGTAATTACGATACTATGGGTTAAAACTCATTTTTGTTAGGTTCTATTGGCAATAATTATTTTTAATTTTCTTAAGCAAATAATGATTTCCTTATTAACAACCGATTGACGTCTTTTCGACCTTTTTTCTGAAGACGTCTTTTTAAAAGACGTTTTTCCACGTCTTTATTTTGGCTGATTATAAAAAGACATAAAAACCAGTCATACAAAAGACGCCTTTTTGTCGTCTAAAGATGTCTTTTTTCCCACTAGGGAATTATCATTTTTGGATGATTGGGTAACGTTTTCAATGCATGTTGGACTTTTTCGTAACTTTAACTTTTTCAATGCATGTAACTTTAACTTTTTCGTAACTTTAACTTTTTCAATTTCAATGCAACTTTTTCAATGCACTTTAACGTTTTTAATGCATGTTGGACGCAAACATCTCTTCGGCGCATATCAATTATAGCTTGAGTAGCGGTATTCTTGATGTTTTCGTATCTTTGCTCATCAAGTGCAAAAATGATTAATTCCTTTTGTCTTGGATCAAAAAAATGTGCCATTGAATACTCAGGTACTTTATGACCACAATCAGGAAAACGCTGTTGGAATCCTGCTATTAGCGCTTGAGTTATATTCGTGACACATGTAAGAGAACTTAGTTTTCCAATTTTAGTTAATTTTTTCTTAAGATTATAGATTTTCAATATTACCAAGTTGATTGTTGGGTCTTTGTCAGAACTTACAATTTGTGAAATTTTATCTATAGGATCAAGACATTCAATAATACCTTTAATAATATTAGCTTCTACAACAGTGGACAACCAACCTTCAATTTTAGTTAACGTTTCTGCCATAAATTCCGCTAAAAAATATTGGGTATATTACAAAAAAATTACATAATTAAAAAAAGCCTTATTATTGCATTTAATAATGCAATAATAAGACAATAATTGCAATTAAAAAAAGCCTTATTATTATCATTGCAAAAAATGAAACCGTTTAAAAAAATGAAATGTTTTTGTTCGGAGTCGCACGGTTATACACAACTAAATTTAATTTATTAAAATGAATAAATTGCGTGAAAATTTACCTGTAACATTATCTTGCTGAAGATTAATTTGATTTAAATGTTTCGTTGACATAATATATAATAAGCAGAAAAACTTTACTTATTAATTAGAAATAAACTTATAAATAATGTTTCCTTACTTGTTTTATAAAGTAAAGTGACAGCAATAAATTGTGATAATTACAACAAATTGTAGTCAATTTCGTAGTTTAAAGATAAATAACAATAAATAATTTAACAATTAGGGGAAGTTGGGGCATAACCGCATGTGGAGGCACAACCGTTTTTCAACATTTCCCTTTGAAACATGTTATCTAATATGGCAAAAAAAACAGCATGCGTCGGTAAAACAGTTTCCTTCATTTCGTTTAGGGAAATTGGGGGCATAACAGCTCATGTAACGTTTAAATTAAAGAAATATGAAAATTAAAAGTGTGTTTTTTTTTAACAATTAAACTTTTTCATAAAAAGTTACGTTTTTAAGTCATAAAAGATTTTTACTTAAAATTTATATAAAAAGAAGTTTATCAATCAATCAATCAATCAATATATTTTCTGAAATGTTTGGTATTACATTTCAAGGTTGCTTACAAATAGTATAAACTATAAAATATTAAGTAAACACCTAATAACAATGATTAAAATAGTTATAGTAATAATAACAATAAAAATATTTATAATAAAATAATGATAAATAATAATAATAATAATAACAATAATAATAAATAATAATAATAATATGTTACTTTAAAAATAGTAATATTAATAATATAGTAATTAATATAAATAATATAGCAATTTAAATAAATCGGTATAACTTTCTATACAACAATCGCTTATACATACAAAGTTACAGTTACAAACAGTAATAAACTGACAAAACGTAACAACTAACGATGACATAAAAAACATTTGCTAAAAAAAATTATAATGATTTAGAAAATATATTCATATATAATCATAACTCTTATAATATCATAACCAGTGGGGATTAAGACTTCTTGGGGCCTGGGGCTATTTTTGTTTTTGTTCTTTTTAAAATATAATCTTCATTCACGTTTGCATAGATATATAAGAATCTTTTATATTTTAAATGCAGGACCGACGACACCAGCACGGCTGTTTCACTCAATATAAAAGCGAGCCTGACGTCACGAGTTTATCAAAAAAAAAAGTATTTCCGCATAAAAAGTATAAAAATTCATTAACTTTAAAATAATAGTATTTTTTTTCTATAAATGCTTTCATCTTCAAATAAAAAAAATATAAAAGATCTATCTTTCCTTGTTAAATAAACATTTACATTAAACGGAATAAAAATGAAAGCTGTAAAAATATTGTTAATAATTTGGCATCACTTTTCTGATTTTTGCGATTTTTACGCAAAACCTGTCTTAGGCCAACTAAGATTTGATAACATAGCTACATGGTCGATGGTTGAAATTTAGAACAGTTATTAATGAATGTCTGTTCTATCTAGATTTCCACAGACTTTGCAAGTTTTTATATAGAAAGTTAGTTTTTAATGCATTTATATTTTTGTTTTTATTCGTTTTGAATAAAAAACATAACATTTTTGAAAAGTCTGTAAATTTAGTAATACTTCAACCTTATATAAATAAGAAAATCAAAAAATTATTTTCTGTACCTCTAGCTATGTTATCAAATATGTTTTCAAACTTGGCATGTTTAGCGACATTTTTTTTAGTTTTTTTTGCATAAATTCTTGTTTACATTTTAAAGCGGTGACGCAAACTCTGATCGTTACGTCCCCAACGATTATCGGATGCATTTTAAGAAAACAAACAAAACAAACGAGACACATTTTATAGAATAAATAACAAAGTTTCGCGGATTAATTTCTCTTGGATATTTGACTAATTTCAAATAAGTTGATTAATCCGATTTTATCTAGTGCATCTATTTGTCAATATTAGTCTATTTAAGTTGTTTGTATTATAATTTTATTACTATATCAATAAAGATTATAAAGCAAAGTTTCGTGGATTATTTCCTCGTGGATATTTGACTAATCTCAGATAAGTTGCTTAATTCTTTTATTTTTAGTGTATTTATTTGTAAATATTATTATATCATTATCATTATTTATGTGATGTATGCAACTGAGAGGGAAATTTTGAAACTGTACATCGGTTGAGAAGATGGTTGGGAAAATGAGTATAACTTTAATTTTGTAAAGCGAGTAATTGACACTAGTAAGATAACTAACAATGTGATTTCAATTTTATTAACAGTTTTTCATCCAAAAGCGTTGTTTACTTTTTTAAGTTTTTTTTTGCCAATTGAGTTTAATATGCCTAATATTGATGTGTTAAATAAAATGTGCCGAAAAATAAAACAAAGAAAAAAAGATTCTAAAAAGTATTTTGAAGCTTCAAAAAACGAAGCATTTTTTAAAATGCAACTGTCTCCAGCTCCACAAACAAAAAAACAAAAAAAATCAGCAGATGCAGATAATTTTTATATTTTAAATAGGAATAAGGAACTAAGTAGTCAAGTTGAACAATTAATTTCTAAAGAAAAAAATAATGTGGAGCAAATAGATAATTTAAAAATACAGGTATCAAAGTTGGAAACTGAAGTTATATATTTAAATTCTAAAAACAAGGTTCTCAACGCACATTGTAACTCATTAAGTTCTCAATTAGAGACTATGAGTATTAGGCTAAAACAGGAGGAGCAGTTCCAACTTTTAAAAAAAAAAAAAAATTAAAAACAGCACACCGTAAATTTGCATCTGCTTGTGCCAAAAATGTAAGATTGCTAAAAAAATTTAAATTTGAAAAAAAAAATGCAAAAATCAGTGATATAAACAAGAACAGTTGCCAAATTTGCAAATATTTTGCTAGCAGTGATAAGGATTTAGTTGTCGTTGATTCTTATTTAGACTATGACAACATTGGTTCCTCTGAATTATTCTGTGGGTTTAAATTAAGTAATCCACAGACTATATCAGTTAAAAAGCCAATAGTTAGTAAGAAATATACTTACATTAAGTTAGGAGATGGTAAATCTTATTCTAAGTTAGGTAGGCATGCTGCAGCTAGACGATCTAAACTTGCTTTTATATTCCTTCGATTATTAGCTTGTTCAGATTTAGAAAGTGATTTGTCTATGTTTTGTGATTCTGTGTCTTGTGAAAAGTCTATGTTTCATTGTGTTGCAAATAAGTTGGCAGTTAAGTGTTTCTGATGCTGTAGAGCTGCAGAGCCAATTAAGGATGCCCACGGCTGAATTCCGTAGGCTAAGACGTATTCTGTATAATCTTGGTGCAAGGATTCTCCCATCTGAGCCCAAGATAAGACAAGAACATCATCAGGGTCTGTATATGATGTTCATTTATTTTGTATGTATCAGGGTTCAGACTGTCGTGAGAATATTGCCTTAGTTCTCGGGCATTATGCCAATGACATTAAAAGAATTCAGTCGTCAGATTTTAAGCTAAAAGGCAAAAAAGTCAGGTTGTTCTTAGGTGGAGATTTTCATTTTATCGATGATGTTCTGGGACACCAGGGTTCAGCTGCTAGCTTTCCTAGTTCTACAGACCTAGTTAAGTTGAATTCTCTAAGAAACCATGCTTCTATGCCTCACACACCTGCTAATTGTAACATCTTAAGGAGGACAATACAATCTCTGGAAAATGCTTAAAATGAGAACTTGTGTGAAGATAGACAAGGTGGAAACCTAAGAGCTCTAGATAAGTTTCATAATTCAATTATTGCTCCTGTGATTTTCCCCATAATAACTTTAGATTATGTAGTGCCACCTGTTTTGCATATTATGTTAGGAGTTGTGTTAAAACTTTATAAGTTATTGTTGAAGGAGTGTAAGACTTTGGATTGTCAAGCTGTTTCGTCTTTGTCGCATAATGAGAATGTGAGAACGAATGAATTGTGGGCTGCTAAAAGCTTTGAATGTTCTAAAACAGCAGACTCTTTACGTTTATTAGGAAATCAATTTGTAGACGTTGCAAATCTACAGACTCGTTGGTTAGCTTTTGATAAAAATATTTCTGAATTGGAATGCATATCTCTAAACTCCTCCAATAAAAAAAAAACCTGTAAACAGCAAGAAAAGTGTGCTAGTATCAGGTGTTTAATTACTAAATATGATTGTAACATTGATTGGGTGCAGTGTGGTACGTGCCAAAAATTGTTCCATCAATTTTGTGAAATTATTGGTGGTTCGGAAAAGAATGTATTGTGTGATATAGAGAAGTATGAGTGTTTAGCATGTCAAGGTGAAGATTTAGAATGTCTTGACCTTTATATTTCTGAAAAAATTTCTTTTATACGCGCACAGCGCGAAGTTTTAGACGTTGAGTATATTCGATTGCAGATAGAGTGTGAAGACCTAGAAAAAATATCTATAAGTAGCATGGGGACTCATGAGAGGTCTCTTTATAAGGCCCTTGAAGATATGAAAGTTGAGCGACAAGCTTACCATGGTAATGTATTTGTAGGTAATCATTGTAAAATAGTATTAAGAAACCACTATAAACTTTGTAGTGTTATTGATGATGAAGCAATTAAAAATAGATTTGTACGTGTGTTTAGTGTTTTTAATAACTTGCAACCTATTCTTTTTAAGCGAAAATTTCTTTCTGATGCCGAAATTTCTGAGCTTCATCAATATATAAATTTATTTGCTATTGAGTTTCATGCTTGCTTTCCAAAAGAAAGTATCACGCGAAAAATGCATGAACTCATTTTCAATGTACCACTATTTGTAAAATTGCATAAAACTATTGGGTTGCTGAGTGAAGAGGAGGAAGAGTGTTTGCATAATAGCGTAAATAAGGAATTAAGGCAGTTGCATTCAGTTAGAAATTAGGAGCAAAAGCTGCATCTTGTTTTAAAACGCTTTGAATAGCACAGCAAAGCTGATAGGAAGCTTCAAGCCTCTAAGGTGAGAAAGTGTGTTGTGTGTTCAGAGCGTGGCGAAAATTCATTTTATAGACAAGGTCTTTGTCTTGTTTGTGGTCATCAAATTTAGTTTAAATGTTTGAAAAGTTAAAAAAAAAATTAAACTTTTTACATCTAAGATAAATTATATAAGATCCTTAATTTACAAATAAGAGAATTCTATTCTGTTTTAATGCCTGTAATGTTTGTTCAAAATAATAATAATTTTTTATTACAATGATTTTATATATTAGGTAGATGCCCATTCTGTTCCTATTTTCAAAAGTTTATTATATCTATGCAATGCCTTTGCTCAGGTTAAAGAATGGAATAAAAGTCTAGCATCAAATGTATAGCAACTATTTTAATTTGTGATCAGAGCAACTGGTATGTTTGTTGGATATGATTTTGTATGTTTATGTAGTTAGTTCAAAAAACGTTTTATCCTTTGTTATGTAATTTGTAACATTTTTTATATATATTAGATCTCCGTTCAATTTTTATCATCAAAAGTTAGTTCTACCTTCGCAGGACCTCTGCTCTACATACCTCCTCTCTGGTTAAAGAATGGAATATAAGTCTCATTTATCAAGTTGGTGTAAAAATTTAGCTTGATAAATTAAGAAGTTGTAAACTTTATTATCACAATTACCAAGTTGACCAAATGTTCTTCTGGTTTTAAATGAATTATGTACGAGTCTAGTATCATCTGGGTGTTCAAAGATAGTTTACTGCTTGAAGAACTTATCAATGGACCAACTAATTATAAAACAGTTTTTAATGAAAATAAAAACGAATTATCAAAAGATTTAAATCAGCTATTTGTGTATATTTAAACACTTTATTTTTTGTGAGAAGAGATTATTGATACAAGTACCATAAAATAATTCTACTACCAAAAGCTAGGTTAATTCAAAACCTTTAACTCAATTTTGGTCATGAATTATTTTATTAGAATTGATGAGTTTTTATTTATTAACTACCTAACACCATATTATTAGAACTTTATTTTGTAATGTAATGATTTTATCAGCGTTCCAAAATAATTTTCTAAATCAAGAACTTCTATATTAAAAAAAGTACTCATTTAACAACTAATCCCTCCTTATAACGACGTTTTTCATAATTTTGCGAAAAATGTGGTTTGCTTTCACAATTCGATTAAGGCTGTTTTAGTTAACCTTAAATAATTAAGTAAGGTTTTTTTGTTTTCATTATCGTCAAACAATAAGTGTATTTGATAATAACTATTAGGAATATATTTTTCTAATTATTTTTTGATAAAAAGTAACATCAAATTACAAAAATTTAGCCAAATTCAATATATGTCATATTTATTCTAAACTAAAAGAAGTTTTTCTACTAATGCATTAAATGTCATAAGGTAAAACATTTTATTGATGTCTTAAATGTTTTTACAAAACAAAATTACCTCTTATATTTCAAAAGTTATAAAAGTTTTAGTAACACCCCTTTAGTCAATATTTTCAAAAATTAACAAGAAGCCGTTAAGCTCGGTTTGAAACAGCCGTGCCAGAGAGGCCAGGGGGAACAAATCCCTGCACTTTTATTTTTCAGGATCTTTTTTTTTTTTAGAAATTGACTTAGAAAATTGACAATTTTTTTAGAAATAAGGAAGTATGCCCCTCACTTTGAAACCCGTGTCGTCGGCCCTAAAATGATGAAATATCTTTTAAATTTTTAAAAGACGCAAAAGATTGTTCCTCCTTCTGTTCCTCCTTCTTTTTATATTCCGTTTTTTTACCACTTGTACTTTTATATTAAACTTGTACGCCACGAGCGTATGTCGGTGGCGGCTTCGTAAATTTATCGTGATCTGCAGGTTGTTGGTATAACATAACTTCGAAATTCCCTTAAAGAGTCTAACTCGCAATATTAAAATGTTTATTTTAACATTGCGAGTTAGACTCTTTAAGAAAATTATTTTCAAATATTAAAAAATAAAATTTAATAATATATTTGTAAAATACAAATTGTGTTTATTTTATATTCGTTTGAAAATATTATTCGTTTAACAAATAAAATTCGCTTAAGAAATAATATTCTACAAACAAATAACGTTCGTTGAACAAATAATAATTGGTTTAGCGAAGAAAAGTAAACCAATATATATTTGTTCCCGTTTATTTGTTCGACGAATATATATTTGTTAAACGGTTATTATTTATTAAACAAAAATTGGTTTACGAGTATATTCGTATCCTACGAATAATTTAAACGAAAAGTATTTACGAATATTGTATAACGAAAAAATTAACCAAATATTCTCTAACGAATATTCGTACATCAATATTTGATATACGAATAACCGTCGCGCTCTAGTTGTAACAACAGTGAATGCAGACTCCACGACTGAAGTAGGTTTTTTGGCCTTGAGAAGGTAAAATAACACACAAAAAACATGACACAAATTTATTAATTTCTCTTCTTTTTTCTGCCATAACTTCAGAATACTTTCTTTACTATTTATCAGAGTAGAATCAAGTAGCAATTACAAATTTTACATTTGATAGGTTAAAGAGATAAAGATAAATAATTTAACGTGAAACATTTTGCTAAAATGCACAGTTAAATTATTTAGGAATATAATAAACTATTTTATTTCATATCATTAATGACCTAAAATAAACCCTTTCTTAAAAATATGTTTCTCTGTCATACTTTACTATAAAGATGTAAATTACGACTACACCTTTTCAAGATGTAATTGAGAAAACAAAAATTGTAATTAAGAATCGTAAGATGTAATTGAGAAAACAAAAGTTGTAATTAAGAAACGTAAGATGTAATTGAGAAAACTTAAGTTGTAATTAAGAAACATAAGATGTAATTTAGAAAACGAAAATTGTAATTAAGAATCGTAACATGTAATTGAGAAAATGTAAGTTGTAATTAAGAAATAGAAAGATGTAATTGAGAACACGAAAATTTTAATTTAGATATCGCTTTAAAGGAGTAAGTGTAAAATGGCGCTTAAAAAAAATGGAGCGTAAAAAAATGGAGCGTATAAAATGACGCACTTAAAAATGACGCAAGATTTGTAGCGTAAATTTAATTTTTTAGGGAAAAATTTAGGGAAAAAATTATAATTCAATTAAAAATTATAATTAAAAATTATATAATTAAATATCACTTCATTGATCATTTAAGCACCAACTTGTACGTCTTCCATATTTAAAATAGTTGCATAGTGCGTGGTTGTGTGTTGTACCGCACGTGCACAATCTCCTCCCATTATAGTATTTTTCGCCTCAATTACAATTCGTTTTAAGTACTGCATGCGCTGTTCCGCAATCCCGTCACCTAATACAGGTGGAATGCGAATTGTATTTTTAACGTTACTTTTAATTTTGGACCAGATCGTTTCCACCGGGTTCAACATTGGACTGTAAGGTCCCAAACGTAACAACTGAGCTGGTGAATTATCAAACACCCTTTGCAAACGAGCGTGACAAGGAGCATTATCTGTTACGACGACCAAATCCTCCAAACGATTCCCGGATGTAACCCACTGGTGAAACAAAGCCAACATCCACTCGTTACAGGAATCTGCTTTAAATGATCCCCTGCGAGTTTCTATCATGACGA
Source organism: Hydra vulgaris (assembly GCF_022113875.1). NCBI lineage: Eukaryota > Metazoa > Cnidaria > Hydrozoa > Anthoathecata > Hydridae > Hydra > Hydra vulgaris. The sequence goes on from NC_061169.1 coordinate 21,742,081, forward strand.
CATTTGTAGTTGAAATAGCTGCGATCAAGTGTATGTTTAAACCTTTTGAAGCAGGTACTTTCAATAATTGCTCTTTTTTCTTGTCTCGCGCGTCCTTGCGTTTTTCTACAAAAAAGGTTAAAATTTGTTTCATCCAACCAAACTATCTGACGACCATTTGTGATATGTTCGTTGATGTTTCTAACATATTCAGCTCTTTTTTGTTTGTTTTCATAACTGTTCATTGTAGAAGGCTCCTTGTGCACTTTTTTTAATGAGAACAATCTGCCTTCGAGGTAATTTGCTATTGTTGTTGTGCTAACGTTTATGTTAAATTGTCTTAATATCTTTGTTTTGATGGCCATCAATGTTAATTGACAATCATTTTCAATCCATGTTAATGTTTCTTTGATTTGATCTTCGGTCAACTTTTTCGGTTTAAAACCTCCTTTTCCGATGAAATTTGAATTTCCGCTGCAAACCCAATTGTATGCTGTCTTATATTTGATACCTAGCGTTTGCGCGAGATTCACCCAATCTTCAAATCGCTCCGCACATTCAACAACTCTTCTCCTGTCATTTAGAGAAGATAAAACGTAACGTTTCCTTTCAACTTGTTCAGTTGTGTGTATTTCATGCCGACAAATCGGACAACTTGAATCTGGTTGTTCTAGAACTGGACGTAAACAAATTTGGTGACATAAATGTTGACACGGATTTAGCTTAATCACAGACTTTCGGGTCATAGTGTATTGGCATATAACACAACGATCTTTCAATTCCATTATTATTACTTGTGCATACAAAAGCAAAATTTAAGATTATAACTTAAATTCATGTCCAAAAAGACCTTTTGTAACAACCTACAAACTTAGACTGTGAATTTGCTATTTTAATTTATGTGTTCTCAATTACAAGTTACGATTTCTCAATTACACATTATGATTTCTCAATTATATCTTACGTTTTCTCAATTACATGTTGTGTTTCTTAATTACATGTTACGACTTCTTATTTACATGTTGTGTTTCTCAATTACATATAACGTTTTCTCAATTACATGTTGTGTTTCTTAATTACATATTACGACTTCTTAATTACAACTTTCATGTTCTCATTTACATCTTGAAAAGGTGTAGATTATACGTCGTGAGTTAAATATTATTTATAGTGGTAAATTATCATTATAAAAATGCCATAAAATATAACAACTACTTATTTAACGATCAGCTGGTTTATGAAAGCAACTTAAAAAAATTTGAAGAGCTTATTAAAAAAAAACCTAAATTACTCTCAGAAATTGACAAATTCGGTTATAGCATTTTGAGTGCAATTATTTTTACTGGAGACTTGAGTACAAAAGAAATAGTAAAGAGTAATAGACTCTCATTTAAACAAACTTTATATAAAGATATCGAGTGTGCATTATATGTTGCTGCTTCCAGAGATAGAATGTCATTTTCAAATATCCGTGAACTACTTGGATATGTATTTGAAGATTGTGAAGGTTGGGGAGTAGTATAACTATGTTACTACTCCCCAACTTCTTTTATTCTTTTATAACTATATATATTATACGTACATATATATATATATATATATATATATATATATATATATATATATATATATATATATATATATATATATATATATATATATATATATATATATATATATATATGTATATATATATATATATATATATATATATATATATAGTTGTAGAAGCTTCTTAGTGATTTTCATTTTTATTTAGTTGTTATACATAATATTTCATAAATATATTTATATATATATATATATATATATATATATATATATATATATATATATATATATATATAAATATATATATATATATAAATATATTTAACGTAACGAATGTAGTGAGTCCTTTTTTACTGCAGTATGGATAAGGCGTAAGTCGCGGGGTAAAGCACAAGTGGCGATGACGTTTGTCTGACGGGATAAACTAGTTATAAGTGCTGATCCTCATCGAAACGCCTGTAATAATAGACGCGACTCTGAGGAGATGTTTATTACTTTATCACTACATAATTATGTTTACACATTAGCATTAATGTTCTTTTTCCATTCTAAGGCCTTAAATTGCTATCCATATTTTTTGTTTGTTTTTTAAAATTTTTTTTTTTTTTTTTTTTTTTTTTTTTTATTTTTAAGTTTTTTGTTTATTAATTTTTTTTGCTTTAAAAAATTTTTATTTTGGTTATATTTGTTGTATATCTTCGTACGTACTAGTTTTTTATATGATACAATTTTTTGTTATTGTTATTGTGAGTACTGCTTGGATGTGTTGTCTGTCTTACTTGTTTTGAAATTTTCCTCTATTAATCTTTATTTTTGTCTTGACAACTGTCAAAATATGCTTCGTTCGATAAATAATTCTTCTTTATTCTAATGTACTTCATTTCTTCCCTCGGGTGTTCACTGCTCGTGTGTGACCATTCGGCGAATTTTATATGCCAAAGTTTTTAAATATATATATATGTATATATATATATATATATATATATATATATACATATATATATATATATATATATATATATATATATATATATATATATATATATATATATATATATATTTTTTTTTTTTTTCATTGTTATAAAACAATTAAATATTTACAATTTTATAATATTATCTCAGGTTAACATAAAGTTATAGTTTACAATATATAAGTAATATGCCAATGAGTCAAAAGTGGTATAATGTTTTGGTAAATATGGAGATAAAAAATCTGAAAGATGTTTAGCAAGTTTATAATTATATGTGCCAATTGTTGAAATAATTGGTCAAAAAGATGGTAGAGAAGAATCTTTACTAAGTAAGTATATATGTATATACATATATATATATATATATATATATATATATATATATATATATATATATATATATATATATATATATATATATATATATATATATATATATATATATATATATATATATAATTTATGTTTTTGTTTATAAACATTTTGTTTTTGTGTTTTTCAGTTTTATACATTTTTTTTTTGTGTTTTTTGGTTATATATTATTAAATATATTAAATAAAAACCTAAGTTTAAATAAAGGTAAATTTAAAATCTGCGTCCGCACCTGTTTTTTCTGATTTTTGAGTAGCGCAATTTTATAATGTTATTACTTAACTATTTTTTACAGTTTCTTATAATTCTATCGGTATAAAAAATAAATACTAAAATGATATATTTAAACGTTATTTTATGTTTGAAAGGAACCGAAAACAGCTTTTGTTTATCATCATTAAGTTTCATCATTAAAACTTAACTTTCTACTCGAATACAAAACCTTTCATTTTGACTTTCTTATATAAAAAAATAATAGATAATTTAATCTTAATTCAAAAAAAAAATTTGAATATGTATAAATACACCTTGTAAGAAATGCATTTAAAAAATGCAATTTAATGAGTTTAAAATGAATTTTATAGAACTTGAAACTTTTACCTAACGCTTCTTTCGCGAAGCCTATTCTTTTTTTAATGAAAATTTGTTTCATTCTGTTAGAAACTAAAAAGGTTAACTGCCCCAACTTGCCCCATTTTAAAATAGTGTGGTTTTAAAAAGCTTATTTAATTATATATAAATATACACACACACACATATATATATATATATTATATATATACATATATATATATATATATATATATATATATATATATATATATATATATATATATTATATATATATATATATATATATATATACAGTGATCGAAGTTGAGAAAAAATATATATATATCTATATATATATATAAATGTATATATATATATATATATATATATATATATATATATATATATATATATATATATATATATATATATATATATATGTATATATATATATATATATACAAATATATATATATATATATACAAATATATATATATATATATATATATATATATATATATATATATATATATATATATATATATATATATATATATATATATACATATATATATATATCATGGGGAAAGAACGAGCACCAGCATGCTCGTTCTTTCCCCATGAAAGCGGAACCTTTCATTTAGTTTTTTTCGCGAAACTGTACATAAACTTTTGCACTTCTGCAGTGGTGAGGCCTTAGTATAACGCGTGAAGCTTCTAATATGTATCTCGTAAGCGCATTTTCTTCTTCTATAATGAAAACCTTTCTGTTGTTGTGGTACCCCACAGTTAAACTGGTTGGGTGCTTGGCATCGTTATGACTTTGATGCAGTATCTTCTGAGTGTCACATGATGAATGCCATAGTCTGCTGCAACTCCACGGCATTTATCTTCATTTTCAACTACACCAGCCAACATTGACAGACGGGTACCGTATGGTTTTTGTCTAGGCTTACGGGAACGGGATTTTGACGGGTAAGTGTTTTGGTTTCCAGACGGGTCCCATATGGTAATAAAATCAAGCATATTTGCTCGTTTGGGTTCTATCTGGTTTTTATCAGGGCCGAAGAATATGGGGGTATAACGGATTCATAAGGTTCCCAAAAGGTTTAAACTAATAATTAAAAAAATCATCACAAAACTTGCTCGATGGTTGCCATTTATTGTGCGTGAAATAAAATTACAGATTTAACTTTTGAGCATTATATTTATTTTATACATTATATATACATTGTAATTAAAGAGAAATTTTTTTTTGACGTATTTTTCACTGTGAAACACCATTAAAAAGACGTTGTTTTGAAATTTCATTTATTTATTACCATTATAAAAGAATTTTTTATATATTTTTTTAAATAAATTTACAAAGCTTAACATGTTTGTTAAACATATGTTCCAGGAACTATTAACCATGTAGTAAATATCCCATTGAGACACTGTTTGCATTTTTTAAACGATCAAAATATAAAGTTTTGTTTCTGCTAATGATTGTAATAACTAGTTTGAGTTTAATCAGAATATTCAATATTTGTTGGTTTAGTCAGAAACATTTAAAAAGAGCAAACAGGCGAATGGAATGTGATGGTTAGGTTATATTTAGAGAATTAAAAGCTTTTAAATCGTTTTTACAGATCCACTCTTTTTCATTGATTTTTCTATATTTTATGCAAGCAAAATGACTAATGTTAACAAAGTTTACTCACCGTCAGATATAAATAAAGATATAATTAGGTGTTTAAATGCTAAAAATGGCTTTATTGTTATGCATCAACCTCATTTTTTAATAATTGATATTTTTAGACTTTGATTTAAAGTTGTACACTTGTAATATTAACAATAATTTCATAATAAACATTATAATAACTTACACTTACAATACCTTTACTTGTAAAAACTTTTAATATAATACTGATAAAACTTTTATTGATATGAACTTTTGCGTTTAAACTTTAGATATAAAATTTTAATATAACTTGATAACTTTAACATAAATAACAATAACTAAAAAAAAAAGTTATTATATAGATTATAACCATATGCTTATTTATTATAGTTGAGTTATAGTTAGTTAAACCTTCACCTGAAGACCTTTTTTTTAGAATTCTTTTTTTGGGAATTCGTTAATTTTAAACCAAAAGGCAACTTTTTAATGCTATTACATATAAAAATTTTGCAAATTTTTTTTCTGCTAATATTTCAATGCACCCCAATCCATATGTTGTTTTCAGGTATTACCTTTGTCAATCGTACGTTACTGTTCCCGGTGTCGCGTTAAATAAGTAGATCGTTCAATAAGTAGACAGTCAGTTCTGCACAAGCGTAGCGCATGCGCAGATACGGCGTAAAGCTTTCGTTAAGTTAAATAAGTAGCCTTGTATAGGTATAAACTTGATAAAAATGATAATATTTTTAAATTATTAAAATTATGTAATTAAATTGCCAGTCTATAATTACTCAGTTGAAGGTGTTTAACAGTATGTCTCTGGCGGAATAATAAATTATTATAATTAAAATTGACAACTTTGTGGTATGTGTATATATTAGTTACACTTTTATATAATTTATCATTAAGAGTTTATTAATATTGTGTATTTTATATTGTTGTATGTTTCTTAAGTTAATTGTCTCAGTATCTCAAAACTTACAGTTGTTTTGAGACTTCCATTTTATGCATTGACTTATTTGTCAGTTTTGCCTAGAACTATTAGTTAATTTTGTTTTATATTTAAGTGTTTCAATTAAGTATTACAAGATTTATTGATTAAAAACAGTCTAAGATTAAATTAACTGTAAATTTATTATAGATTTGAACCTAATTTTCATAAAGTGACCCTAGACACAGTCCAAAAAAAGCTTACTGTTCAAGGGCCACTAATATTTAAACCCCTCTACTTGATGGAATTTTATTAATATAAGTCAATATACTTATGCTAATACAAGAAAATTAGTATAGAGATGTGATCGTATCAGTTTTGCCATTTTTAGACAAGTCTGGGGCCTTAAATTTGAGCATTGAAAAAATCTGGCCTTAGGTACACAAATTTTCCCTAGACTTTGTTTGACCTCTTGCTTTAACAAAACTTGAAAAATAATATATTATTAAAATTACTGATTATTGAAGTAAATATACTGAAAAATAACAATTTATGTAACTACTTTATTTTATAGATTTCTGATACTCTTCGAAAAACTCTAAAATTTTAGATTATTTGATAAAGTCTGATTATTTTCGTTTATTGATTTTTTTTTGTCGTTTTGATTGTGCAACAGCATGGTGAATAAAGTTGATTTATTACATTTGATCATTTTAATAATGATTTAAGTTATTAACTGCTTTTTTAAACGGATGATAGTGTTAGTGAGTCTGATCATACAAATTATAAAAAAAAGATAAGAAACCAGTAATTGAGTTGACAGTACATAACAGACGCGCAAAAAATTTTACCAAGGCATAAAACAAGATGAGCAAGACGCTAGGGAAGAAAAAAATGTAAATATTTTGTCCCTAGCAGTAGATTTAATGCAAAACATTTCACTGCCCAAAACACATGTGCAAGAGTTAATTTACCTAAGGCAGTTAACGGTTAGTGTATTTTCTATTGATGATAGAAAGGCTAGAAAGTCTCTAAATGAAACTTGCTCCTCTTTATTGCACTACCTGTCTACCTTACGTATGATGAACTCAACTTTTATGCCAATAATTGTGGGATGCAAAATAAAAACCATTTCTTTTTTAAACCTTTTTATAGCGCTTACTGATAATAAGTGGATTAAAAAGATTAAATAATTTTTCCCAATCAGATGACACAACTTTTTGCCCTGTGACCGTGACGTTTTGATTATAAAAAAAGAGTTAAGAAGGCATGGCAGAATGTACAGCGTATAAGAAATTAAAAAAATTATATTAAAAAGTAGTAATCAATACAAGTTTTTAGTGGGTAATGTAGAGAGTTCATCTCTAGTTGACGATGTTAAAAGTTGGTGGTCAGTCCACTATAAAAGAAACGTTACCTCAATTGAAACAATGGGTAAACCTAGAAACCAACAAACTCAGTTTGCAATAAGCAAATTTCACCGTTTTTAATACGATTGTGACAACATAGGTCAATGTAAAGCCGGTGAAATTATCAATTGCATTGTCAAACATATTTTTATGATGAGAAAAAATACTCAAAAAGTGAACCTGCCAGAACAGCTTCTTTACCCAAACGGAAAAGTCTGCTAAATTGAATGACTTAAGAAAATATATTCCACATGATCATACTGACTTTTATAATGAACTACTGCAATGGCCTACAGCAGATAGCAACGATGGAGAAGCAGAAGATGCTGGGGAAAATGATTAAGCATAGTCGATAAAATTTCTGTAATAGACCTTTTTTTCCTTATAATTTTTGTTAAAATGTATAAACAATTCATAAATATACACTTTGTAAAGATTTATTGCAGTTTGTGACATTATTTTATATAGCTCAAAATTAAAATCATAATAAAATAAGCAGTAATTATTTGTTGAATGTTAAAAGGGCTGAAGTCCACAGTGTTAATTAGTTTATTGTTTCTTTAAAAATAAATATAAAAAAATATTTTTTTGCTTTTAAGATAAAAAACATTATCCCCTTTAAAAAAAAATAATTGTTAAACCATTAACAAAAATTTACTGAGGAAGCAGTGCTGTTTTTTTTAGTTTCCCAAAAGTTTATATCGTTGGACTTCCGCCCTTTTAGCATTCACCGATTCAAATAAGCTCTTTCTTAAAAATATGTTTTTTGTCATACTATACTATAAAGATATAAATTACGACAAGATTATACGTCGTGAGTTAAATATTAATAATAGTGGTAAATTATCACTATAAAAATGCCATAAAATAATAACAACTACTTATTTAACGATCAACTTATTTAACGTGACTTCTTAAGTTAAATATCTGTGAACTAACGCATGCGCAGAATATCAATTTGTCTAGTTTAACTTATTTAACGTGACACCGGCCACCAATAGATATACAATAGCTTCGGTCGTTTAACCCACAATGCAATTTTAATCAATTTACGTATATTAGGTGCAATTTAATTAATGCAATTTTACAGGGCTTATGCGAAATTTAAAACATTTTTCAAGAAAATATAAAACATTTTTTAAGAAAATATGAAGAAAATGTAAAACATTTTTTAAGAAAATATAAAACACTTTTTAAGAAAATATAAAACTTTTTTTAAGAAAATATAAAATATTTTTTAAGAATTTATAAAATATTAAAGAATATATAAAACATTTAACTAGTTAATTAAATTTACGTAATTATTCTATAAAACTTTGGAATTTATTAGGTTTATTCATAACAAAGAAGAGAACTATGAAAATAAAAAAAGAACGGTGGTTGTTAGTTAGTTGGTAGTTGGTCAGTTGTAGGGTTTGCAAACCCGGGTTTCTTCAAAAAAATTCCATTCTCTAGCCTTCTTTTTTCCATTTATCATTGACATTTTTAACTATATTTTATATAGTTAAAAATGTCAATGACAAATGGAAAAAAGAAGGCTAGAGAATGGGAGGTAGTAACTGAAGTTTAAATTAAAGTTTGACTTTGATATTCAAATGAAAAAACTTGTTTGTCCGCGCAACGGCCTTGTTTATAAAGATTTGTGTTTAGGAGTTAAAGAGTTGAGACAGGGTTGAAACCACAATAAAGTAGCCTCCTCAACTGTAGTGGGGTTCTTTGGCCACTACTACTCATTTAAATTCACCTTGGCAGGGGAATAACATAAAAGATTAAAAAATCTTAATCGATAAAAATATTTGAATAAAAATTGTAATAATGTATTTCCAAATAATGATTCAAATATTAGTAAACCTGCTCTGATAGCTGTTATTGTTGGTTATAATAGTTAGTAATAATAGTTAATAATAATTTAGTTATTAATAATAGTTAATAATTGTTTTAGTTAATAGCTTTATAGTTATAATGTTAAAGTTGGTTATAATAGTTCATAAACTTATTAAATATCTTTAAAAAAACCCAGATTCTGATAAAAACTCAATTAAACCCAGATTTTTCCGGGTTTTATAGAGTTTTTTTTGGCGGGTTTTATTGGGTTTTATTGGATGGGTTTTATTGGGCGGGTTTTTTAATGCCAACCCTGTTTAGTTGGTACCTGAAAAGGATAGTTTTTTGAGTCTATTATCAAGCTTTTTATCATAATTTAAAGTTTAGAATCAGAATTTTAAGTTTGGAATAAAAGTTTTATATTTATAAAATATTTAGTTTTAATATGGTGAATGTTCATTATAGTTTTAAGTTTATATTAAGTACAATTAAAAATATAAAAATTTTTATATCCATATTAAATAAATGCTTTTTTTTTTATCCAGAGAAAAGTTTTTAAATGTGATATACAAGCAATCATTCCTTATAAATAAAATGTATTATTTAAGCTTTATTTTGTTGTTTTAATTGATAAATGGAAAATGAGAGATAAAGAAAAGAAAGAACACTTATTGCAAAGGATATTGTAAGAACCATAAGTCAATTCCTAAAGAAATGAAGTTAAAAGAAATTGCCAAAGAAGTTGAAATATTAGTTTCTGCATCACGTACTATTTACAATAAAATCAGTAAAGGACTTAGTGATGATGAAATTGCATGAGTAAAAAAAGGAAGGCGCAGCTTATATGACGAGACACTTAAATCTGAAATTCGATTATTAATTGAGCATGATCCATCTCATACGTAAGCATGGTTGAGAAACATTCTCGTTGAAAGGAATATTAATGCATCTATACCAACAAAATCTAAGTATTTGAAGTCGATAGAGTTCACTAGAAAACGACTTACATTAGTACCAAAAGAAAGGAACTCGCCGCAAAACGTTGATTTATGACAAAGTTTTTGCAGGACTATTAATTCGATGACTGATAATAACTTTATGTTACTAGATGAAACAGGCTTTAACTTACATACTTATAAGCAATATGGCTATTCTATAAAGAACACAAAACTTTTTGTTACAGTGCCAACAAATCGTGGAAATATCGTAAGGATATGGCCGCTATAACAGTTATTGGTATTCTAAGCTAAAGATAGTGGATGGTGCCTATAATAGCAATCTTTTTTGCGATTTTATAACCGACAGTTTAAGACCGTAATTCCAAACGAATCCCCATTCTGTACTAGTATTGGATAATTTAGACGAAAAGATATATAATCAATTTGCTCGGCCAATCGATGTTTCAGTTTACTACTTGCCACCTTATTCACCGCAATTAACCCGATCGAGGAATACTTTAGTTGTCTTAAAGCTAATTATACTTCAGTAAGGCCGTTTTCAAAAACTAGCAACGAAGTTAAGGCTACTTTAAATTCGCTTATACCGACAATTAACGTTGATTTTTGTGTTTGGTATTGTAAAATGAGAAAATGGGTTTTGAAAGGCATAGCAAGACAAGAATTTTATTAAATTGGATACTTTATTATATATATATTATATCTTTAAATATAATGAGTTATAGTTATATAAAATAGTCTTCATTCTTTAGAAATTTATGAATAACTATATATCATAAATGCACTACTAAATCAACTAAAATGTTTTATATTTTCTTAAAGATTGTTTTATTTCTTTTTAAATATTTTATAATTTTTTAAAATTTGTTTTATATTTATATTATAAATGTTTTAAATATTCTTAAAAAATGTTTTACATTTCCTTAAAAAATGTTTTATATTTCCTTAAAAAATGTTTTATATTTTCTTAAAAAATGTTTTATATTTTCTTAAAAAATGTTTTGTGTTTTCTTAAAAAATGTTTTATATTTCGTAAATTATTTAAGTAAATTGATTACCCTGTAATCAATTTACTTGTAATAGGTTCAGTTTATGCTGCTAAAAATTGAATAAAAAAATAAACTGTGTAACAAAAAAATATAGAAAAAGCTAGAAAGAAATCAAAAAATATGTCAGTCTCATATGCGAACGAAAAACATAGAGATACAGATTTAGATTATGGAATTCAGCTGGTTTATGAAGGCAACTTAAAAAAATTTGAAGAGCTTATAAAAAAAAAACCTAAATTACTCTCAGAAATTGACGAATTTGGTTATAGCATTTTGAGTGCAATTATTTTTACTGGAGACTTGAGAGCAAAAGAAATAGTTAAAAGTAATAGACTCTTATCTAAGCAAACTTTATATAAAGATTTCGAGTGCGCATTATATATTGCTGCTTCCATGGATAGAATGTCATTTTCAGATATCCGTGAGCTACTTGGATATGTATTTGAAGATTGTGAAGGTTGGGGAGTATTATAACTATGTTACTTCTTCCCAATTTCTTTTATTTTATATATATATATATACATATTTATATATATTTTATATATATATATATATTATATATATATATATATATATATATATATATATATATATATATTATGTATATATATATATATATACATATATATATATATATATATATATATATATATATATATATATATATATATATATATATATATATATATAGTATATATATATATATATATATATATATATATATATATATATATATATATATATATATATATATATATATATATATATATATATATATATATATATATATATATAGTTGTAGAAGCTTTGTGTTTTTTATTTATATATTCTTTTGAGTTTTTTGGTTTTATAACGTTTTGTGTTTTTTGTTTCTTTATATAAAGGCTGTTGTGCGGAAGGAAATCGTTAGTTTAGATAAGGTTTTTCAAAAGGTAGTAAAATGATATTCAAAGCTATTATTCTTTTAGAAAAAGGATTTTTATTAAAACAAATAAAAAATTACAGGACGGTAACACTAAATTTACACTACAAACTTTATAGATGGCACTTATATGTAAAAATAATATATCATAAGATAAGGGCTGACAGTGATTTTTTAATCATATATAATAATAACTATTGTTGTATAAAAGAAAAACAGTGGCAGAGAAATGGAAATTTTTACTAAACATGCAGATCTTGCTTTGAGCTGATGTTTTGTTTTAGCTCATGTGTTTAGTTTCAGATTTCCATTCTCTACTTGGCAAAAAATGCCCTTAATACAAAAATAATGACAGAAAATGTCCGCAGTGTTTCTACGGACATGATAATTATATTTTAAAATAATAATATTTCTGATGTTCCTGAATATTACCCTGATCACTGCCAATGGGTCAATTTTTATGTATCTAAACATGTAGTGGCATCTTCTGTTCCATATTGCACTCATAATGGTTTGAGTAAGCGTCAACAGCAGTTGCGAAATAGGGTTCTTCTCCGATAAATTCACTGTCCCAATCAAGAAGATCGACTTTAACGGAGAGAAATTATTTTGGGGGGTCAGAGAGTTAAATACATGTTTAAAATACTCCCATATTTCAACAGAAGGAGGTCAATAGCCAAATATGTGGATGTTGTCCTCGATTTTACCGCAAGTTTTGCATTTGTTGTTTTTTACAATCTGTTGCCTTGTGTTTTTGGCTAGCAAGGCTGAAGAAGGTAGGCTGTTGTGTAGAAATCGAAAGAGGATATTTTGAGTTGGTTCGCATGCGTGGGAGGCTAAGTTTTTTTTTCCAAATTTGGGCTCACAGCGTTGTTGTTTTTGTTGAACCATTTCAGAAAAGTTCTGCTGGAACGACTGTCTTTTTGTTTTTTGCCACTTCTAAATAAAAAATTTTGTTGATTTTTGGGGGATGTTAAAAAGGAACCCGTTTTTGCCAAATATTTCAATTGCTGTTTTGTAGTACTGAGACATTTTGTTGTCCCAGTGTTTTGGAAAATTGTTCTGTTACAAAAAATTCTAGCTTTTGTAAACTTTATAAGTGAACTTGCTAACCAGTACTTTAAAAAGTAGTAGTAATTATGAGTTTTATCCTCTCTGCATTCTTTCAGTTAAAAGAGTGTTTTGAGGCGAAGTGCAAGGCTTTGCTCCTTCGGTGATAAACTTCCGAGACCCCCGTTTTTGACGGGTAAGAAAAGTGTCTCTCTTTTGACCGGATTGAAGTTAGTTTTTTGCCACAGATTTTCGAAAATGGCATTTTGTAAACGTTCTATTACCTATTCGGGAACGGGCAGCATGTTTGCGAGAAACCACACTTTTGAAATTGCTAACGTATTTATCAACATAGTCTTTCCCCTTAGTGACATTGTACGTAGTCCTAGAAACTTAAGTTTTTTCTCTATTTTGTTTAGTGTTATTAGCCAGTTAAAATTGGATACACATTTTCATTAGCATGCTTCGAAAAATATCCAGTTGTTAAAAAACTTTTTAGAGTTGTTAATGCAACTGTTCCATTGTCTGCTCCAGTTAAACGTTTGATTTCTAAAGGAGTTTTAATTGCTGTGCCATGCCGAAATCAGTTATCAGATAAACATCTTGAACTATTGTTGTTGCTGAAACCCAACAAACATTTACTTTCGCTCGAGTGTATTTTGTATTTGTATTTTAATTACTTTTTTGATCCTATATTGGTATTTTAAATACTTTTTGAAAGTATTCATTACACTGAGAATATGTAGCTTAATTATAACACCTTTTAAAAGTAGCTGAATTACAACTTAAAAATCACGTAAACATCATATCAAGTAAGATAAAATGTGCACATTAAAATATAAGATCAGGTTTCAAATATAAAAATTAAGTCTAACTTTGCTTTAATCTTGTTATAGCAGTGGATTTAAACTTTTTCCCACCATGGATGCAGTGAAAGTCTATTTCTCCGTATTCAAGACAATCAGAAATGATTATACTAAACTGACAGGCTTTTGCTTTCATTAGATAATCTTTTATTTTCTGAAAGTTATGATCATATAAAGCTTACAAGCCCCTCATTTTGGGGATGGTGAAAACTTTATTATAGTTACTACAGTTATATTTTTCGAACTTTAATAGATTAAATAATGAGAATTTAAGTCTGATATTTTAATTTTCAATTTTTTTTTTTTATTTATATACTTGCCGTACATATAACATTTCCAAGTTTCATAAATTAAAAGTTGTAATATTTACAAGTCTCGTGAGTCAAAATATATAGTGAAGAAGATCGTTATGATCTTATCACGAAGCCCTTACATTTAATTACAAATAATAATAAAACTAATATTAAAAAAACAAACAAACAAATAAACTTTTGGGATAATTTTGTGTCCAAACAGTGGGAATTTAGATGGTCAAAAATCAGAAAAGTGACTTGGTTCAATCATTAAGTCTGAAAGTGGGTTTTGTTACTAATACCCTCACTAAGAATTTTTTAATTTATGAAATTCTAAATGTGGCAGGCTCAATTGTAGTGACTTCTTGAAGTTAGTTTTTTTAATGAATTTTCGATAAAATTCTCAAATTGCTGGATTTTAGTAATTATTATTTTTTTAATATATAGATCATTGAAGAATTGAGAATATATACATCATTGGAAAAATTATAGTATAGACTGTTAAAAACAAAAAATAAAAAATTTCTTGAAAAAGTAGGTAGTAAAACTTTTAGCATTAAAAGTAAAAAATTCATCACAAAAGTACTAAATTTTATCTTTGATGAAGAATTAAAAAATTGTTCCAATTTGTACCTTTTCCATATTTTGATATTTTTAGTCTATAGTATCTATTAACTACCCTGAGAAGTGTAGCTGCGATCATCCGCGATCTTGAGCGCTAAATAATTTTGAAAAATTGATGTTTTTTTAAACAAATAAAAAACTTCGATAAAAATAATTTTTTTCATTCATTACAAAAAGTAAAAAACATATAAACTACTTTAAAGCATGAAAGACCAAAATAAATTTGTTTTCGTGTTGTTACTGAAAGAAAATTTTTTTTATTTTAACTTCATGAGTTTATAATTTTAAAATGCATAACTAATTTAAGAAAAAATAATTCTAAAGTGCATTTTTAATGTCCCACAAATCGACCAAAACCACATGAATTTCTAAATGATTAAAAAGTTAAAAAGTTAAAAAGTTTCTTTTTACTTTGTAAGTTTATTGTTGTGAACTAAGATAATGGAGGAAATCAATTTAATACAAGTTGTGCAGTGTTTTCAGGTTTCGGTAAATACGTTTGAAAATGTAAATAGTAGGTTTAAATACATTACTAGAATTCAAGTCAGAGAATACAAAATAAATACAATAGCGAGAGAAAACGACGTCTGAAAAAGCTTTTGCATATTTCTTGCATAACAAACCTTCAGAAAGTGTTTCTGAAAATACCCATAAAGAAGCACCATGCAGGTTTCCATCTTATCGATTAAATTTGAAATAAAAAAACAAGTGCTCACGCCTTAAAACATCCATTAAAGTTACTGAAATAAAGGCCAAAGTTAAACTACATGATCTTATGGATCATACATCCAAAAGGCTTGTGAAACTACGGGAGAAGAAAATTTTTAAAGTTTTGATGATAAAAAGAAAGACTTTGATGAATTAATACTAATTAGTTGTCAGGGTATGGACGAAACATCAAGTCACTAAAAATACTATTAGCGTTTTAATAATTCCAATCAAAATAACCTTCAAGATTCGGATCTATTAGTCACAGTAACATCACCTCTTCGAATACATGTACAATCAGATTTAAACAATCTTTTATGGAATAACATAATGTATCAAAGTATTAGATTCTGTAGACCAATTATACTGGAGTATATAAATGAGAATAAAGAAGTGGTATTAAAAATTAAGGAAGAAATTGAAAAAGAAACTCATAATTTATATCCTGATAAAGTTTACCTTTCAGGACATAAGTATGTTTTTATCAACTATAGTTTTATCCATTCAATTGATGGAAAAATGACACAATGTTGTCCGATTTGTCACGCCACACCTAACATGATGAGCAATCTAAAAAAAGGTTTGTTACAAATAGGCAGGCATTGTGCTATGGCATTTGACCACTACAATCTTGTATTAGGTTTTTTGAGTTTATTCATATTTCGTATAGACTTGAAAAAAACTTGGAAAGTAGAAAAGGTTTTCAAAAGATCAATATTTTTTGAGAGAAAAAATTATACATGATAGGATGTTTGAAAAATTTGGTTTGAGAGTTGATGAACCAAAAGCTGGTGGATCAGCTAGTGGAACTAGTAATACCGGAAATTTATGCACATGAGCTTTTTCTGATCCTCTATTACTCAGCAAAATTTTAGAAATGAATGAAGAAATTATCAGGTTACATAACATTCTAATTGCAAATAATTGCAAAGACCCAAATGATCCGGAAAAAATTGATAAATACTGCAATGATACATATAAGAAGTTAATAAAGATATATGATTGGTTCAAGTTCTCAGCTTCCATTCAAAAAGTATAAGCTCATGCTAGGGAAATTATTATTAATTTACCAGTTCCATTTGATTTAATGGGAGAGGAAGCAGTTGAATCTCGATACAGAATTTATAAATTTGATCATGAACATCATGCAAGAAAAAAAAGTAGAGAAACAAACTTACTTGACATTTTCATTCTAGGTATACATACTTCCGATCCTCTAATTAGTTCAATCTCATTAACTAAAAGATTGAAAAGTAAGAAAATATTTTGCCTACCTGAAAAAGTTAAAAATTTGTTAGCAGTTTATAGCAATGATAAAGAAAAATATTCATCTGAATTGGAATTAGATGAAATTAATAACTTAGGTGAATTATATTTAAATGTTGATAACGTTGACGAAAATCTAGAATTAGATATAGAGGTAGAAGAATAAAGTTCTAAGCTGTATCATCTGTATAATGTATAACTTTATTTGCCTACTATATAAATTTATTAAGTATATAATAAAATGTTTAAAAAATTGAAATGATTCAGTTCAAATTATTAGAGTTTGGACAAAAGATTATCCCAAAAGTTTATCTATTTGTTTGTTTTTTTATTATTAGTTTTATTATTATTTGTTATTAATTGAAAATTAAATTAACAGACTTTAATTCTCATTATTTAATCTGTTAAAGTTCGAAAGGTATAACTGTAGTAACTATAATAAAGTTTTCACCATCCCCAAAATGAGGGGCTTGTAAACTTTATATGATCATAACTTTCAGAAAATAAAAAATTATCCAATGAAAGCAAAAACCTGTCAATAAATTTGAGTTTAGTATAAGATAGCATCAAAAACCTTTTTTTAGACTCATTGCCCCCATATTTGGGGTATAGCGGGGCTAACTTTTTGGGGGATTTTTGATCCCGGGCTTGAATCATCGCAATTTTTTTTTGCAAATTAATATATTTTGAATCAAGTATGAACATTTGGTGCATTGAAAAATTATCCATTATTTAAACAATGTCCAAAAGTATTAAATATAAAAAAATCCAACTGGTGCCCCAGTGCTTAAGGTGGTAGTAGACCAATAAAAGTGAAAATTTTTTTTTTTTTACTTTCATTATTTAACCAATATAATCATCGCAGATTTCGAATTTTTAGTTAATTTTAAAAGAAAAGTGGTTTAAAATCTTCTAGGAAGGCTTCAGTAGGTTATCGGAAAAATAGTTTCACTTTTTAGTAGATGTTCTTTTTGTAAAACAACTTAGTAGGTCGAGATTTTTGTAGATCTAACTATCAGACGCGATTTACTTTGTAATATTTCTTTAACAAGATCTCTGATATTTGCTTTTCTAAATATATATCAAAAAGATATTGATTGAAGTGAACTAAATAAAAAAAGCTTCACATATTAAAACCTGTTTATAATGAATCGGTATAAAATAATTTTTATTTCCCCCTAGCTTTGTTTATTCCGTTGTTATGCGCTTCAGAAACAAAAAAAAGCCATAAAATACTTAGGGATCGTCCATAAATTACGTAACGCAAAATTTCACAATAAACAAAACAAAAAAATATTAAATGTTTTACCTCGCAGCGTCTTAATTTAAATAAATAATCAAAATAGGAAATTAAGTTAAATGAAAATTGCCGTGTAAAAGAGCCTAATATCTCCTACTTCGGTTCTTGAAATATTTTTTGCGTTGCGTAATTTATGGACGATCCCTTACCTAGCCAACTATTTTAAGTGCAAAGTTGTAGACTGCAACGACCTCTTGTTAATTAGTTCAGTATGATGGCTTTATCCACCGGAACGCACTCTTGTCAAACCCCTATTCCGACGTTGAGCGTTCTTTGCGTCCGCAAACTTGTGTTTCTAGGAAAAGGGCAAAACGGGGTATATAGGGATTTGCGCAGCGGTGCGCACATACATCAACTAATTTTTAGAGAGAACATGCAGCGGAGTGTGTAAACAACGACTGAGGGTTTGGGGTGGGTAGGTTCTCTTTTAAATGAAGAAGTCGTTTTTTTACATTTTCGGTAAAATGTAAAAAAACGACTTCTTAAGGACAGCGTCGGAATAAGGGTTTGACAAGAGAGCCTACCTTATCCACCGTTCCTACCTCGTCATTAATTTATTCTAATTATACGTAAATATGCGTTACCGCCATTAAGGAGGACAAACAAACGTAAACAAATAGTTCGGCAATGTCAACAGAAAGCGAACATTTGTCTAAGCTTGATTCTAATGCAAAGCATAGATACTTAGAAAAAATAAGCTTTATAAACCACGTTGACCCATATCTTCTTAAAGATACTGATTTCTCTGATAATATAGATAGTTATCCAAATGTTACATATCCGGATATTGTTAACTATTTTTTATTTGCTCCAAGTCCTCTTACTAAGGATCAGTTAAAAGCATACAAAGCTCTTGATTCTTATAATCAATTTGTATCAGGTTGGGTTATCAACGCTGGTGTGAAATTATTTGAGAAATATGTTCTTATTCATGGCAGAGTAGGTTATTTAATTATTAGTTCAATATTAAAATAGAATAGCTTTCTTGTTTTAGTTTTTTGTCCTAATTTTTTTAGGTGAAACACTCTCAAAAAATGAATGATGTACCATTACATCCATGGATTATTTTGGAGAAGTCAGGAAATATAGTTTGTGCACATTGCAATTGCATGGCTGGTCTCGGAGAAAGCTGTTCACATGTTGGTGCGGTACTATTTCATATTGAGTGTGCAGTTAAAATTAGAAGTTCAAAAACATGCACTGATGAAAAAGCTTATTGGTTACTACCAAGCTCTAAAAAGATAGAATTCAAGCCTGTTTCAGATATTGATTTTACATCACCCAAATCTTTGCAATGCAATTTAAATAATAAAGTTCATGGCATAATCTATGACAAATAAATAGCACATAGAAAAAGTGTTTCTATTCCAACAAAAGATGAAACTGATAAATTTTTTTTAGACCTTAGTCAATGTGGAACAAAACCAGCTATTCTTTCAATTATTCCTGGGTTTACCAAACCTTATGAACCATCAATAATAACAGAAAAATATCCTGAATCATTGTCAGATCTTTATCAAAAAAATATATTTTTAAACTTTGAACAGCTCCTAGCTGCTTGTAAAAAAAAAAAAAATTACAATAACGATTGAGCAAAGTAAAAATGTTGAGAGTACAACGCGACTTCAAGCAAAAAGTAAAAACTGGTTTTACCTTAGGGCAGGTCGTATAACTGCTTCAAAATTCGGGAGTGTGTGCTGCGCAAACATCACCCAACCACTAATCAGTTTGATTATGCAAATATGTTACCCCATTCAAGCACGTTTTTGCCCAGCAGCAACAAAATGGGGAAATGACCATGAAAAAAAAGCATTGACTGTATTCCACAACCATGGAAAAGAAACACTCCAAATTTTCATTAAAAAATGGTGGGTTTTTTATTTCAGTTCTACAACCCTTCCTTGGTGCATCACCAGATAGAGTTATTAATTGTGATTGTTGTGGAAATGGTTGTCTGGAGATCCATATAGTATGAGAGATTAATAGCAACAAAATGAGGAAATGACCATGAAAAAAAAGCATATTCAATCTAATGGCATAATACTTTGCAGAACTTTATATTTGTTTCGTAACAATCCTCTTTGTAACAATCATTTCGTAACAAAACTCCCTTAACATTAGCGAATTATTAGATTTTAAAAATTGTTGTCTGTAAAATAAAGCTGTTTATATATCTTTAAAAAAATCACATAAATATTACTATCAAGTTCAGTGTCAGTTATATGCTTCATCAAGTAACTACTGTGATTTTTTTGTTTGGACATCAAAAGATTCGTATTGCAAAAGAATATTGCCGGATTTGGAATTTATGGACAGGAATATAATAAAATCTAAACAATTTTTTGAAGAATGTATTTTACCTGAACTAATTAACAAATTTTACAGCCAAAAAAATCAATTAATGAAAGAAATATCAGATAAAAATAAATTTATACTAATAGAACACAGCTACTTTAAAAAAGAAAACAAAGTTTTTAATGATCACGGTTATTGTATAAAATTGAAATAAAAATGTAAACTTTTAATAAAAATATTTGATACTTAATTTGATAATATTTATTTTTGTTTATAAGATCTAGTTTCAATTAACTATTCAATCCTGTTAAATTTTTAAAAATTATGTGATTCAATTATTCCACAGGAATAATTGAATCACATATATTTATCAAAGAAGAACAAACAATAACAATTTTGTCTATCGTGCATAATCCAGAATCTTTAGTATATAAGTAATCTAATGGCATAATACTTTGCAGAACTTTATATTTGTTTCGTAACAATCCGATAACTCTCTTAACATGTACTCGAACAGAGGCTTTTTTTCCGGGTTGTTTCTACATCTGAATAAGTCAATTGTAACTTTATTTTGTAAATCCTGGAATCTTTAGATTCCCACAATAAAACCAACACTCTCAGCAATGTTAAAACCTCTATCAGCTAAAATAACATCTCCAGGAAGAATGTTTTTTAAAATTGAACAATGCTTTGTTAGGTATTTATTGCTAACACGTCCTCCTTAAGCTTTAGAAACAAATGTTATCACACCTTGTGGGCTTACACCTTTTAAGAATTTAACAGTATTGTGATGTTTGTACTGTGACCAAGTTGCTGCTCTTGCGCATAGATTAGATGGTTTATTTATGAATATTTCAAAGCAATCAATTATTACAGCCACTTTTGTTTCAATATATTTTTTGAAGCATAAAGGCATAGTTTCTATAAGCTCATTGCGAGCAGGCCATTTAATTAAATGTTTCATTCTGAAGTACATAATGTCAATCCATCTTAAAAATACTTTTGATGAGGTCGATTTTGAAGTTTCAAATCTATAAGCAAGGTCTCTAATAGATAGATTTAAACGCAATCTCATAAGCGTCAAAGAAAATTCTTCAAAGTACGATAAAACTGAGTTCTCATTTTCAGTTATAAGAGGCTTTAAGAAGTTAAATAAACAACATAAAATTTTCAAATTTGGCAATCCAGTGTAAAATGTTACTTTTGAATCGGTATCAAACCATTCAATAGTTCCCACATGGATTTGACTAAATTTGCACGCAAATCATAAATAAGTTTGTTTTTATATATAAACTCAGTGTCTATTTGATTGATATTTTTGAAAGTCATATCAGTTTGAACACTCGCATATACTAAGTTTTCACAATCTATTGTAACACTTTCTGAGACAATTGATTCACTACTTTTAAAATTCTCTATTTGAAAATCTACAATTGAATCTTCAGAAGGGTTTAAATTAGTGATGCTGTTTCTACAAGACATAGAATCATTTCAACTTGTTAACAATGAACGATTTTTTTCTCTTAAGTATCTTTCTCTAGGTTTCTCAACCTCAAACTTAAACTTTTTGTGCCCCATATTTAAGGATGAAACCCAATCAGGATTATTCTGTGAGAAAAGTGAAGCAGGTTTTCCTAAATAAAAAAATAAAAATGTTAAACAGTTAATGATACTAAACTTTCAAAGTAATAAAAATATTTCAAAGGTAAAAAGGCTTATTCTACCTGTAATAAAATGATCACTGCAAGTTCGAGTGTGGAGGACGTCAGGATAGTTACCAACTCTGTTTATCATAAACAGAGTTGGTAAAAAAAAGTAGTTTGCAATCAAGGCGATGATGGTAAGATTTTATCAAAAGAACGTAGAGAAAAATGGATAAATGCCATAAAGTTTATGGCATTTATCCACGTTCTTTTGATAAAATCTTACCATCATCGCCTTGATTGCAAACTACTTTTGGTAAATGAAAAAAAGATTTTCCCTTTTCACGATTTGAACATCCAAATACAGCACAAAAGTTAGCGATTCCACGGCTAAGCGAAAAACATTTGACGTTTGACAAAAAACACGAAATTTTCATGAAGTTTGCTCTCTTATATCTTTTTGTATAGGAAAGCAAGCAACCTCAGGTATTTTGCATCAATTAGTGTTACTCAACCTCTTTTTAGCCATATATGAAAAGTACTATGCTTTATATGGCTTCACTTAAATATTATCCATATCTTGAGACCACTTTTGAGAGAAAATCTTGGGGCGGGGACGTTTTTTTAAAACGAAGCTTTTGGAGGTAAGGATTCCAAAGTACCAAAACAAATCCAATTTTTATAAAACTTTCCGTATATATTAAAAAAAGGTTGAGGAATCTAATGGAATGTGAACACTTTTTAACATTTATACATAAATTTTTAGTTCTCAGTGTTTAAAAACTTCAAGGTTAATTACTATAGAAAAAAAAGTGATTTTTGAAAGTCTTCAAGTGGAAATGGCAAATTCAGCCTTTCCTCTTTTTAAAACAAGTGTTTAATTATGTTTTCTTAAAAAATAGGTGCTTCAGATTTGTATATTAGAATTATGTATATATACATCTATATTTCTTCGCGTATTTTATGACGTTTTTTGTTTTGATTTTGCAATTCCGAAATTTTAACTACAAATAAAATTGAAAGTGAAAGTATATTCCTTATTAATGACTTAAGTTTTCAAGGCAATAAAAATAAAAATTTTATATTTTTAAAGGTATTTTGTCTGGATTGCTTAACTACAAGCTTGATTCTCACTGTTTCTACTACTGTTTTTAGTCTGTAGATTCTCTAAACTGTTTTTTTTCAAAACAAAAAGAAATAGTAATCAACTAAACTTTTAGTCTAAAGTTTACAAAATGGAAATGTGTAAGAATGTTATCATTTTTTTTTTCATTTATTTTTATATTTTTTTATTGGCTAAGTAAAATAACCAATGAACTTTAATTTCAAATTCAAATTCTCTTCTTTAGGCTGTGAACTTAACAATCTACGTGAAATGGTGGTTCAATGTATAAGTCAAGAATGTAAGTCATACTTTGATAGACTTTTTAAATTTTTAACTCCGGAAAAATATATAACAAACATTTTATATTTCAATAATTTTATTTATAGAATCTTAAGCTTGATGATCTACCTTTATGATCTACTTGATTTACCTTGATGATCTACCTTTATTTTATTTTCACAAAGCTCGATATTATCAAACTTCAACTCTTTGATTAACAATAGATTTATTGTAATCACTCAAATTAAATTTAATATTAATTTTAGCAACCAAAGTCTGGAATAGCAACCTGCAAGAATATTTTAGATTTTCTGGATATAAATTATGGCATTATTTCTCTCAAATATCCTGATTTTGTGTTAACCAATAGCCATTTTCTACAAATTTGCAAAGACAAAAATAAACATAACATAACATTAGAAAATCTTTCATTATTTTTTACAACCTACTGTAAGTATAATATCTCTAGAGTGATGCTTATAAGGATCTTAAAAAAGTTAAAAGGTTACTTTGTAAAATTAAATCGAGCCAAAAATTTGGACTTTAAAAAACATTTCTTAAGCTCTGCTTTATCTTTTAATGGTGCTTTTTCTGATGTTGTTGGTTTGTTACCTTCTGATGCTTGTTCTACCCCTACTTCTATCTACAATAGTGAAATTGTTCCAAATCAAGTTACTGTTTTTGTATCTTCTGATTTAAATTTGCAAATTACTAATGATGAATTGTCGTGTCCTGTTACCCCAACTTCTATCATATACATCCCTTTAGAAAATAGGTCTGAAAAATTTCTTACTGAAATGCGTTTTAGTGAAGAGAATCTTCCAGTTTCCAATTTAGATAAAAAACTACCTTTATTTTCTGGTGATTTGACCTATCAAATAAAAAGATACAAACGGAGAATTAATCACCTTAATTGCAAAATAGACAAGTTAATAGAAGATGTTATGAATATAAAAGAAAATATCAAGCAATCTTGTCAAAGTATAATGTTCGAAATGTCAACAAAAGAGACGTTAGAAAAGATTGTAAGATTAACCAATTGTTGCAAATAAATTTAAGATGAGAAAAAGAAGTTGATTTGGCTAGAAAGCGTTCCCAATCAGATCGACAAAAGGCCTCCCTATTTAAAAAAAAAATTGAAAACACTATTTTGAAAACATCTGATGAAACAAATGATTCATTCTTAAAAGAGAGTTTGAATTGCTTTGAAAATCTTACAGAAGAGCTGAAGGAAAGAGTTGACATTTTTGAAAAAAATGTAATTGACGTTTATGAAGGAGGTAGATATAATGATGAAATTCGCTCGGTATATTACGACCTTTTAAGTAAAAATGTTTCTGTTAATAATGTTGAATCTGTTATCAGAACTGTACTACAAAAAATGGCAGGAATTTCATGTGGCACACTTCCAAAAAAATTTTTGGCTTCTGAATTTTTTAGTAAAATGAACCTTTTAGCAAAAGCTCAAGTGAGAGAGGCTATGTTGAATAGTAGAAACAATGTTCTTCATACAGGTGGCACAAAATATAATTTTAGAGAGGTTGGTAGTTTTCAAGTCACAACATCATCTGGTAGCTACACGTTTGGGATACAAGATATGTTTTCGGGAGAGGCACAATCTTATTTTGGAGAGCTAAAAAACTTACTCACTGATATGTCTAAGATATTTTCTCCTGAGAAGGAAAACTGCGAGAATGATCTTAGGAAACTTATTTTTTCTTTCAAATCTTTGATGACAGATCGCACTATTGTTAATTCAAGCTTTTTTCACCAATTTAAACATTGGAGAGAAGCAATTTTACCTTTTGTTGTTGAAAACTATGATCAGCTTCCTTTAAATGAAAAATTAAAAATTTCTCAAATGCATCATATTTTTTGTGGCTTACACGTTATCCATAATCTAGGAATATATGCAGAAAAAGCGATAATAGAATGGGAAAAAGTGGTTGAGCAGGAAGGTAGTATTCATGGTGGTTTTAAAAGTTCTCAAAACTCTCGCACCTATGATATTTTGATTTATTTTGAGCTCTGGGAATTTTTAATAAATTGATATCAGGACCTCTTTTTTGTATTATTGAAGAGGAGGGTCATATTTTCTCATTAAATACCATTTGGTTGCAAATGTTCAATTATTTTGTTTCTTGTTCTTCTTTCTTGTTCTAAAATGTTAAGTGGTTCTACATTTTTTGATGTAAAATATCTCACCAAGGATAAAGTGTTTGATCATTTATTTTCTAATTGTAATGACCTACTTTTGGATGCCTTAACACAAGAATGTCTTGAAGTTATATGTTGCACATGTTCGGTTATGATTCAGAGTCAGTTAAGAAACCAATTGCCTGGAGGAAAATATTACAATCCGGGTGATGATGTGTTTGAAGAAACTCAAAACTGCCCACGTACTAATGTTGTGTCTGAACGTGACTTTGCTTCCTATGACCGCAGGTTAAAAATGAAACCTAACATGACAACAGTAGCTGCAGCTGATGTGATCATGTTTAACAACAACAAAACAGTTGATTGGATAGATGGAAAATCACAGAAAGAAATTGAAAGGCTAGTTATATTAGCAAGGCGAAATAGAAAAGGGTGTATAAGAAAGTACAGAGAGAAAAAAGCAAATATATTGCAGTACAAAATTGATGAGATGGACAAGCGCAACTTAGAAAAGGAAATAAAGGAACAAAAGGCGAGCGAAGAGAAAGAGTTTTTGACAACAGAAATTGGAAAGGATGAAGGAAAAAGAAGAGGATTTTGAAAAAATTTTAGGAACTGAAAATGAAATTGTAATGAAGTTGCAAAGACAAATTAAATTTCGAAAAAAAGTATTACAGCAAAAATTTCCTGAAAAGTGCTTACAATTAGGAGAAAAGGCAAAAGGGGAGTATTACAAAAAGTTTGGTATTGATAAATTAAAAACCAATCTAATATCAATTTTTAAATTTTTAAAAGACGTTCCTGAACAACGCGCAACTGCAATAAAATGTTCAGTTATCAGACAGATTAATGAAAGACAAGAAATGTTGTTAACATTAAAAAAAAAAGTCAGATTAATGGGTGACGCTAGGTTAATTATGGAAACTGGAAGTAAAATAAGAACAGGCACATTAAAGGGAGGGGTTCCAAAGTTTTTAGGAAAAAGAATAAAACATAAAATGGTAGATAATGATGGCAAGGATGTATGGTATTCAGGGCTTGTGGTAAGTGTTCTAGACGACAATGAATTTGATGAAGAGTGTGAGTTTCAGATACTATATGATGGATATGAAGATAAGTATGATAATGAGTTGGTCAAAGAGTGGAGGATGAAATGTGTTGTGGTAGAGGGAAAAGCTGATGGTTATGTGGAGGGCGAAGATTGTAAAAAACAAAAAAGCAGTTAATGTCATTTTTGACACAATGGGGATTTAATTTATTGTATTTATGTTTGTCATTATTCTTATTATTAATAATATTATTGTTATTATTATTTTTATTGTCATTCAATTTAATGTGTTCTTGTTTGTGTTCAGTTCGGTCATCTGGAGCGGTGTTGGCGCACCGACAATTTTTTATATGTATATTTGTTTTCTATTGGACATCTGCCGTCATGGTGACATACCCGTTAGTCATGCTTTCTATTTTTGTGCTGACATGCCTGTCAATATATGCATCCTTGTGTTTACATTTTTTTGTGTTTGCATGTATGTTTTTGTAGGTGTGTCTGCAATTAATTGCATGTTTGTTTTTACTCACTTGTTAGTCACTATATGCATGTTTGTGTTTATGTATCTGTTAGTCATTATGTGTATGTTTGTGTTCTGTTGGACCTCTGAAGTGGTGTTGACGCACATGTAAGTCACTATATGTATGTTTGTGTTTATGTACCTGTTACTCATTATGTGTATGTTTGTGTTCTGTTGGACCTCTGGAGCGGTGTTGGCGCACCTGTAAGTCACTATATGTATGTTTGTGTATATGTATCCGTTAGTCATTATGTGTATGTTTGTGTTCTGTCAGACCTCTGGAGCGGTGTTGACACATCCGTAAGTCACTATATATATGTTTGTGTTTATATACCTGTTACTCATTATGTGTATGTTTGTGTTCTGTTGGACCTCTGGAGCGGTGTTAACGCACCCGTAAGTCACTATATGTATGCTTGTGTTTATGTACCTATCAGTCATTATGTGTATGTTCGTGTTCTGTTGGACCTCTAGAGCGGTGCTGACCCACCCGTAAGTCATTGTATGTATGTTTGTATTTATGTAGCCATTAGTCATTATGTGTATCTTTGTGTTTATCTACCTGTAAGTCATTATATGTATCTTACTCTTTTGTTGGAACTGTGGAATGACTATAATTTCATTTGATAATGCAGGTTAGTCATTTTGATCAAGTTTTTGTTTTTTTTTATTTATGTTTGTGTCTGTTGGTCTTGTGGCACAGCGTTGAAACAACAGTAAGTCATTGTATGTATATTTGTGAGTTATTCCAACTAGGCTGCAAGCAATCATTGTAGGAGTTGGAAGTTACTGGAAGAGAAAAGATGAAGTTTGTAGAGTAAGATAACAATTGACAGATGACTTAAAAGATTGCAAATTATATGAAACAGGGAAGCAAGATAAAGGAAGTGAATTCCAAAGAACTGATGTTCGAGGAAAAAAATAGAAGAATAAGAGTTTTTGGAGCACTTAGAAACAGTCACAAGAGAATGAATTTTAGTTGATAAACAAGGGACTCTAGCTATTTAGAGCAGTGCCCATATTTGTAGAAAAGAGAAAGAGAAGCACCATTACAACGATGTGATAATGGTTGGAGGTTGGCTGCAAGAGCAGTTTCAACTATGTTTACAATGCATTTTTGCTCCTTGTCTAAAAGAGGAAGGGCGTCATTAGAATATCTGCCCCAGCGTTTTTTGCAGCGTTTAGTGCCACAGGGTCTGTGTGTTTTGTGATTGTGATGTTATTGTTGTGATGTTTTGTGTTGATAGACAACTTGGCTTACCTTCTCGCTGGTGTCTATCGTTAAAAATGATTATTAGGTTGTTTCGTTACTGAAACTACTTCTAATCATTCACTAAAAGCCAAGAGATAAATTTTAGACAAACAATATTTTTTGTTTTAATGTTGTTTTCATTTTTTCATCTTAGGTGTTGTCGATAGTTCACAAATCTCAAAAAATAAGTTTCTTATTTTATAATTATTTAGTTTTAATTGTTAATTTATAACTTTTTTTAATTTTTAATTTTGAAAATGAATTAAGAAATATTTTTTTTAAATTATTGTGTATCTAATGTTATTTGATGTATTATTGTATGTATTTAGATGTATTGTTTTTAAAAATAATTTTATTACAATTTTAGGTAGAGTTCAAATTTGAATTTTAGTTTTATTAAAGAATCTTCTGTCTGTTAAATAGGTAATTCTGAATGATTTATTTCAATGCCCTTACGCAGTGATTTACTAATCGGTTTGTAAATAAAGCAATAGTTTTGAACAGATGAATTAATTGGATTCCACAATCCTTTATGCATATAGCATGAAGTTTTATAATATAACCTAAATTTTTTTCTTTTTTTTTCTAAAAGATTTAAATCTAAATTCATTTTTAAAAGACTAGGTAAATAAATAAAAACATTTCAGTCTGTAAAATTAACAATTCTGGATAATTTTGACAGATGCAAAAAAAATTATGGCATTTAATTTTCTTAAAGTATATAAGAAAATTAAATGCCATAATTTTTTTTGTATCTCTATCAAAAATTTCAATTTCAAATTTCTTCAGTCTGTAAAATAGACGATTCTGTATGATCCCAACAGATTCAATAAAAACTGGCACACTATTTAAAATTTCAAGTCAAATATAATAACTGTTCAAATATATCAAATATATTTACGGTTGATATGCCGAATTGGTTTGTGCATCCCTTTTTCTGTAACTTAATGGCTAGTCTGTAATTTATGCAATAATTTTACTGACAGGTCTGAAAATTATGCAATAGTTTTTAAATGATGTATTTTTTGGATTCCATGATTCCTTTATGCATATTTGCATAGTGCAACCATAATTTTTTTCATCATAACACAGTTAAATAAGTAGAAACCCTTGAGTCTGTAAAATAAACAATTCTGGATAATCCCGACAGATTTAATAAAAACTAGATCACTATTTAAAATTTTAAGTCAAATGTAATAAAGGTTTGAAAATATCAAAAATTTTAAAAAAATTACAAGTTATTTAAGTTGATATGTTTAATTTGTTTGAACAGCCCATTTTCAGCAATTTACTGACCGAAAAGTAATTTATATGATTGTTTCACTGACCGGTCTGTAAATTACGCAATAGTTTTCAAATGTTTTATTTTTTGGATTCCATGATTCTTTTCTTTGATTCTTTTATGCATATTCACATGGTATAATTATAATATCACCCCAAATTTTATTCTCCAAAACTAAGAAATTAATGTAAAACCCTTCAGCTGTAAAATAGATGATTCTGGACAATTGCAACAGATTTTTTAAAATAAAATTTTGTTTTTTTATTTTCTTATAGTTTTTTGATCACTATGAAAAATTTCAAGTCAAAAGTAATAACCATTCAAAAGTTATTCAAAAGTCAGTATGACCCCAAAAATATAGTAATTAGTAAAAACTCTCAGTCTGTAAAATAGGTGATCCTGGTAGATCCTGACAGATTTTTAAAAAAAAAATTTTGGTTTTTTATTTTCTTATAGTTGTTGGATTGCTATAGAATATTTCAATTCAAATGTAATAACGATTCAAAAGTTATTAAAAAGTCAGTATGACCCTAAAAATGTATAAAATAGTAAAAATTCTGGTCTGTAAAATAGATAATTTCTGGTCAATCCTGACAGATTTCTTAAAAAAAAATTTGGAATTTTATTTTTTTATAGTTAATTGGTCACTATGGAAAATTTCAAGTCAAATGTATCATCGGTTCAAAAGTTATTCAAATGTCACTAATACTTTCATTTTCGGTGCCATTTCGCAGTAAATTTTCTATACTTAAGCTCTATACCTTTTGTCAAAAAATTACCCGTTTTTTCACTACAAAAAGGTCAATAACTTTTGATCCGATTAACTTCAAAGGCCAAATGAACCCTCATTTTTTAAGTCAAACCAAGCTTTATACAATGACATCAATTATATTTGAATATATTTTAATTATAA
Source organism: Hydra vulgaris (assembly GCF_022113875.1). Classification (NCBI taxonomy): domain Eukaryota; kingdom Metazoa; phylum Cnidaria; class Hydrozoa; order Anthoathecata; family Hydridae; genus Hydra; species Hydra vulgaris. The sequence continues at coordinate 21,772,862 of NC_061169.1, forward strand.
AAAAATCGTCTGAAATGGCTACAAAAGTTGACCATATTATAAATTTATTATTACAATATTTGCATATTTACATATTAAACTTTAATTTAAAATAAAAAAATGATAATAAATCAGATTAGGATTTATATTTTCCTATTCTGGTTATACATTAAATTTTATAAAATATTATATTTTTTGAAAAAACTATGAACATTACAATTAATATATTAGTTCCGCTAACTTAGTTGTCCTCCATAATGGCAGATTTGAAATTAAAAAACTCTTAATTATTTCGTGACGTCGAGCTAGGAACGGTGAATTGACGTAATTCGCTTCTTTTTTCAAGCTGCATTCAAACTTTATTATTTATGCTGTAGTATATCTTTTATCTTTTTACAATAAAAATAATATGGGTGGATCAAAGAGAAAACAATTATCAAGCAGAATATACAATAATAAAAAAGCAAATTTTCGTGGAAACAGATATACAAAGATTCCTTCTTCAGAAACGAAAACTTTATCTTTTGTTGAATCTGCTACACATTCTGCTTCTTCAAAAAAATTAAATATTGCTGATAGAGATTTTCAAGATTTTCAAAGTACAGATTTTAACTTTGTTATGAATTTTAGTCTGTTGGAAAACGTTATATCGTTACTTAAATGCCCAAATTTGTGTGAAGTAATGTTTTTTTAATGTTTGATTCGTCAAAAAACTATGGTTTGAGTATTGGTTTAAAAATATGTTGTAACAGTTGCAATTGGAAAACTGAGTTTTTTTCATCTGCTACATTTTGTAAAAAAAATTTTCTTGAACAACAAGAGCCTAGTAAAAGCAAATGGGCAAAAACCATTTGATATTAACACACATGTCATTGTGGCTTTTCGTGAAATGGGTAAAAGGTTATCGTCATTAGAAAAATTTTGTGGAATAATGAATATGAAGCCACCTATGAACAAAATAAGCTACAATAAAACTTTACATAACCTGTTCGATGTTTATCAAAATTTAGTTGACCAGAACATAAAAAATGCTGCTGATGAATTAATCCCTGCAGGTAAAACATTAAGAGACATTATGTGTAGCTTTAATGGTTCATGGCAAAAGCGTGGTTTTACTTCAAATAACGAAGTTGTTTCTGCGATTTCAGTTGAAAGTGGTAAATGTATTGACTTTCAAATAGAAACAAAAACATGTAAATTATGTTCAATATGGAAGTTAAAAAAATACACACATCCAGTCGAATATGAAAAGTTGCAGTCATTTATTGCCTCGATTTACTTTAATGCCATAAAACCGTGAAGCATGGTGGAGGCAATGTAATGGTCTGGGGGTGTTTTTCTGCTAACGGTCTCGGTCCAATACATCGAATCGATGGAATAATGGACCGTTTCATGTATAAAAATACCCTGAAAGATGTTGTTACCTCATGCTGAATGAAATATGCCAATAAAATGGGTTTTTCAGCAGGACAACGATCCAAAACACACTGCAAAAGTAGTCAAGCAGTGGTTTCAAGACAACCACCTATCAGTGATGCATTGGCCGCCTCAATCTCTGGATCTCAACCCTATCGAGAACCTTGAAATAAACTTTTATTAATACTTTTGATTAATTTATTAATTTTCGTGTACAAATAATGAACTTCGTGATGAATAAAGCTTGAAGAACGTTGTCTCTAAACAGTTACATTTCTCTAAATTGAAAAAATGCAGCACTTTTATATAAAGAAACTAATTTAGCATTATTTGGTTGCACTTGTTTTGTCCGATACAGTACATAGTAAAATATTACTGAGAAGTAGATCTCAAAAGGTAAATGTGTGCTTTAGATATTTGCTTTTTAAATTTTTAGTTTATTTTGTATTTTTAAAGGTTCTCAATGAAAAGACTTTTCCAAGTTTTCTGCAAGTTTCATTACAACTACATAATTTTATTGTAATTTATTAATGTACTTTTCAAAGACACCCACAAGCAAGTCCTTAGTAGCCCAGTGATGCCACAGATTTGCTTATTAAGTAAACAATTGTTCTTGCTTTCAAAAAACTATAGCAATTAGTACGAGATAACAAAAGTTTGAGTTAACCAGAGTCTGACGTATCAAGAATCAACCGTGCTATTATCGAGGTTAATAGCACTTTAAATTATAAACCACGAATTTTCAAATTAATTATTTTAACCCTCTGTCAAGCGTGCACACGCATAACAGCATTCATATGTTTGAGCCATGTTAATGATGTTACGCTTTTGCATGCTTAACAGCATTCATATGTCTCAAACATATGTGGTTTAAGACATATGAATGCTGTTAAGCGTATCTCAAAATTTGCGCCCATTTAATTTTTGCTCCTAGCACACAAATTAATTGGCCGCAAATTTTTTTTTTTAGATTAACTTCGATAAATCTACAAGGATCTTGTCATTTCACAAGCAAACGCAGTCAGAAAGTCTGCTAGCAACCCAATCCAATTTATGTAATGACTTAAATTGCTTGAGTACCGAGCTGGAGATTAGAATCCTCTACGCAGGAGAGGATTCTAATCTCCAGCTTTCTAGTTTTTAATGAAATACCGCGTAATTACGCGGATATTTATAAATATCTTAACTTAATGTTATCCAATTACACTCCTTTTTTAAAAATTATATCCAATGATATACTTTTAAGAAAGTCATAAAAATTAAAGTATTTCAAATAAAAGAAAAACAAAAATCTAATAAATAAGGCTGTCCATTAATTACGTCAACAAATTTTTTGAAATTGTTACCTCTTTCCCTCCCCCTTGTCAACAATTTGTCAAATTTCCAGAGACCCCTCTTATAAAATTATGTCAACTTTTGATTACCCCCCCTCCCCTATACAAAGAAACTACGCTACAAACTCAGCCTAATTTTCCGATGAAACTAAAAAAAAAAAAAAATTGTTGACTTCAACTTTAATTGACCTCCCCCCTCCCCCGTGTCAACAATTGTCAAAAAAGTTTTGACCCACCCTCCCCCCTATTTTGTTGACGTAATTAATGGACAACCCCAATGGTGTTGTGTTTTTTGAAGCAACTGTTGTTAAAACAAGCAGCTAATCTATTTGTTATCCGCAAAAATACTTAAACAATTAAATGACATCTTGGAAATTTAATATAAGTTCCTCGTCAAATTAACGTTTTTTAGGAACGTAATAAATCTATAGTTTGAGAAAGAGGGGGAGAAAAATAAGAATAAAATAGGAATCAAACTTATACAACTTAAGTAAGTTGCATATTTACAAACGTAATATAAAATTCTATTCAGCAGATAGTTTTATGAGCTTCTCTTAATAATTGATGTGGGTTGTATTGATGTTTATATTTTTGCAATTGAAGAGTATTTTTCTAAACAAATCTAGTTCTAATTTTGTGATATTGAGTTTGAGTAATTTTAAATTAAGTTAGGGATAACAGGTAGAGGATCAGGAAAATAATAGGGAAAAATAAAGAACCCTAAAAAACTGGCCGACACCTTGTTTATGTTGAGGTATGCAAGAAACGATTTTTATATCTTAATCATGATTTTTGATATGATTACTTCTTGGGAGTTGATAGAGTTGTTAGGAATTAATCGAATCAGCTTTTAAGAAAGTAATTTATTAAATTACAGCTTTTAAAAGCTTATCAATCACATTTTAAAACTTCCTATTTTCAATTTGCAAAGCCGTTATTTTAACTTAAGGTTGGAATAATTATACTAGAAAACTGTAACACTACTTAAAACTATTTTTGGCTTTGTATTCGTTTTCCAATTTGTCTAACATACCTCTCCAGTTTGTCTAACATACCTCTTTGAATAAATGCGAGTCCGTTTTTTGAACGTTTAAAAGACGATTAAAAAGGTCTTTATAACATATATATTTTACAACTTATATTTTACAATATAAATTTATGAAAGATTTTTAAGAGAAAAGTTTTATTTTATTGAAGAGGAGAGTTTTTATTTATTGAAAAGAAAGAGTTTTATTTTATGAAGAGAATTTAATGTATTAAAAAAAAGAAAGGGTTTTAATTACTCGGAGTGTAATGGAGCGGTGTATTATAGTGTAGGGCTTTGTAAACGTCACAAAAATTTATCATAACTAGTGCTTAGACTCCGATGCGTAGAAACGAATCAAATGATTATAATATGAGACTTTAGCTGTATTTCTCTTTCTAATAATGTTTCTTGTGGTAAACTGTTTAGAAGAAATTGTTAATAAGGCTTAAACGGTCATCGGAGTTTCATAATTTAAAAAAAAAGTGGCGCAATTAAAGAACTTGTGTTAAAAGTCCAAATAGCTTTCAACTTAAATCTGCCTGATAATCTTAAAGATGAAGAAGTGCAAGTCCTGATGGTCTTATTATAATAACAAGAGGTTATGTGGAAGTTTATTGGAATAAAGTTTTTAGAATCTGTAAAAGTCAATCTTATAATGAAATAATAAGTAGGAAATGTTTTCCATTGTTGGTTAGAGACTTATTTTAAAGAAGACACATATGTAATACTTCTAGAAGGCACATATGTAATACTTCTAGAAGACACATATGTAATACTTCTAGAAGACACATATGTAATACTTCTAGAAGACACATATATAATACTTCTAGAAGACACATATGTAATACTTCTAGAAGACACATATGTAATACTTCTAGATTTAACATCAACTTCTAGTTATTTTTTTATTGTGGTTTTCTTATGCATTTTGTTGTTGGAAATCCCGATTCGAGCAAATCTTTCCATTTGAAGATTTTCAAAGAAGCATTTTTTAACATACTTAGTTGTTTTGGTCTAAAGTACTGATACTTAAGTACTTTATAATAAAGCTTCCACAATAACTTATGCCTGACATTTTGAACTTAACATTAGTTATTGTAAAACTAAAACTATAGAAATAATTTTTTTTAGTTATTTGTTACTTATTTGTGTAGTATTTTTTTTTACTTTTTGAATATGTATATTTATCTATTTTGAATATGTATATTTATTTTTATCTATGCAATAACATAAGCATTGCCATGAAACCAAATACAAAGGTTTTTCCTAATACATGAAGTTTTTCAGTTTTAATAGCTGCAAAAAGAGCCTCTATGCTTTTTTACACATTACTGTAATAAATAAGTGTTCTTGTAAAATAAAATAGTGTTTGGTTTGCAAATGATTGGTTGGAGTAGAATTGCTATTGTGTATCTTGTTTCTCCATGAATTTTCAGACATGTTTTGATTGACGACTTATATATTAACTAAATTTTACTGCACAAAAAAAAAAAAAAAAAAAAAAGTCAAGTCCATTTTACTAAACAACAACTTCTAGCAAAGAAATACAAAGAATATCTGTCCTCCCTGTCGTCATTTCTTTTTTTATTTATTTGTTATAATTTGTTTTTTTGTCTGCATTGTAACCCAAAATGCTTTGTGTGTTTAATTGTAATTGCTATTGATGCAAGAAAACTTCTGTTCTTAACTATTGTTGCATTGCTTTGGGTCACAAAGAAAGCTTTTTTTTAAATCTTATCAACAGTTTTCATAGTTAATGATTTTGATAAGTTTTATAATTTTATGCATTTAATTTTCTCCAGAATAACTTATCTATTTTTTCATTAATTTTTTTATTAGAAGAAGTGAGACATTAAATATTGAAGTCGAAATACTGAAAATGTTAACTAAACACATCTCTTTTTAAAATAGGCATTTAATGCGAAATGCCCAAACAGGGTCGTCCCAAAGAGGTCTTCCGAGGAGCGGGTGTTGTGTATATTTTTTACTTAGAGGCACCAAAAAAAAAGGGAAGGGTATGGAATCAACTTTTACACCCCCTCCGTTTAGGACGGCCCTGTGCCCAAACATCAATAAGCTGCCCAAATTTCTCTAAATTTCAAAGATCTCATTTAAAAACCCTTTTGTTCTTTTAAGCAAAATCCAAATTAAAAGTTATTTTTTTGAGTATTTAATAAGCTTTATTATCTGTTGTTATTACTTTATTATAACATTACTTTATTTTTATTATTATTCTTATTATCAATATTTTTTCTGACTAAATTTTTTTTTGTCCCACTATTATTATTATTTATGACGCTAATAATGATTTTATAGTAGTAGCAACCATAATACGATTTTTTTATTGTTATATTTATTTACTTACCCTTTATCAATCACAATTTAGCCCTTAATTATTAGTATAATTAATTATAAAATATGAGTAAAATTAATTTAAAAAAACAAAATGTGATGCATAGTTAAAAAATAAGCTAAAAGTAATGAAGAGGCGAGTTCCCTGATTCCCTGAATCTGTAACGAATTAACGGGTAATTGTAGTAATGAATATAATTAGTTTTTTATTCCAAACTAAAAGACTTATTACTACTCTTTAAAAGTTAGTTTAGAGTCTATCATCATCAGTTAGTTTAGAGTCTATCATCATCAGTTAGTTTAGAGTCTATCATCATCAGTTAGTTTAGAGTCTATCATCATCAGTTAGTTTAGAGTCTATCATCATCAGTTAGTTTAGAGTCTATCATCATCAGTTAGTTTAGAGTCTATCATCATCAGTTAGTTTAGAGTCTATCATCATCAGTTAGTTTAGAGTCTATCATCATCAGTTAGTTTAGAGTCTATCATCATCAGTTAGTTTAGAGTCTATCATCATCAGTTAGTTTAGAGTCTATCATCATCAGTTAGTTTAGAGTCTATCATCATCAGTTAGTTTAGAGTCTATCATCATCAGGTGAAAAACTTAACATCCGTTTAAACATAATTAAAAAAAAATTTTTGTATGGTTTCGAATGAACATAATCTTAGTTCAAAATAAATTATTAGAACTAATCTTAGATTTAATTAAATTATTCCTTAAACAGTTTTTATAATATTGATCTAAGATGGATTAATAAATAGAGTTTATACCCAGCTAGCACACATACGTTGTTAAAACATTAGAACAATGTCGCGCGTTTCGTTGGCCCAACATCGGCTGCCCACGTTGTTTTTATATCATTATGGTTACAAATGCGACGTCGCCAACCACTAAAAACCAATGTTGAAAAAACGTTTATTTAAAGTTGGAAAATGGTTGTATTTTCTACGTTGATTTAAAGTTTTATTTTAAGTTGGCTCATCATTGTTATTCACGTTGATTCAACGTTAAATTTTAATTGGCAAAACGTTGTACACAGTATTATTCGGAATTAAATTTTCATTAAATTCTATTCTTTTAAATATATATACAATATATTTTTACATAGATGTTGTTTATACATTTATTCATAAATATATATATTACTATATTTAGCTGACGTATACTTAGAAGAGAGGTGGAAATTTCTTGATCATCGAAACAAAAATCATATTTGTGTTGATTGTGGTTTAATATTTTAATAATCACGAAAGATTTTATTTAAGTTATATAATTTCGCTATAGCAATGTTTGGTCGCATACATTGGATCAACGTTGGGTTTATTTCGTAAAAACAATCAACCTTTTGCGATGTATTTACATACATTGGAAATACGTTGATTTATATACATTGAATCAACGTCGAAATATATACATTGGATTAAAATTGAGTTTAGATCGTAAAAACAACCAACTTTTTGCAATGCTTTTAGACACATTAAACCTATGTAAATTTGCATGATGTTTTTAGTTCCGTCGGTAATAATTTTATCATTAACCAAATAACATGGGATCAACGTTGGTTTTGCATTAGAAAAAAGAGCCGACGTTCGCAATGGTTTTACATACGTTGGCCTAATGTAAGTGTGCTATATATACATATATATATATATATATATATATATATATATATATATATATATATATATATATATATATATATATATATATATATATATATATATATATATATATATATATATATATAAACTAATTTAAAACATCAGATAATACGAATTCTCTCAATACTAAATAATTTATTTGAAATTTTTGCCGGATTATAGCATCATCAGCATATAATATAATATAATTACAAAAATTGTGACCGTTAAATAACAACAAAAAAATTTTAAAATCTGACGTCACCTTTATAATGGCTTCTTTTATCTGAATATGAAAAAAATGAAGTCCAAAAATTTGTTTTTAAATATTGTCCATTGTCCAAATTCATACCACCGTACGTTAGAGAAAATTGATGTATTTGTATCTCTAAGGCCTCACGGACTTTTCTTTCAAATTTTTTATCCTTAACTTTAAGTGTTATTACTTTATTCCATTCAATGTCCTCATTACAATTAACTTTATGCAAAGCTAATGCAGACTGGTTTACCTTGCCTTCAGTCGAAAAATTTTGGTGTTGTTGAACCCTTGTTCGCATTTGAAGTTTTGTTTCAGCAACATATACTTTGGAGCATTTGCACTTAATTAAATAGGTTCCTGGGATGCTGTTGCATGGTTATTTAGACTTAATAATAGACGTTAATAGCGTTTTTACGTTAGCATTTGATTTAAAAACAGTTCTGTAACCAGCTTTTCTGAATATTCTTCTAAGTCTGGGAGATATTATTAGTGTATATATATATTTACTCTCGTACAAGATGTCAACATTTAAATCATATATATATATATATATATATATATATATATATATATATATATATATATATATATATATATATATATATATATATATATATATATATATATATATATATATATATATATATATATATATATATATATATATATATATATATATATATATATATATATATATATATATATATATATATATATATATATATATATATATATTACCTGAAAACCTAATTTTCTTTTGTTAGTTTGTTAGTTGCTTTAGGTGCTCAAAGAAGTTCTAACGGTGTTATGGGGCACCGTAGAATTGCGGAGTACAAACAACGGTCCTCCAGTTCTGAAGCTAGATCTCTAACTACTTCACCATGGCTGCTTTAATTTTTTGAGATACGTGTTAATGACTTTAGACTGACGATATGTATATGGTTGCCAAAAACGGATGCTATGGAACCTCTGAATTAAAAATTAACTTAATATTAAGTATGCGTAATATATATTTCTTTGGCTTCCCCGGCCACACTTTACTTCTCAAAATAAACATAATTTGTGTATATAAATGATAATTAAAAGCAGCTATTTGAATTTACTAGTTATTTATTAGAACTTATGTTAAATCAGCGTTTTAAACTTTTAATGTTTTATAATTTTCGGAACCAATTATAAAAGGCTTATCGGGCTTTTATCAGTTTTTGTATTAGTTTTTCACTGTTACAAAAATATAGTTAGATATAACTTTTTGTTATATATAACTTTAGTTACGATAAATGATATAACATTTGCACATAAAAATTTATAATTTTTTGTTCACTTTATTTTAAAAATCAATTACTGTGAGGCGGACGTTGCGAATCATCAGTAACTATATTTGCTGATGAGAAAGGTGTGAAAAAAATATATTTGAACTCAGGCCCGCCGTGAGCCTTTGCGGCGCTCAGGGTCAAAATTAACCAAGCGCCCTGCTGAAAGTAAAAGCTGATCTAATGTTCCATAATTCAATACATATAATAAGCCATTTGATAACAAATCAAAGAGGATAAAAGAATATAGAATTTTTTAATTTTAATTAATGAACATTTGAACAGTTTATTTCTAGATAATTGCAATGGACTTTTGACTTGGTTATACACTCATACATAAAATGATAAAGTCGACACTAGAACATGGTAGAAACAGACCAAAGACAATCATTAAACACTATTGGATGTTAAGAGCAAAAATTTGTCTAGAATACAACAGCTATTGTTGTTTCAACTTAAGAGGAAATTGATCTTTCGAGCTTTACTCATGGCGAATTTGGAAATCACTTCACCGTAGCACAACTTTTTGGCAAGATCATGCTCAATGGAAATAACCAGAAGATTCGTGAGTCGTTCTTGGCTCATTCTAGACCTTAAAGCTGTTTTAAATAGAGCAAGCTTACTAAAAGTTCTCTCACCTTCTGCAACAGAAACAGGGATGGTGTAGAAGATGCGCAGCAAAATGCAGACTGATTCGAAGAGCGGCTGAAGACCTTTCTGGTATATTTCATTCAATAACGTCATGGAAGTGAGAGATTCTTTTGGACCAAAAAGATTGGATCGCTTCAGAGCATCGAGGTGGCGGACCTCTTCAATAAGAATTATTTATGATGCCAAAGTTATTCTAAATTCTCAGATTGTTTATACTTACATTAAGAAGTGATGATATACACGATAAATATGCAGTATCTGACTTTTTAAATGAGTTATTTATTGTAGAACACAGCACAAACGTGTATATTTTCACGTGTTTCAAAATTGTTTCAAGTTTGAGAGATTTTAAAAATTAGATAAATAAATTTAATAAAATTGTTTTAATATTTTATATCAAAATCAAACTACTTGGATTTAATCTAATCTCTTTTTTTAATAAAGTAAAAAATCTCCGTTTTTAATTGAATGAAAATCTCTGTGCACTAAAGTTATTTTAAACATTTACTTCAGCGGGTTGTTAAATTAATCATTAGTATTCACTTTATTTGCGAGTTTCCGCTATATAAAAAGAATCGCTTTATTTAAAACTAATGTTTTGAAAGTAATGCTAATTTCTTAGTTTTAAAGCATTAATTTCTTTTTTTATTTAAAAAGTCCAATTATGAAGCACTTCATTACAAAGTTGAAAATTTAAACTAAAAAAAATTGACCGGCCAAAAAAAGCAATTGACCGTCTATTATATGTTTTAGCTGGTCAAATTGACCGGCTGCTTTTGATTTCTTATTTTCCACGCTGCTTCCCAGTACTTCATCTTTTTTTTAAATAAACATGAAAAAAAAAATTATTTATATTCGGCTTTGTGCGCCCATGTCGACCTGGCGCCCGGGACAAAACAACCCAGTAGACCCCCCCCTCACGGCGGCCCTGCTTGAACTATATTTAAGATGTTGAAAAATGAAAACCAATTATGGAAATAGCAATTTCGGCTTATCAAAAAGCACGGCTGTCGTTCTATTTTTATTTTTGCCTGTAGAAGCAAAATAAATATTTTAAAATTTATTAACCTACTAATGTAATCTTTTAATTAAGTATCAAATACATATAAACACTGTTTATTGGCTTGTCTACTTATATTGCATCTAATTGTAGATAGGACCTCAATTTAAATTTAAAAAATTGTTTCTTATAACGAAAAAAATTAGCCCACTAAATATTCCTATTTTAAATTGTTTTTTTTTTATCGTAAAGCATTTAGGCGCTGGTTAAAAACAGTTTAACAGTTTGTCGATAAACAGTCTGACAGTTTGACAGTTTGCCAATAAGCTGTAATTGCTATGAAAGGTATTTTATATTTTCACAATATAACATTTAAATATAAAAACTACATGTAAAAAATAAAATTCAAAGATAATAAGATAATGAGATTTGGAAGATCTGGAATTAACATCACGTCATCACACACTTATCGTATGGTATAAAATTCGTTGTAAGAGATTACAAAGAAAAGTTATTGTTGAAATCAAGTCAATTAAAAATAGAGAAATAAAAAAAGAAACCTAAATGAAATTAAAGAGTTTACAATGTATTTGTATTCTTTTTGACAGGCGTTCCACATTTTAGGCCCTCAATATGCTATACAATATTGTGAAAGTTTCATTTTGTGGCAATTCATAAGTGTTGTTTACATTTGATAACCTTTTCATAAGGTTTAAAAACAAATCATATTATTAAAGTTTATTTGGTTTTAGTTTATTTAAATATCAAACATATTATTAAAGTTTATTTGGCAAGAAGCTGTTGTAAAACCTAAACATAAAAATTAAATGCTAATTGACATTCCTTTGGAATACATTCATCACCTTTATATCTTTAATAAAAGATTTTTTATGATCACATTTATGATTAGAGAAAATAATTCTGCAAAGGTGTTTTTGTAGTCCATAAACCTTTTAATATTTTATTTTTTGCGTACTTGCTTATGATACTTTGATAATATAGTAAATTAGATAAAAATATATTAATTTAAAATTTTGCATATTAACGTATTCAAACCAAGAGTTTTGGTAGTTTTTGACTGAATATATTTTATTTGGGGGTAGGAGGGGGGCTCGGGAATCAGTATGAAATTCGATCAATAAAAAGGGTAGCAGTAACAGTATCAAAAACAGCCAAACTGATTAATCTCGAAAATGGAATTTCCAGAATAACATCGAAATAGAGAATAACATCGAAATTGTAAAAAAAGGAATTGTATCGAAAGTCCGAAAAATAGAATAACCTCGAAATTGTGAAAAAAGGAATAATATCGAAAAGGGACTTTTCGGAATAATATCGAAAAAGAAAACATTTTAAACTTGTTAAAAAAGGATTAGTATCGAAAATCCTAAAAGCAGAATAATCTCAAAACAGCTCAAAAGAGAATAATATTGAAAAAAGACTTACGGAACAATATCGAAAGTGTGAATAAAGGAATAGTATCGAAATTTCAAAAAACGGAATTAGATCGAAATTGTAAAAAAAGGAACAATATCGAAACGGGACTTTCCGGAATTATATCGAAACTGTAAAGAAAGGAATAAAATCGAAAAAGGACTTTCCAGAATAATATCGAAAAGGTGAATTTTGATAATAGGTTTGAAAATTCCAAAAGCAGAATAAATAGACGGCAGTTTTTTTGCGGTTTTTTGCGGTTTTTAATTAAAGTGTAGTAATTACGCTGTATAATTGTATAATATAAATAAAAAGCTTTATTAGTAGAACAAAAAATATTGAATGTTGTGTTGTTGGCTATTTATAAAACGATTCAAAACAAAATTTATTGATTTTATTTACAGTAGGCACTTCATACGATTTTACTATTACAACTATCTCTTGTTATAATTAATACCATTATATGCGGATAATGAAGAAGCTTTCAGAATGTGTTCATTTTTTAAATTTGGATAACTGGTTCCCAAGTTATGACAATCTATGTTGGGCTCAATAATACCTATTTGGCGTCAAGATTTGTTGAGTTTTTCTTAAGGAATTATGGCACTAAATTTTGATAATAAATTTATTTTTCATATGCTATCAAGAAGGAGTTTCATTGAAGTACTTATGCTGAATTATTTTTATACTTTTTTACTAAAGCATTCAATTCTACAAATTATCATTCTCATATTAGGGGAGCCTAGGTAAGAATTCCACTCCTCGTTTACCCATTTGGGGCAATTGGATCAAAAGCTATAAAAGCTTCGTTTAAACAGTAAAAATTAACTTTAGATAAAGAAATAGAGTTTTTTCAAACGGTCAGGGTAAACAAATTTATTAACATTTATAAATAACAAGAAAATAGGTAAAAATATTAAGTCTAATTTCTCCTACAGAACTTTGATTGTTCTTGGCCCAATCGCCCATTCAGGACAACATGGTAAAAATGTAAAAATACACAAAGCCCGTTTTCCCATTTTGGGGCAAATTGGCCCAAGAGTAAAAAAAACTCTGTTAAAACTATAACAATTAACTCAAGTTAAAGAAAAAGACCTTTTTCAAACTGTCAGAGTAAAGATTCATTTACATTTGTAAATATCAAGAATATAATGTAAAAATCTAAGAAGAAACAATTTTCTCATTTAGGGCCGGGAGCCATGACGTTAAACTTATAAAAATAAGCAAAAAAAAAATTCTGAAAATTTTTTAGTAATAGCTCAAACCCTAAATAAGTAAAATTTGAACTGTATTTTATGAAGTACACCACCAATTTTATGAAATATCATGCAAATAGTTTTGTCGTTAACATGGAAATATGAACGAAGACTCACATTATACCCGAACTTTGTCATATTTTAATTTTATGCGTTGCAACGCGTTAAAGCGAAGTATGATAAAACTCACAAATCCATGTTAATGACAAAACTATGAACATAATATTTCACAAAAGTGGTGGTGCACTTCATAAAAAACAGTTCAAACTTCACTTTTTTTCAAGCTTCTTTATCCGCTTAAATTGTAAATCAAATCCAAGTGACGCAGTTATATATAATGTTATTTATCATTTGCAACAACAATGTTGTTTTTATCATAAATAACGTGTTGTATCTTAGAAATATTAGTGACATCTTTTGGAAATAATAAAAAAGTTCGCCTTTGTTTAAATGCTTGAAAACATTTGCCCTTTAGTGATTTTTTAACAAAATGATTTTAGGCCCACTGCACAGTGGGCCAGAAACATGAAAAAGTGATCAAAATTAATAACTACATATAAAATCAATTTAACAATATTAACATTATAAAATCAATTTAACGATAATTATATTAACTAAAACATAATATTACAACCATTTAAATTTTCTTCAGGTTACTCACTTTCAAAAAAGATTAAAAAATTTTTGAATTGTTATAGGTTGGTTTTGCTCATTTTTTTAATTTTTGCTCACTGCTGGCCCACTGTGCACTCCTTCAATGTTAACTATTTTATATAAGCAAAACATAAAATTCCAAAAAGAACTATTAAACACTTACTTTATAAAAAAAAAAATCGTCCTTACTACAAATTCTGAAAGAGGGGGAGGGAAAATGCCTCCTTGACCCCTCCCCCTATGACGTAGCCAATGTAGACATACCCCCATGTTGTAGCCCATGTTCAATTATACTTGTTAATATATTATTCGCAAATTATATTGATAAAAAATTTTGTAAGGCATTTTAGGAAACTCGACTAACTTGAAGAGTTATTAGTATATATATTAGTAAATAAAATATATGAAGTTTATGTAAGCAAAACATAAAATTCCAAAAAGAACTATTAAACACTTACTTTACAAAAAAAAAATTATCAAAATATGTTAGTGAATAAAATATTTGAATTTACTAATCTTCTAACAATTTATTTTATGTATAAAAGGTTATTGATTGAACTTTTTATAAAAAGTACAATCAATAACCTTCTATAAATATACAAGCCCATATCGTAAAGATTTTGAGGTTAGGTTGGTCGTTTCGGAGAAAATTGTGGTCAAGAATAGAAAATCTTAATTAATTTTTATAACGTGAAACTAAGAGCATTTGGTCAAAAAAAAGATGTCAATCGCTCACGATTATCTCCTCTCTTTCCCCACCCCTACCAACAGTAAGGACGTGATAAATTTAATAGAAACTAGCTTTTAATAGAAAATTTATATCAATAGCAACTCTTTAAACAAAATGCATATTTATTATAAAGCAAGTTAAGGATGAAAAATCCTTTTTTATAGCTGTTTTGTGCTGGTCTGTAAAATCTGGGTCTGTGTTTTATATAATCTATAAAGTCTTATATCTTGGAAAGGAAATATTTTCAGCATATGGTTTTCACATACTTTTTGACGAGCTCTTTCCAATTATATAGTTTTTTGTTTAATTTCTATATATTTTTTTCCTGACTCTAACAAGTTATGATCCCGGCCAAAAATTTTTTAGCACTCGTTTTCTTCTTCTTAGTTTTAACCTAGTTAAACAAGTTAAAAGCTAGCTAGACAAGTTAAAACCTAGTTAAAAAAAGTTAAAAGGAAAAAGTTGCTTCTAACACGCTTGTGCACACGAAAGTGCTAATCGTAACATAGTAACCCTCACGATAAGTCTTTTGTTGATACTGTCACTTGCTTCAAGGAAACTTATTTAATTTTGCTAGACAAGCAGCTGTAGAATTTTATGCTACATTTATCTATACAATAACTTTAACATGTAAATGACTATTGTTTCTAGGGTGATGGAATTTATTTAGTACTTATCCTTAACGTAATATGGGGTTTGCTCAACTGAAACCAATACAATACGCCAACTTACGGAAAATCTTGTAGGCCCAAATGGAATTTAAAGTCATTTATGTAAACTAAAAAATGACGTTATTGATTATTTTTTATTCCAGGCGGAGCAATAGGAAAAAAATTATACCGCTTTTATATAATAAATTTTTTTAAATAGATTTAAACAATTGTGTGACATTCTAGTTTTGAAAATATAGGTAAAAGGGAAAGTTTTACTGAATCGTTGAAAAGATTCAATTATAGGTGATATTGGTCCTCGGCAAGTGGGACAATGAGCTGTGTTGCTTTTTTGGACTTGTTGAATGCAGGGCTGACAAAACAAAAAATGTCTGCAAGGCATTACTAATGCATTTTGTTTATTGACGGTACAAACAACGCACTTCGGTGACTCTGTTGAAGTAGAAGTTGGCAAAGGAAGACTCTCACCAACCTCGTTCATTGAGTTTTCATCCAAAGCACTAAAAATATTTAAAAACTTCAAATACAATTTTCCATATTTCATGGAAAATAACAGATTATCAAATAAAGTTAAACTAATTAGTTTGGTAAAAAATTTGATAAAGGTTAATGAATAAGAAGTGTTATACAAAATCTTGGAAAACTATCTTACACTACTTTGAAGTTTTGAAAGAGATATGATACTGTTGATAGGAATCTCTCAGTTGTCCAAACTCCGTCTCGAAGTTTTTTCTCAAAACAACGCATTTTTTCAATTACACCATAGTCGCGTTGGTCACGGCGGACTGGCTGATTGCAGGCAAGCTGTTGAAGCTCTTGAATTGTATGGACTATTACATGCTGGTTAAGCAATTTCATAAACTGCCAAAATCCTCTATGTCGATCACCCATGTTTGATTTCAAACGTCTATTGAGACTCTCTGCATTGTTATTGGTTTTGTGGTTCAACCCATAAACACTAAATCCTTCTGGGGTCACTATATTGAGCCAATAACTCTCAAAATACTTTTAAAAGCAAATAGTTTGATTTTGATTTCGCGACTAAATTGTGCAATCTCAATAACTCGAGATCCCCAAGCAACCAAGAACTTGTTTGCAGGAAGGAGACAAAGTGCTGAAACTTTTCTTGCCCACTTCTTTACTTGAATTTGGTGGCGGTATTCCCTCTGAAGACCAAGAATCGCTAATTGCTTGGTGATTGCATTTTCGAAATGAAACCTAAAGATAAGGGTTTAAAGGAGATCATTAATTGATAACAAACTCTGAAAAACTTGGATAACTCAGAAACTGGAAACTAAGTAATAACAAAGTAATAACTTTTACCTGCAACCATTCACCAAGCTTTCACTCCAAGTTGTTTTTAAAGCATTCTGTAGTCCTCGTTCAAAATCTGACATAATGGTGACTGGAGAGAAATCTAAAACTTCTTTTATTTTGGAAAAAACAAGCTTGTATAGAGCCTCGGATTTTGATGTCATTAAAGCGCATACAGCTGGAACAGATATTCCCCAAAGGTGAGGGTTATCAGGATCAAAATTCATCTGATCCTCATCTGGAATTGGATCTTCAAGTACTGCTGAATACTCAACAGAAAATATCAAGAGCTGATACCACTTACTTTCCTCCATGCGTGGTGTCATGCTGGAAGTACAGTGAATGTAACTATAATTTACAACTGTAAATAAAAGTGTTCTACCTAACGTTTTTAATATACCACTTTTTTCGTCTACGGGCTGTCCATTAATAACGTTAAAAAAATAAGGAAGAAGGTGTCTACATTTTTTTGAAAATTTTTGCTAAGGGTGAGGGGAGGAGGTCAAGTAAAGTTGACATCAACAATGTTGCTTTATTTTTTTAATTTCGTTACTCAAAAAAAGAAAAATTTGCCTGCGTTTTTAGCGCAGCGTCTTCATTTAGGGGAGAAGGGTTATCAAAAATTGACGTAACTTTATAGGAGAAAGAAGTGTCTCTGGAAATTTAACAAATTGTTGACATGGAAGAGGGGGTAATGTAAAAATAGCCAAAAGTTTGTTGATGTAATTAATGGACAGCCCCCTAGATAAATATATGTTCTTCTAGAACATATATTTTTTGGAAAAAGTTAAATGCATACGTATAAATACCTAAATGTTCCATCAACAAAACACACTTTGGCCGATTTCGCCTTGTTGATGACTAGCATATGCCCAAACAGCAATGATACGTTATCCTGTTCTGCAACTGATCCCAAGAAAATGTCTCCATAGCGATGGCACTCTTTGTCGTTCAGAACTTGAGTTTCTTAAAAGTTTCTTAAATTTTAAGTTTTAATTTGAATAGAATTTTATTGCTCGTGCAAATTAAACTGTTTATTGCGCCTGCAAATTAACTGTTCATTTAAACTGCTGTTCTCCATTGTAGGTATTGCTAACTTTGTTAAGCTGATGCGCTATTAGGGTAAAAAGTTAGGAAATATTCATCGAACTCTTAAATAAGTTTCTTTTTGAAAAGTGACTTAGTATTAAAAATTCTTAAGATTTTCTCCTAGTACTAGTTTTTTATAAAATAAAAGTGTGATCATAAAGTCATATTTTTGATGTTAATCATTAAAAAGAATTTTTGACAATTAAAAATTTTCGATCTTATTCCGTTTTTATTGTTTTCGACATTAACCAGAAAATCTTATTTTTAATGTTAATCATTAAAATGAGTTTTCGATCTTATTCTGTTTTTATTGTTTTCGATATTAATCGGAAAATCACGTTTTCGATCTTAATCATTAAAATGAATTTTCGATCTTATTCTGATTTTATTGTTTTCGACATTAATAAGAAAATCTTATTTTCGATGTTAATCCTAAAAATGAGTTTTCGATCTTATTCCTTTTTTATTGTTTTCGATATTGTTCCACATTTGTGAATTTCGATATAAAAACTTTTCGACATTAATCAGAAAATCACATTTTCGATGTTAATCAGTTAAATGAGTTTTCGATCTTATTCCGTTTTTATTGTTTTCGATATTGTTCCAAATTTGTGAATTTCGATATAAAAACTTTTCGATATTAATCTGAAAATCACATTTTCGATCTTAATCATTAAAATGAGTTTCGGTCAGTTATTTTTCGATACTAATCATTTTTTCGATCAGTTAATTTTCGATACTATTCCGCTTTCCCAATAAAAATTTTTGGCTTGCTTTTTAATTAACTAAACATTTAAAACAAGTATGTTTAATTTTTATGTTTTTTTTTGAAACAAAGTTCGTTGAATATTTAGTGATAGCTTGTTTACTCTAAACCAATTATTTATTTTATTTAACATTTACATCCGTATACAGTCGCCTAATATTTTTATTGTTAAGAAATAGATTTGTTTTGTCAACAAACTTTTTTGAATTCAGTTTTAATGAAACAATATAAAATTTGGTAAAATAAGTTAAGAATACTAGCGATCGATCCTTGAGGAACTTTGCATAAGACATTTAGTATTCCGGATTGCACATTATGCACGTATTGTCTATATTTTAGGAGATAACTTTTAATTCTGTCATATGTTGTATTCGAATGTCTTAGTTTGAATGATTTATTTTATCTAGGACAATACAATGATCAATTGTGACGAATGTCTTTATTTAATAAATATTCCTAAAATAAATTGGTTTTTGACAAAACTATCAGTTATTTGGTTGACTATTTCAATAATTCAAAGTTCAGTCAAATGGTTTTTCCGATTTGTTTTAGGTAAAATAAGTTGCGTTCAAACAGTTTTAAAAATACAGAAAGTAATGATATTTGTCTAGAATATACCATTTCCAAATGATTATTCCATTTGTAAACTGGAATCATTTTAGCTAATTTAAGACCATCAGGGAAAATACTATACTTTAATGATAGTTTCAGTATATGAAACAGAAGCCTGCTTGAGCGTCATTTTGGGCTTTTAAGTATATTTTAAATAATTCTAATGTTTTATTATTCTAAAAGCAACTTTTTAACTAACATTTGCAAAATGTTGAACTCTTGAGATTTCTTTTTATTAGAATGTATCAATCTTGTCGATATTAATTCTCTTAGATAGTGAAGAGGGGTTGTCCATTAATTACATCAACAAAATTGAAGGGAGGGGGGGGGGTTGAACCTTTTTGACAATTGTTGACAAAGGGTCAAAAATTTGTAGCGTAGCTTCTTTGTATAGGCGGTGGGGGGGGGGGGGGTAATCAAAAATTGATGTAATTTTATAGGGGGGTCTCTGGAAATTTGACAAATTCTTGACATGGAGAGGGGGGTAGGTAAAAACTTTAAAAAATTTGTTGACGTAATTAATGAACAGCCCCAGACGGTTTTATTTTATATTTTCCCATTATGTCATCAACTAATACATGTTTGTTTAATATTAGATTTGCTTTTTGAAATTAGCTCACTTTAACACATTTTTTCCTTTCCAAATATGAAGCGAACTTCTTACGTTTATAAGTTTATACTTATAATACATTATTGTTATACTTGTCATAATTTTTGAACGCAAAGATATCATTTACTTTATTTACATATTCTTCGTAAGACTTTATTTTTTCATTGCATACGTCACCAAAAAAGTAGAGAAATGTAGAAGCAATTTTTTGCTAACTTTATAACAAAAAAACAAACGGCAAATGATTAAATATTGATGAAATTTCTCTGACAAAAGCAAACAAAATACAATTAAAAACAAGGTTTTCTTTTAACTCTCTAGTGACTCAAACTAATGTTTTAAAGAATTTAATGGTCAATTTGAAGATAAAGAGCATAATGGTTTACTTTTTTTTGGACAGCCCAACAACACCGAATTTCTGTTTATAATGTTTATTATTATTAGATTTTTATTACATTATTATTTATGTATTATTATTTATTACATTTATTCCACGGTTACATGTTTGACCACAAAACAGTCTAATCATCCAATCTTGTAGACTTAAAGCTAGTAATAGGATCATATTTGATTTACTATTGTTTAAAAACAAATGACTGTTTATGTAACATAAAAGGTCAAATTGTATTAAAATCACCATTTCGCAATTAAAACTTATTTGTGTTGCTTTGGTGTCCCCTAGCTGGTGCCTCAGAAGGCAACGAAAACCGCGCTCTTTTGTAATTAAGTCTTGAATTTATGACAAAATTAGAGCGATTTTGAACGACTAGCAACAATGCAAATTTGAGCCAATAAAATTGGCAATTAAGCAACCATTATTTTCTAAACGAGTATAAACGAGTGTTACATAACAATGACGAAAGTAACATTAAATTGAAGGCTTAGTAATTTATCAAAAAGTCATTAATTACTAATAATTATATTTTTTATAACCAATCGCAGTTATTTTGTTTTATAAAGCGCAATTACCTACGTCACTCAATAAGCAATACAGAAGTCAAATATAACATATTATATAAATCAAATAAACGTACAATATAATATACATAGTATATTATTTAGCAATATACTAGAATAACTATATTATAAATTGAAAACTTGAGTTTTTTGGAGTAACTGCTTTCCTAAATTTAAGGTATTGCTAATTTTTCTTTCAGTTGTTTATCTTGTATTTTAGTTATTTTTTTAAATACTAATAAATCTAAAATAATATTATAAAATTAGTAACATTTTATATAACTATTTAAGGTATTGCTAATTTTTCTTTAAGTTGTTTATCTTGTATTTTAGTTATTTTTTTAAATACTAATAAATCTAAAATAATATTATAAAATTAGTAACATTTTATATAACTACAATTTTAAATATTATTATAAATACTGATCAAAT
This sequence comes from Hydra vulgaris, assembly GCF_022113875.1. Classification (NCBI taxonomy): domain Eukaryota; kingdom Metazoa; phylum Cnidaria; class Hydrozoa; order Anthoathecata; family Hydridae; genus Hydra; species Hydra vulgaris. Next base: position 21,794,359 of record NC_061169.1, read on the forward strand.
AAAAACATTGTTAAAATTTTTTTAATGCAAATGTTTAAAAACTCTATTTAATCATTTATATGATTAAATAGAGTTTTTAAACATTTATCAAATATACGTTGTTGTTTTTTTAATGCATTATATTTAAAAATTTAAATTATAATGCATTAAAAAAACAACAACGTATATTTGTAATATTTTTCTGAAACATTTTTACAGTAAAACAATCCATTGAAATAGACGTAATATAGTATACTATCTGTCAGGACCTAAAGCTTATAAAATGAATAATTGTTAATTGTGGTATCAAGAAATGCCTAATAGCTTAGTATATATCTTATACTGCTGAGTTAGGTGAGCATGATGATGTCATACTCACCTAATGTCAAATAGCCTGCTACCGAGGGCTTCAGTACATATATCGACCGACAAATAGCCTGACTCGCAGTGGAGTGCTGCTACATCGACTGATGGTTTGGTATGGGTCAGCAACCTTTTCATTCATTATTCTTTGTTTTCCCTCATCGTTTTCTAAAAACGCTCACTTAATTTAGGCTAGCAAAAAAAGTGAGCAATTGCGCATATAAATATGCTATAGTAGATATATATATAAGCTGAAAGAATTCCATTAATGATACATAATAACCCTAACATGCATTTGTAGTATATACTTAATTCAAATATAAGCAGCCTTAATGCAATGGTCAAATTTTCTGACTCAGAATCAAGAGGTGTGTGGTTTGTTGCCGGCTCTATCCAGATAAGCATTGGTAATGAAGAAGGCATAAACTTTCTGGTTAAATTCTCTTCCGCGGTGCTCTGTGATAAGATTGTAAGAAGCACAATAAATACCATATTAAAAAAAAAGAATAACAATCAAAAAAATTATTTTACAAACGAAAAAGGTTTTTTTGTTTTTGTTTTGAAGTACCATAGAATAGCTGCATTATTGAAGAATGTTTCATGATAATTAACAATCAAAATTAAAAGTAAATTTGTGAACAAAATGTAGGAGAAGGTTACCTATGTTCAGCATTTTAACAGTGTTGCATGTTAACAGTATTGGTTTTTTGCAGCCTAAATATTATAATATTGATATTTATCTTTGCATATTTTCATAATTTAATCTTTCCGCTTAAAGATTAAAAAAATTTATTTAAAAAACAGCGTTATTTTTAACACACATAATCATCTCATTATAAAAAAAAGTTTCTCTAAAAAAGTTAATGATACTATTTTTTGAAAAAACTTTCGCTCTTGAAATACCAAAATAAACCTTCGGAGAGAATAATTTTAGAAAAACGCGCTTTTTTTAATAAAAAGCCGTCAGGGTTAGGTTTTTTTTTAATAAAAATCGTATCTTGAGCGTCTAAAAAACATATCATCTTAAGTAACTTCTCCAAGTACTATCATAATTTAAATAGCATGACAACAGCTTATGTATAATCTTATATAACCCATAGAATTAGTTGTAGAGAAGGATAAAATGTTGAAGATTAAATAAATTTTTGATGATCTTGTTTCGCTCTGACGAAATTACAAAATATTGAATAATAAAACATTATAACGGGGATGGTAAATATTTTTAACTGTAAAACAATCAAAGAATATTAACTATACAACCAAGAAATTAAAATAGGTAACACCGTTGAGCTTGTACGAATATTCTTAACCAAAAAAGTTTGCGAAAAATCATTAGTCTACCCGTAAAATAGGTTATACCATCTAAGGAACCTGCTCATCTTACGCAACCTTCCTCTAATTTAAAAAAAACAAAACTATCACAAATCTTCCATTTCAAAATTTATAAAAACAAAAATGATTTCATTTTGAATTTGATAAAAAACTTATTAAATTTATATAATTTTACCAATTGATGATGTTAAAGAGATCTTAAAGATTTACATACCTTTAAGGTGGTAGTACCCTTTAAGGTGGTAGTACCCTTTAAGGTGGTAGTACCCTTTAAGAGCAAATAAATTTATTACTTGATATTATATGGGGACATTTGTTTTTCTGAAGTTTTAAATTTAATCATTTCAAAAAATTACAAAATTAACTTTTTATACCCCTTTCTCAACAATTATGCGCATGAATTAGCAAAATTTAGGCAAAAAAAATGGACCTTTTTTTAACAAGAATATCTTGAGAACCATACATGTTCTACAAACCAAATTTTATAAGTGCCTTTATATATGTTCAAAAATGTACTGAACTAAAAATTATACAATAAACATCATTTAATAAGTTTAAAATCATTTAATTCTATCTCTAAAATGAAAAAAGTATAATCTTTTTTCTTTTTAATGATAGAATTTACAGCTTGCTAAAATTCAAATTTTGATATTTTAATATAATAAAAAGTTAATTTGCTTTAGTTCATGAACAATAGATGAAAATTTGAAAAAACTTCAATGAGCGGTTAAAAAGTTATATTGGTTAACAAATTAAGAGACACAAAAAGTTAATCGCTAGAAAAACCAATTTAAAAAATTACTAAAAGTACATTAAGTTTTTTACACAATCAAACCTACTAAAAACCACCACTGTTGTATGCAATACATTCTACTTGGTTATGTTGGTCTATTAAGCCTTTTTTATCAACTCTTAGCTTTTTCCATCTGTTTTTTGTGGCACTGTACTTTTTATCTCATTCTGTTTAACATGTACATAGTCTACATTTAGAGAACTTTTTGTTGTAAAATATCCAGGCACAATATTACTTTTTTCAAACACTGGTAATAAACCCTGAAGTCCATTAATGAAACTAATTATTGCAGAGACCAAAGCAATCTCAACAACTTTCCACATAAACTCTTTTGGGTGTACGAGTCCAAACCATCCCATTTAGAGATTCATTTACATTTTGAGTTTGGCTATTTATCACTGCCAAGATCCTTTTCTTAATAATTTCTTCTGTATATAGATTCCCATCACAAACTTGCATGTAAGACTTGGTATCTCCATCTCCAATGTATGTTATGTACTTCAGGCTTGGTCGGGAATGGTCGGGATGTTATGTACTTCAGGCTTGGTCAGGCTCGATCGCTCGAATACTGACCACGGAAGTTATATTTAGTTGCGTAAAACTGGCCAGGGTTTTTAGTCGTTTCGAGAACATTTAAGTTTATGTACGAAACAAAAAAATTTTGTTTTACAGACATACATGGAAACATAAAAATCTTGAATGTTCTCAAAACATCTTTGTGCGAAAGAATAAAAAGAATATTTGCGAACACTAAAAACCCGCCAAATTAACGAACAAACTAATTCTATTGGTTCAAAAAATACGCTGATTAAGCGAAATAAAGTTCTATAAAATGTTTTAGAAATTGTGTAATACACGATTTGTTACGTTTTAAGATTTCTAGCATCGTTTTAAGAATATATATTATTTGTTTACGAAAATAAATGTTTTAAATATATATTGATTAAATTGTTAAAATTTTAAAATTTTATTATAAATCATAGATTTTATTAGTTTTCTTATTTTTTATTTTAAAAGAGATTGTATTCTTTATGTAAATGAAATTTTGTGTATTTGTTTTTTATCGTAATGTATCTTTTAAAGCAATTTTTATGATTTAAACAAAGACTTACAAAAATAATTGCGTTTTCAATGAAGTTATAATCGTTAAAGTTAATAAAACTAATTATGTAACAAACATATAAGTAGTTTCTGGTTACTAAACACAAACAACGCATACAAAGTAACTCGCGGATGAACAAGCATCGCGCCTAAGGACACGACAGAACACAAATATATATAGCAAATAATTAGATATAAAGAAAAGTTTCTAGATATTGGTTTACTTACTCTAATTATTTTCGCTTAAGTTGCCATTCTTAAAACTCGTTATACTTTTTTCTGCTTTAAATACTAATTAAAATTAAAAAGCCCACTCACTAAACATCATCAGCAATATTGTGAAGCAGTTTCGCTTCCTTGTCATAAAGTATTTTTAACCTTTTTAGTTGATTTCTATCTTGATAATTTAGTTCCTATAGTAATTCAATGATTTAATTATTTCATTTGTTTATTTTACTAAGAAGAATCGCTTCAAATATGTTAAACTTTTCAAACTACGCGAAACATAAAATAGGTATTAAAAAAATTAACTCTTTTATTTATAAAATAATTTAGCTTAAGTAAAACTAAAACTTGCAAACTTAGTTAAATAAAGAATATTTATTTCCCTTTTAAACAATCGTAAGTTGTTACTTTATATAAAAAACATCGCTTAATTTTATTTTTTTTGTAATTGTCTCTCATCGGTCCAATTAATCTTCGTCCCTTTTTTTTTTTTTTTGCTTTTAAAAATGTTCTCAAAACGACTAAAAATCTGGCCAGCTTTTCGCAACTAAATATTATTTATGTGGTCTGATCAATTGAATATTTGTAGAGTCCCTACAGATTCCATACTTCCTGAGCTACCCTTACGATTAATCTTGCAGTTATGTGTGATCCTCCAGTTCTTGTTAGCTGGAGTACCTTTTCTTCTTGACCATATCTTGCAGGGGAAACAACTTTTTAGTCTGGACAGCAGCATCAACACACATTCCATAAGATATTGCTGTGACTTTACTATTCATTAAGGAGTAATCTCTGAGCTGTCAAGAACTAACTAGCAGCCACATTGACAATTCATTATAATTTGCAACAAGTTTTTCCCAAAGTATGTCCTCTGAGGCTTTTTTGAACTCTCTCTAGAAGTTTCAATGTAAGCAACATAAAGTTTATTATTAACATTATGGCATCCATTTTTAGTCATGGAGGCATAATCATTAAACAGGAGGCATATTCATTAAACGACAAAAAGTATTAATTGCTGTGTATCCTAACCCCATTTCTCAATAAGATAAAACAATAGTTAGGTTAATCTCTTTCATTTATTTACCTCTGATTACTTCATTTATATTCTTTATTGGTTTCGAAGTTAAAAAATTCGTTGTCCAGTGACAAGAATTTAGGACAGTGTGAGAAAGACACTCTTTTTTACAGGGTTTTGCAAAGTTATAAGTGCACGTTTGCAAAGTTATAAGTGCATTCATAAAATTAATTTTAAATATCAATGGAAAGAAAACTACGGAAAAAAATTACAGAAGAAATTAAAAATACGATTATTTCAATGAGAAATTGTGAAAAATATTCAATCAAGGAAATATCCAACGCTTATAATTTAACTCGAAATGCTGTTGGTCGTGTTATAAAAAATAGTGATAATAATATACCCTTCACGTCATCTACAGTAAAAAGAAAAGAAACGTATAAAATCAAAAATTCTATAAATACAAACATTGAACAGACAATATTTAATTTCGTGGTCTGTAACAATGCCGTAGTTCAAAAAGAAATTCAAACGCAAATTTTAGAACAACATGGTAAAAACGTTTCAATCTCGTTTGTTTCCCGTAAAATAAAGAAATTAAATTTGACACGAAAAAGATTAGCAATCATTCCTCAAGAAAGAAACACCATGGAAAAAATAATTCAGTTTTTGCGGCAGAAGTTGCTAGAATTGCTGATTCAAATTTGGTTTTTTTAGACGAAACCGGATTCAATAAACATACAGTGCGCTCATATGGCTATTCTCCAAAAGATACAAAAGCGTACTTGACAGTTCCTGCAAATAAAGGACAAAATGTTAGCCTCATGTGCTTAATTTCCAATTTAGGAGTTGAATGTTACCAATACAAAAGCGGCGCATACAATACACAATCATTTATTGATTTCATCAACAACAAACTAGTACCATTCTTTGCAGTAAATCCAAATAAAATTCTTATCCTACATAATGCAAAATTTCATAAAGCAGCTGCAGTACTTCAATTACTAAGAGAAAAAAATATTAATTACAAGTTTTTATTACCATACTTCCCTGAATTGAACCCAATCGAAGAGTTCTTTTCAATGTTAAAATCCAATTTCAAATCCACGAGAAATGCTAATCCCGATATGACTGTTAAAGAAACTCTAGAATATAATTTATCACCTGATAATAGTTATAGTCAACAGTACAATGCCTTTTATATAAATATGAGAAGATGGTTGGAAAAGGCAATAAGAAGAGAAGAATTTATCTAATTAAAATATTTAAAACGATTTGTTTATTTTTTTTAATAGTGTATATTTTTGCATGTCTTTTTAAAATATTATGATTAAATAATGTATACTATTTTTCAAAAATTATGAAAGTGTTTAATCTAGAAAAGTTATTGATATATAACAATATGCTAAATTAAGTAAAAATGTAAAGAATTTTCACTAACTAATCACTTTTTAGAAAAAAAAACAAAAAAAAAACACTTATTGATTGCTATGCTGAAATTTAATTTAATATTTTGCGCAATATTATTAAAGCTAAATAACTAATTTCCAAAAAAATGTATATGCACTTATAACTTTGCAAGCGCGTACTTATAACTTTGCAACCGTGCACTTATAACTTTGCAAACATGCACTTATAACTTTGCAAACATGCACTTACAACTTTGCAAAACCCAGTAATAATGTCATGTACAATATTGATTTATGAATAAAATTCTAGGCATCTTTCTATTATTTTTCAACTTTAAAATAAATTTGAGTTCATAATTATGTTACACTCTTTTTCTAGATCATCAACGTTTTCTACATCTAAAAAAGACGTTTATTTTTTTTTTTCCAGATGCCGATTCACTTACAGTGCTTGGTGAATGTGCGGACAAAACAGTTTTTTGTAAAGCGTGTGATCATTTAGTAATTATTTAGAGAATTTATGAAACATTTTTTTCTTTGCTCTTGCTTTAGCATATCTTTTTTTGAACCCATTTATCAGAAAACTAATTAAAAACATCCATCAATATAGTAATTTTATTAAAGGGTATTTATCTATATCTTACAGAAACGAATATGAGGTTTCAATTTATGGATATTAGATCAAAAAATCAACAAGAGTTCTTAAGGAAAAATTTAGTAATAAGCTCACAAAAAAAACCCATAAAAGTTGGACATATATTTTCCAAGATTTTTTTTTTTTTAGGTGCCCCAAGAAGTCCTAACGGTCTTGTCACAAAGCACCGGAAGTGCATTAAACCAGGAAGTTCATGCCTCTTTCCTTACCGTAACACGAAATATGTCCAAAGATCATTTCGAACCTGGATCTCTTGCTATCTATTAAGCAAGCGCTTTAACCACTGCGCCACGGCCGCACTTTTTTTTCAAGAAATATATCTCTAAGGGCTACTAAGGCGTTTTAATTTCCATTACCAAATCTAATAAGGATAATTTAGACCTTTTGATTTTTTTTTTTGTAATTATAAAAGCAGACGTAATAAATAAAAATTATTAAAATTGAAATTTTGAAAAAAAAAACAATTCAAGCCTGCTTTTTGGGGTATTACCACCTTAAAAAATTTTCTATATACAAAAATACTAAAGATTTTTTTTTAAATTTACATTTATATGTTTCATAATCGAATTAAAAAAGTTTTATAATATAAATAAAATATATATAAAAGGTTGAATTGAGCGATTGCGAAATAAAAAATCGGGGAAAATATCTGGTCTTCGAAATTTTAGTTTATGCAAAGTCGTGCACTTTAGTTTCAAGGAGCAAGTTATTATGTTTGTTAGGGAAAAAGTTATAAAAAACAAAACGATAAACTTACGACAACAAAAGTTATAACTCTCTAGTTACTAACTGCATTATAAAAGTAATAATACTATAATAGTGTTATTACTTTCATTATTATTATTTATTATTATTATTATTATTATTTATTTGCCAGAATATGTACAAGGTAAATTTACATTGAATAATTACCGGCAGGACTTCTAAAAGATCACAGGATCTTATAATGAAGCCCTTTACAATCTATATAACAAAAAGAATACAATATTCTAATACTCTTCACAGTCTATATAAGAAATAAAATAAAGAATAAATCAAAAGAAATAAAAAAAAAAAATTAAATACTAAAAATAGATATGAATATTTTGTGTTGAAAAGATAATTTCTTTTACTTTCCGTTTGAAAGAAGAATAAGACCATTTAAAAGAAAAATCGAAATTAGGTAAAATTATTTTATTCCAAAGAGAAGGACCACGATAAAAAATACAAAACTGGTCAAATTTAGTTTGGCAAAATGGCTCTTCGATACCTTTACTGGCACGAAGATTATATTTGTTTTTATGTTTCAAGTTATAAAGATTTATAAATACATTAGGTGATATATTTTGTTAACATTTAAAATAAAACATAAAATATTCAAAACATTTAGTTCGTAAATATTCAAAACTTTCATTTTTTTAAGAAGTGCTGTTGAGCTTGAAAAACGATTCGCAAAATTAATTGTGCGAGCTGCGTGTTTCTGATGTCGATAGAGAGACTTAAGTTTCCCCATATTATATTTGCATAATTTAAATGGCAATGAATAAGTGAGTAATATAGTTGTGTTAATTGATGTTTATTTAATATATGCTTAACTTTATATAGAACTCCAATGCTTTTAGCAATTTTCATTGAAATATTATCAATTTGTTGCCTCCAAGATAAGTTTTCATCTATTATAACTCCTAAGAATTTTGTATTTCTCTCTCTTTTTTATTACTGTACTGTCAATATAAAAGAGTAAATTGAGAATTCTTAAATAAGTCGGCAATACTGCGCGTTACTTAGAGAATAGCGTGTTCAGTAGAACTTTTTCTTTGAAAACCAAACTGATTTTTATAAAGAAGTTTATTGTCAATAAGATAAGTGTACAATCTGTTGTACATTATTTTTTCTAATATTTTTGAAAAGACTGGTAGAACTGAGATAGGATGATAATTTGTTACGTTTGTAGGGTCGCCTGTTTTAAAGATTGGAGTTATTTTTGCTATTTTCAAGCTATCTGGAAAAGATACCATTTATATCATCAGGCTCAGTTGCTTTACTTCTTTTTATTGCTTTATATGCTATTTTAAATTCACTAAATGTTAGATTTGAAAAGTTCAGAGTTGAATTTGTTAATAAAATATATTCATCAACGGAGTTATTGTCTACATAAGGAATTTTATTTGATAGATATTGTCCTATTGTTGAAAAAAACTTGTTAAATTCGGTGGCAATTTCCTTCGAATCATTAACTATTTTATTTTTAATTTTTATTGCAGCCGGCATAGATTTTTTGCGGAGTTTTTCAAATAAATTAACATAGAGTTAATTTATTTGAAATAATTTATTTGATACTTAACATAGAGTTTTTGCTTTATTTTTGAGGACTTTTTAATTCCTTTAGTTATTCAAGGACAAGATAGGTCTTCGGCGTTAAGAATTGTTTCACGCAATGGAAAGTTTGCGTTGTAGGTTTTATAAAAAGTTTTAAAAAAAGAGTTATAGATGAGGTTTAAATCGTCATTGAAATTTATATAGCTCCAGTCTTGCTACAAAAGTTGTTCTTTAAATAAATTTAGGTTAGTGTTGTTGTAAACACGTTTTTTTACTGTTACCTTTCCAGGCATACTTGGTTTGCTGTTTGCGCTTATGCAGAAAAAAATAGGAAAATGGTCAGAAACATCAGTTTTTACGATGCCTTTTTTAAGCGTTGTATTAAAAATGTCATTGGTTAGAATGTTGTCAATTAAAGAGGACGTGTGATTTGTTATTCTAGTAGATTTATCAATAATGGGTATTGTTCCTGTTTGGAATAAATAATTATAAAAATTTCATAAAGCACTTATAACTTTTAAAGTTAATTCTTTGTTCAGACAACATTTCCAAACTTTAATCAAAGTAAAAAAGCATCTAAAAAAAATAAAGTGGATATTCAAATATTATTAAAAACTTCAGAAATTTTTAGGGGACCTTCACGAGTTTAAGGAGGGGTCATAGATTTTGTGACAAGCTGTGACATGGGGGGAGGGGGTTGGGAAATATGTGGCGTCACGAATGATTTGATCAAGTTCTTCAATTTTTATAGCTTTAAAATTATCTTAAATATACTAATGTATTAAATATACAAAGCCTAAATATACAAATGTATTATCAATGCAGTGGCATCACTGAAGGCGACTTTTTTAACTTTATTTTTACGACTTTTTAACTTTTTTTTTATATAAATAAGGGGTTATTCGCAAACTGTCACTAAAAAAACAATTTTTAGGAAAGGGGGGCCCTTGTCACAAAATATTAACCCCCTTCCTTTTGTCACGTCACACTAAAACTTTTATCTTTTTTTTTTTTTTTTATTTATAAAAAAACAACAAGCATTCTTCAGATAAAATTTTTATTACTACTTAATTTTTTCCAAAACAGGATCAAGATGTTCTGCAATAGAAAAATTGGAATTGATTGTTCTTGTTCACAACCCAGCGCTTCTATAAAAAAATCAATAATGTTTGATTCTTCTACTTGTAAAATATTTTTATCTACCCTTTCTTCTGCTTTAAAGCCTCTATCACCTTCTAAGAAAACAAGTTGTGCATTTTCTTTTGAATAGTCTTCTTTATCTTGGCTTTTGGTTTTTGAACTTTATTTTCTTTCGGATGGACTATTTCATGATTATTAAGCATAGTTAACGGTCCAAAATAAATGTTACACTTTTTGCACACTCTACTTTGAAGGATTTTTTTGATACTTGGACAGTGTTGGTCAAACGGATTATTTTTTGCAACAAGATGTAGAGATTGAAAAAGAGATGTAAAGCGATATGTCTTGTCAACTGAAAAATGTGACTCAATAAGAGGGCAATAACATAAAGGAATGAGAGAATATAATTTTGCAAAATCTCTTGCGTGAAAATAAGCTGTGGGTTCTTTCCATCTATTGTGTGAGAATTTTTGGTGCAAGATGATAATAGACTTTTGATTTGCCAATTGTAAACCCTTCATTTTGCAAAGCTTCTGTTGACTCATCAAGAGATTTAACTTTTCTTAATGTCTCACATCTTCGCTTTTCAGCGCCGTAAGTGGCTATCTGAATAATTGTTGATAGTAATTCCGCTTGACTTTCAATTACAGAAGGGCGTCCAGCCTTTTCATGAATTCCTAATTTAGAGGCAATCTCGGGATAATTTTTTAAGGTCTCAGCCAATACTTTTTTCTTACTTTCTCGGGATTCTTTCTATCGTTTACGATTATCCTCAAGTGATTTTAATTCTTTTTTGATACTTATTTTTTCTTTTTCCAAATTTTTCGTTTTTGAGTTATAAATCTGAGAGAAAACCCCGCATTTTTTTCGAAACAAAAGCGTAATAATTTCTAACTCCACAATTAGTAGCTTTTTGGTCAAAACGTCTTGTTTTCGTCGGAGAGTGTGTTGATTATGTGATGACACAGTACTTGAAATTTGAGATATTTGAAAGGTGGAACTATTTGCTTGAGAAACTGGAACTGATGAAGTTAACAACGCTGAATGGTCATTGAAAGATGTTGGTTTTGAACTATTGATGGGTTTGAAGCAGCTTGATATAGTTCTTTTTTTGAATTATTTTTTGTTTCTTGAAGCTCCAGAATCTTAAATTGCCATTTATTTTGAAAATCAGGATCATTTATTATCGAATTCCAAAAGATGTTGCATTCATTTTGCGATTGTGATTTTGGTTTGATGTGCTCTAGTCCATGCATTGAAAAGCTTTTTGTTACAACTATTTTTATTTATTAGATTCTTGAAGTTTTAATATCAGACATTCAATATATATATATATATATATATATATATATATATATATATATATATATATATATATATATATATATATATATATATATATATGTATATATATATATATATATATATATATATATATATATATATATATATATATATATATATATATATATATATATATATATAAATAATTTTAAAAAAAAAAAAATTAAAAATTAAATTCGAAAAAAAGAAAAGAATTTTAAAGAAGAGAATAAAAGCAATTTCTCGAACAAAAAAAAAGGAAAAATAAAGCAAAGAAAATTTGTATGTATTCATGTATTTTTTGATTTCCATATTTTATTTCTTTGTTTAGTTGCGTTTTTGGTTGTCGTCTGTTGTTTGTCTATATATTATTTTTCTGGTTTACTTGCTCATTATATACGTTATTTTAATATATGTACTTTTTTAACGACATGTAGTTAGTCATTTTAACAGAAATAGTTTTAGTCATTTAAATAATAATACTAATAATAATAATAATAATAATAATATATATATATATATATATATATATATATATATATATATATATATATATATATATATATATATATATATATATATATATATATATATATGTATATATATATATATATATATATATATATATATATATATATATATATATATATATATATATATATATATGTATATGTATATATATATATATATGTATGTATATATATATATATATATATATATATATATATATATATATATATATATATATATATATATATATATATATATATATATATATAATGAATAGACAATTTTTATTTAAAGAGTAGAATTTGGAGAAGAGTATAAAATGTCTAAGAGGTTCACAGTTTATTTGGTTTTATTAATCGCTAGCGGTATGTACATTATATTTATCATTAACATGTCGTTAATTACATTATAATTACATAATAATGTTATTAACTACATTATAAGTTATCAGCTGTGTTTTCCGTTCATTTGAAATGAAAACCTGCTAAATTTTTTTATAAAAACATTAAAAAAAGAACAACTATAGTTGAAAATGCCTCTAATAATTTTGAAGTGAGAGGGCTTAACTATGGTTACCTCTATTACTTTTAAAGAGAGATTGTTAGGATTAACTAGTAAAAAAGTTATTTAATTTGACGAGGGGTGAAATTGAGGAATTAAACCAATCAAGTTTACTAAAAAACAACATTTATTTTTACATATATAAAAACAAATTTTATCAAAATTATAAATTATAAAAATACTTTTTTAAAAAACTCCGGCTCTCAGCTTCCTGTAATCAAACTATGAAGTAAAGTTTTTTGAAGTGTCAATTAACTTTATAAAATCTTTATAATATGCAACCATGCATTGATATTTTTTCTTAATATGATGATACCATTTAAAATATTTTTAGCGTGTTTACTACTGTCTTTTATATAATTTTTTTTTGTTTGTTTTTTTGTTTACACGTACAAGAATTAAAAGGGTTACACACTAAAGGGTTAAAAAAAAAGTAAAACAATACCTAAATTGGTTGTAGCACCCTACCATCCCTGTTGAATATAAGTAAACAATAATCAAGCTTTAATTATTTATAAAAAATGATTAATAAAAAAAATATTCAAGTTTTTAGTATTGTTGTGTTCTATTGATTTGTTTTTAATTTAACTTTTTAATTTTTAAGTTTAACAATTTGTTGCTTTTATTATTCAAATATTCCTATGCTCAATTTTTTTTTTTTTTTTTTTTTTGTTAAATCAATTATAAAAAGGTGTGATTAATTTGCCTCTTAGTGCAACCGTGTTAACATGGTCGGCGCATGTAGGTGTCAAATGGGGTGGTGTCTTACGACAAAAAAATGGCTTGCTTGAAATTCTTCGATTTGTGGACTAATTTTAAAAGAGTATTTATAAAAAAGGTTTCAATTTGCCGACTGAGGCTACAAAATGGTTCAAATTTGCCGATTAATAGTGCAAACATTTATTAAATGGGGGAAGGGGGATTCACAAACATCCTTCACGCCAGCCTTACGTGTCAATTTGACACGTAAGGCTAGCGTGAAGGGTGTTTGTGAATCCCCTTTCCCCCATTTAAAATAATTGACTCAATTATTGACAAAAATAATTGACTCAATTATTTTTGAAAGTTAATTTTAAATCAGTTCTAACCTTTTTTTTTGCCATGATCTAACCATGTATAATACCGGGGAAATGATCACCCTGAAAAAGCATAGCTCAAATAATGTACCAGGAAGTCTAATTTTGGCTATAAAACAGGTTTTTTTTGTGGTTAGTTTTAGCAATAACTTTTTATTAAATTTTTTTTTTTGAAATAAATTGTATACATTCAGGCTAAAATTAATTACTTTATACAAGAAAATTGTTTTTATACCTAAATAAAAATAAATGTAACAAAAATAAGCAAAAAAGAAGGACATTATAACTACCTGTAATGTTAAGAACAGTTTAAAATTTGTTTAAGTTTTTCCGTTTTAAATTACGCCTCTATTTCTCCGTGTCACATAGTTTAATCTACAAAAATTTCGACCTACTAAACTGATCTACAAAAAAAAGCATCTACTAAAAAGTAAAAGTTATTCTCCGATATCCTACTGAAGCATAATTTATTTTCAACCGATTATTGTTTGTTTTTTTTTCGACCAATTTATGACGTTCTCGTTTTAGACCGATTTAATCTAGTGGACACAAGAACGTTTTGCAAACGGTCCAGTAAAAACGTTTTTTTATTAGTTTTTTAAACGTCAATATGAAACGGTGAACGGACGTTTTTTTTTTGAAAACGTTTTGTGAACGTTTTTTAAGGATCCTTCAAAAAAAATTTTTTGTTTTGTTTTTTAGAACCTCCATATGAAGCGGTGAACGGACGTTTTTTTAAAAACATTTTTTATTAGTTTTTATTAAGTTTAAGGGAACGTTTTAGCGTTTTTAACGTTGTTCCTAAAAACCTTTTTTTACGTATAAGTTATTTAACTAAATAACTTATGTCATACAGAAAAAAAAACAACCTTTTTACACATAAAAACTAAACACATAAAGTCTAACAGTCTAGATCAGGATAAATAACTAAAAGTTTAAACATTTTGTGTTTATTTATAATTTAAGCATACAAAAACATAATAAAATAATTTTTATGTTATTCTATTAGAGCTCTCTTCAAACGATCGCCTTATTGACAAAATTGAAATGTGTCATTAATGTTCCTGAAAAGAAAAATACCATAGAAATCTTTCATGCATTTCACTAGCATGCAAAAAAATGCATCAAATAATAATAAGAAAAAAGTGATATAAAATTTCACACAGTATATAAAAGAAACAATATAAACGACATGCACACCACACTTATTTAAAAATTATTTTTAATTACTCTACACAATAAATTTGTTTTTATGATTTTTTTAAAAATTTTCTAACATACGTGCTCCATTAAAAGGCTTAAAACTTGATGGCAGTTCGTCATAACTATAAAGTGCAGCGATGCTTCTCTGGAAGTCTTTTTTACTTGATGAAGAAATGTTTTATGTATTATTTACTAACTTGTTAAAAATACGTACACATAAACAAATTTAAACTTTTTGAAAAGATTTATCTGGTTTTATTTAGCATAAAATATTGAATAAAAATAGATAAACTTACATTTGGCAACTTTTTGCACTGTAACATCAGGACTTGCTTCCAATCATTTATATAGACTTTTTTTTTAACATCGCTTCCAACGAGGCTGCAAGCAACCACTTTTAAAGTTGGAAGTTACTGAAGAGAAAAGATGAAATTTATAGAGCAAGATAACAATTAATGGACGACTTGCAGATTGCAAATCAGGAAAGCAAAATGAAGGAAGCAAATTCTAAAGAACTGATACTATAAAAAAGTTTTTTTACAGTCGTAAAAAAACGTTTTTTGAAGGTCCTGTAAAATATTAAATCAAATGATAAAAAAACTCCTAATAAAACGTTTTTTTAACGGTTTCTTAACGTTTTACTTATACAATTGTCGTTCAAGCGACCATTACGAAAATATATAATAACATTTACAAAAAAGTTAATCATTGGTTATAAACTTTTTACAACTTGAAACTTATCTAAAATAAGATGAACAGCTCGAGTCTAATTAATAAAATCTGTATGGGTTTGATTAGTATCAATTATGAATACAGTTGTACGTCAAACATTAAAAAGTTTAACGAACGGTAACGTTAGTCCCTTTAAATTTTCGAATATAATTACAAATCTCTCTTCTTATAAGCTCTCTAATGAAGAAACAGATATTAATAAAAATGGTTTAAGTTTTTCTCTTCCAACAAAACGTATTAATCACGCTTAACACATCTTTTCAGCTAATTAACCAATTACTTTAGAGTAACTTGAAAAATAAGGAAGATTCAGGTACACTCAAAACTAAACTTTCTTAGCCACTTCTTATTGGCATAACTATCATCCGTCTAAAAAAAACATTATTATAGCATGGAATAATAAAAAAGTTACGAAATAACTTAGACATTATCATATTAAAACCAGACAAAGGAAATGGTGTTGTCATTCTAGACAGAAAAACATATGATATACAAAATAATAAACAATCAAACTAAGTTTAAATTACTCAATGAAAATGTTACTATTAGTAGAGAAACACAGATTCATAACTTTTTAAGAAACTTAAAATATAAAGATTTTTTCGATGATGTAATATATAACAAACGTTATCCTTCTGGTTCACAACCTGTTCGTATTTAGGGTCTTCCAAAACTGCATAAGTTATGTACTGAAAATCCGAATTTATGTTTCAGACCTATCATTTCGTTAATCGCCACCTACAATTATCATTTAAATAAGTTTTTAAGAGATTTACTGTCACCTATAACACCTTCAAAGTTTTGTACAAAAGATTCATTTAGTTTCGTAAAAGATGTGAATCAAGCTAACATTTATGGAAAATATTTAGTATCTTACGACGTCACAAGCCTATACACTAATCTACCTCTTCGAGAAACCATCGATATTGCTGTTAATTCAATTTTAAGCAGTAATGATAATTTTAAAATTAACAAAACTGATTTAAAGAAACTCCACTAAACTATTGATCTTACAGATCCTACAAGAATCCTTTAGGATGAGTTGCACAAGTCCCTGCAGGACCTACAAGAATCTTTTTGAAAGATCTTGTAGGATTTTAAGAAATTCTCATAGTAGAAGGTAAGATCTACAAAAAATTTTTAAAAGATCTTGCATAACTAACTTAGGATTCTTATAGGACGCAGTAAGCAAATTTTTGATTCGTATACAGGGCCGCCGAGAGGTGTCACGTCGTCTGGGATAGCAACCCTGATTGGCATCCTAATCTATCAAAATTTCCCTATATTATAGATTAAGGAACTTTTTTTTTTTTAGGTACCTTCTTTTCATTTGGCTTCCCTTGGATATATGCCGCCCGGGACAAACTGTCCCTTTGGCCCATCCCCCCCCCCCAACCCTTACTTCTCAGCGGCCCTGTTCGTATAGGAAGCATAATATTTAGTATTATTATGTTATAATTAACAATATAAATCTAATAACCAAGCTAATAACATATGGAATCATCTCTTTATTTTGAATGGAAGGAAAATATGTCTATTTGTTTTTTGAATTACTGATAATAGGTTAAAGTTTAAATTAACATTTTTTTAGTAAAACAAAATTTCATTCTGTATAAAAGATATTTTTTGCATATTAAAAACTGAATAAATAGTATAGCAGATATTTATTTTAGTCTTTTGAAATACAAAATTACACGGCTGATGACTTTCATTTTTTTTTCAAATCTAGTTTGATCTGATTCAGATTTCATCTGACACATGCCCACGAGTAATTGGTAAGAACTGTTGATTGTTGCTCTTTGAGATTTTGCATTGCTGTGTTAGGAGCTGTGGTTCTATAACAAAAATTAAAGATATATATCAGAATGTCAATTGTCTCTCTACTTTGTAGATTGTGCAAATAGCTCGATGATTCAGTTCCATTATGCTAATTTTGTGCACATATAGGGGAAAGCGGGGCAACATGGCGAACGTTTTAAAAGCCCTGAGTTATTGCAAAACTATCAGTCATGAAGCAATAATACTTTCTCAGTATGTTTATGTTGTTAAAATGATTAATTGCCTGCATGAATTTTCAGTTTGCAAATATAACAATTTGAAATAAATATCAAAATAAAAAGTTCACAAATTTGTCATCTGGTCACGTGACCGGGGCATAATGACTTATTATGCAATTTTTGCCTCTAATTTTATAAAATTTTAAAAACTTCAAATAATTCTAAATAAAGTAACACAAAATAAACACAAGTCGCAAAAATCTACTTCTAAATAAGTTAAACTTGAAAGACACCATCCATTATGAGAAACCGAAACTGAGGAATTTTTTTTAAGCGCAAAAAGTAAACTTATTCGTATAAAATTGCGTTTATAATATTAAAAAAAACCAATTGGTGTTTCAAAATACAAGATGCAAATACAGTTTTGTTTTTACTCAACTTTAAGATTTTTGGTTGAGTTGTTATATGAAAACCCATCTTGCTCCATTCGCCATGTTGCCCCGTTTTTCCTAAGCTATAAAGTCACTAAATTGTCATAGTGGAGCTTAACCATCTAATGATGAGAAATCATATTATCATTAGTTGAGCATTTATTTAGACATCAAAATGCTATAAATAAAAAAACAACAACAATGAATAAACCTATAAAAAGTACTCGTGCCCTACGAGTACCCTACATAGGGTATTCGTAGCTTATGATTACCCTTTATAGGGTACGCAAGCTAGAGTTTCCATAATTTGCCCACTTAATAAATTAATTCCACCTATTCTGGCTTGATTAGTTTACTTCAAATTTAAATAAATCATATTCATCAACTCGGTGTAGTTAACTATACTGAATTGACACCTTAACTACACCAACAAGCTAGTTTTGTAGCTAATAAGGTTATAATTTTTAGTTACCTAAAAAAACATCATAACATACCATCATAACATACCATCATAACATACCATCATAACATACCATCATAACATACCATCATAACATACCATCATAACATACCATCATAACATACCATCATAACGTACCATCATAACCTAAAAATGCATAACATATTAATAAAAATAGAATTCAGACACATAATATCATTTTCAGTGGATATCCAAGCCCTGAAAGTTTTCATTGGATATCCAAGCACTGAAAGTATGATATCCCAGAGTATCCCTCACTCCTTCCAGCCTGTGCCAACAGTCTATAAAAAAAGGTGAACCTTAAAGCTGCTACCCTAAAACTACCTACATAAGCATGCCCTAAATAAAAAAACTTACCAATAAGCCTTTCCATGAGCCTCAAAGATATGACTTGTCATATAGTCTGGTCCAAATTTACATTTGACATAATCATAATGAATTTGCATTCGGCCTGTTTAAAGTGTCTATGCGTCTGCTTCGTCCATCTGCATCAATAAATTGTAGCCTATAAATATTTAAAGATAATTAGAAAACCATTTTGGCAAAATTGCAAAAAAAGACAACAAAATATAATTTCAGACAAACATAGTTGGAACAACTGTTAATCTACTTAAATCACTCTCAGTCGTTTGATTGAGTAAGCCTTCGTTATTGAGCAGATTGACAGTCTCCCGCTGAAGCTATTGAATCTAATGTGCTCACCTATACATTATAAATAAATTAAAAAAAAAAAACATAAAAACTGCCAGCATGATCATCACAATTATGCAATAAAATAATAAAAATTACATACTATTAGATTCCTACAACACCTTTGCTTGGTTATTGATAGCTGTAAATGAAAAAAATGCAGAAAAATGTATATAAAAAATTATGAATTAAAAAGATAACAAGAACAAATATGCCGGTAAGAAGTGTAATGTGAAACTAGGGCATAAATTAGCTTTAATCTAAGGGTGCATAGCACATTTTATATTTAATCAGAATTAATGCCGTTAACATGGAGCTATTTGTTTTATTCTTTATACAGATATAATTATAATTTATACCGTTTAGTTCGTTGTTTTAGTTGAGTAATTTGTTTTATAAAAATATGCATCGTTTTAGTGGAAGTATTCGTTTTACATTTATTTTATATTATCAAATAAACAGAATAATTAAATATAGTAATAATAGCTATAATAATAGTTATATAGAATAATTAGAAAGTAAACGGAATAAATCAGTGTACCCCCATGCAACACGAACCTGTCAGCCTCAGGTGAAAAATAGGAAACATCCAATTAAAACTATAAGAATTCATAAGATAAATATTCAAAAAATCTTTTACAAAAACCAAAACCATTATTGATAATTGCCGTCGTTGTGGTAATCGTAATGTGATAAAACAATTAACACAATATAACAAAATAACTTAAATAGACATAAAGCATAAAAATGAAGCAAAAGTATTACAAAAAATAATAAAAACAAACATATATTATAATAGGGAGAGAGCACGCATAGTTGCTTAAAGAAAGAGTATAAAAATATATCAGTATTAAATAAAATTGAAAATTATGTAGTATAATACCAGATTCTCGTAAGGAAATTGGTTATAGTATTGACTCATATAAGGATTCAATAATCTGTTTTAATGCTCATTGCTCGAAACCCGTGTCGGGGTACCGTCCTCAAAACAAGCAAGTAAAACCCATCTTTACGACGACAAAGCCTTCTTATATTGCAACATTTGAGAGGACATACTACTGCTGAGCAAAGTATCCTAACTTTGTCCCATTTAAATAGGAACACACTGATAAATTTTCAAGAAAGTTGGTAGATTGTAATGCGCAAAAAGTATTCTTAATGCATATACTTAAAAATTAATAAATAAAGAGCGCTAAATGGTAAGGAATGTTTTCCTAAATTAGAGCCGCATATATACTGCACTTGTGTAATGTCATTATGTAAGAAACACAAAGCCTAACATTCTTGTGTTAATTCGTGAATCATACAAATTATCGGTACATTGAAATGCCACTTACAATATATTCAGAATCTACACATTTTATACATTTTATTTTGAGTTTTAAATACAGAACATCAAAGTTTATTTATGTGACAAAGGTCGAGTATAATATATTTAGTGAATTAGTATTGAGTCTTCCTACGTACAGTAAATTATTTTAGAGAAAACCAAACATGATATTTCGCCCACTATCAATAAATTAAAACTCGATATACATAATTGAGCCTTCGCATTTTTCTAACGTATTAATTATCTTAATCACTGTGCTGTTATCGATAATAAATAATAAATGAAAAAGTGAAGAGTATTGTGAATCTAGAGATATTTAAACGCATGTAAAAGTTTTAGTTCAAATATTTTGTGATTTTGGATGGCGCATGTTGCGGTTAAACTGTTAAAGAGTTGAAACAATAGGAAATATGCTCTTCAAGCTATATTTTAATAGATATATATGCAATTGGTAAATGAAAAATACGCAAAAAAACATAAAAGTGATCCAAATCATTATTGTTTTAACAGTGTTTAATTTTTTTCTGCTTATTGTAAATATTTATTTAACAAGGAAATTTTTTTTTTTTAATTTTTTATTTGAAAACGAAACCGTTTAAAGAAAAAAATGCTATTATTTTAAGGTTTGTGAACTTTTATACTTTTTAAGCAAATTTTTTTTTTGATAAACTCATGACGTATGCCTAATTTTACATTACGAGTATACGTTTTTCTACGGAAACAGGATAGGAAGGAGAAAAATAATCACGTGAGCATGCGTAGTTTCACTTCAGACGATGCGCATGCTCACGTGATTATTTTTCCTGTTCCCGATGAGTGGAAACTCACCTTTATACATTTGAAAGTTAATCACAGGAATTCTAATTCTTTAAAATTTTCAAGGCAATTAGAATTTTACGAATCCTGTATGATATCCTATAAAATAGTATAAGAATATTGCAATCCTATAAGTTGTCTGAAAGGTATTAAACTAGGGTCTTCATCTTTGCAACATCGCAATCACATTTTCAATTTAAAAAACAAATTTTTGATCAAATAGATGGTGTTGCTATGGGCTTCCCAATCGCTTCTGTTCTTGCTAATTTATCTAAGGGTCGTTTTGAAGAAAAATGGCTAAAATAATACAATGGAGTTAAGCCATTATTTTACAAACGTTATATTGATGATATTTTTGTCGCACTCCCATCAGAAAATGATGCATGCCATTATCTTGACTAGATTGATAAAAGACATGATTCAATATCTTTATATATCTATGAAAAAGAAATCTAATATCTTTTTCTCAAACATTAATATAAACAAAGTAAACAGTTCCTTAGATACCTCGATTTTTCATGAGGAGACATATTCAGGTCTTCATACTTCCTTTTGTAGTTTCATCTCTTTTTTACACAAAGTAAATTTAATTAGCTAAATGCTTAATTGATAGAACCTTTAAATGAATAATGCCAAGCTTGGTTTTTATCTTTTTAAAATAAAATCATTTTAAGATTCTCAAAAGCAACATGTATCCAACTTGGCTTTTAAATAAAATTCTTATCTTACCAAAAAAACTATTTCTACTAATCAACACGAGTCCGAAAACCAAGAAATCATGAAAACTACTTTACACTTTCTAATGTTTGTAATTTGATCAAAGAGAAAAGTGTTTAAACTCTATCATTAAAAAAATTGTAAACCTATAAACTTTAGTTTAATTTTTACCTCCTTTAATATTTCATCGTGTAGAGTCAAATCATTTGTTGTTTATAAATTTGTATGCTCAGGATATAATTCATAATCAATAAACAATACTGTCTTTGTCATTTCATCGTGTAGAGTCAAATCATTTGTTGTTTATAAATTTGTATGCTCAGGATATAATTCATAATCAATAAACAATACTGTCTTTGTCATTTCATCGTGTAGAGTCAAATCATTTGTTGTTTATAAATTTGTATGCTCAGGATATAATTCATGATCAATAAACAATACTGTCTTTGTCATTTACCTCTATTATAGTGTAATATTACACTTATATAGTCAAGGTAAATAGCAGAATTCCAATGAAAAGACTGTTCCATATGAAATAGTCACTTTTTTCAAAAAATTGTCTTCATAAATAGTAACCACAGAATAAAGTATTTTAACAGAAACTAAAAATTCATATACAACATTTAACAACATTTAACAACATATAACTTTTTCTTTCTTGCCATTAGACTTATAATAAAGCTATTATAATAAGGTATTTTAAACTTTTTTTATTTGAAAGTAAATAAAAATAGGTAAAAAAAATATTGGGGTAAGTCAAAAAAAAATTTTTTGATTCTGATTATTTAACATTTATAATGAAACAATTGTAAAACAACAAGTCCTTTATCAACAGGTAAACATGCACACTTGATCAGTGGCGTAGGAAGGTTTACAAATGTTTGAAATAACCAAATTTTAAAGAAAAAGAACATTCCAAATTATTTTACATTCATATGTATGACGAAAAGATTTTTCACAAAAAAAAATTACTGTGATAGGATAATTGGAACAAGAAACCCTAAAATCTTAGCCCTCCCCCTGCCTCAAATGTGAGAGCAACATGCTGACGAAATATTTTTTATACTATTTTCAATTAGACTTATATTCATCGAGAAATTTTAAATTTCATAGTAAAATATTTAATTCGCAAAAATTATGACCATATAAAATTTGCAACCCTCTCAAATTGGGGGGGAAGGGGTTAAACTTTTTATGGTCATAATTTTTGAACATTAAAATATGAAACTATGAAATTTAGAATTTCTCGATGAATATAAGTCTAGTAGAAGGTTGTACAAAAAATGTTTCATTAACTTGTTGCTCTCACGTGTGAGGAAGAAGGTATATACCTTATTGAATAAAAAATTATGAAATTTGAGAAATTTTTTTTAATGGTTCTTTTAGTACCATAATATAAAGTAAACGAAAATTAAATGACATAAAATTAAAATTAAAAAAAAAAAACATTAAAATAAATATTTTATAAATTTTTTTATTTGTAGCATCTATTATCATAAGAAAAACGTATTACACTTTAAATACTATAATATAAAAATATAAGTTGTCTATAAATATAACGATACTAATATTGGGTGAGTCTGTTTGCACGCAGGAATAGGTGCTAGTAGACTATAATATAGTCTACTCGCATTTATTCGTGCGTGCAGACAGACTCAATAACTAGACTATAATAAGATATTATCTTATTAAAGTCTATTTGCACGTTAAAAAAAAACTTAAGTTAAATTTTTTTATAATCAAAATTCACAAAAAACAATAATAATTCAAGTCGTATTTTTTGAAGCAATTTAATCTAAAGTAAAAATTGAAATCTAAAATTACTTAAACATGATTAAATTTTCAATCTTAAATAAAAATAACTTGTCACTAGATATAATAAACTTTTGTACTATTTTTTTTTAAAAATCAGAAGGTTTGCTACTCAAGCCAAAATCTTCGTTGATATATTCCTATATAGATAGATAGTCTATTGTATATCTCTATATAGATAGTCTATCTCTAGATATTTCAAGATAGATATATATATATATAGGGTAGGATGGGGTAATCTGAGCCTATTTTTACCTATTTCTGACTTTGAGTTAAAAAAAACGATGTTTAGGTATCGGCTTTCTGACAAAAGATGTCTTAAAATCATGATTGGACATCCTGCTAAACAAATTTAACAAATAACTATTACTTGAAATACTATCAATTGGTCTGGGGAGCCTTTATTTGAAGATAACTATATAGACTAGATAACTATATAGACAATTTATGTAGACCCACATTACCCCACTACGTGGGGTAGTGTGGGTCTGCATAAATTGTTGGCATTTCCGGTTTAAAATACTGCTGCTTATGAAAAATCTGACACACATTCTATATGCTCGCACCTTTATTTTAGTGTATACATACAAGGTTTTAATTTAAAAAGGTTTGTATACATACAAGGTTTTAATTTCAAGTAAAATACCAGTTTTCAAATCAAGTCTTGCATCCATCCACTTGCTGTTGCACAAAAAGCACATCCTGGTAGTCCATTTTCTATCCATTTAGAATACAAATAGCCTTCTTCCTTAAAAACAACAAATGGCGGAAGATATCTTCCATCTATATAACTTTACGTGGTAAACTTTTAGCTCTTGAAAATGTAAGTATTTCAGGTTTACGTAATCGAAGTTTATCAACTTGACGGTTCCTAAAATAAACTATCCAATCTTTCTCAGGAATTCCATTTTTAAAAGGAGTTTTCATCCTCATGGCTGTGTAAAATTGAGCAACTAAATTACAAATGTCAAGAGAATCTAATGGAAGACCATATCTTGACAATACTGAGGTGCAGCTACAATCATAGTTTCTTCATTATCACTCAGCGCACTTTTTCGACCTTCGTTTGTTTGTATTAAATTCTTGTTGTTTTATTCTTCGCCTCAATGTTTCTTTAGGAACAGAACTTTTTCCAAACTATCAGCATTGTACTTGGGTTTTATTTTTTTATTGTAACATCTTGGCATTTTTTAAATACTTTTTAAAGTAATATTTATGAAAAATCTGTTAAATTTTTAAAGAAATAAACTTGCATTTATCATAACATATCACAAAAAAAAAAAAAATTTTAACACCAAATAGGTCTTATATAATATTTTATTTGACCTAGGTAAATATATTGTTTCATATTAATAAATACACACCTTTCTTAATATAAATTTCAAAGATATAAACTTCAAACATAAGTGTTTAATAGTTCTAAAGAATTATTAAAACGAAAATAGTTAGGTCTGATGAAACTTTATAATAAATAAAGGTTTATAATGTTACTAACAACAAATTCGATAATATAATTACATAACATAATATTTTACACACATAGACCCACTTTACCCCACTTGATTATATTTCAAATTTTAAACAAACCATGTGCGTTAGTGTCTTAAAGGTATACTATCCTTAAGATATAGTAATTTAACTTTCAAAATAACCATTTTTTATACGCTTTTGCCTTAATTGAATATATTTTCTCTGAAGTTTAAAAAGGAAGAAAAAAATGACTTTGTTTATGTATTTTTAGCTAAAAAAGTGCCGTTTCTAACAGCATAGCTAGGTTATATTTTAAAATTAGTTAGCCTAATATGTTATAACAAAGTGATAAAAATTACAACTTTATACCTAAAGCCATTGTCAATATAGCAGATAAATATAAATTAGACCCAGATTACCCCGAAGACCCACATTACCCACCCTACCCTAATCTTCTGTAATTTAATATAGTTTACTCGGACGTAAAAATTGTGCGAATAGACTGTGATTAAATCGAACACGTAAAAACGTGTGAATTGGCAGTCTGATTCATATTATACATCTAATTTACTAGCTTTGGCAATATTATTACCTATTATGCCGATATAATAGATGTATAAATATGTCAAGACATTAATAACAGCGTTTGTAATGGTATCTGTTTTGAAAGTTTAGGAAATATATTTTTTAACAAGTAAATATAAAAAAACACGATATTTTAACTTGAAATTAAGTTAAATTACAAATTTGATATTATTAATATATATTTTTTTGTGTTTTTGTTATTTATTTTTATTTTGTATTTTATTAATTTTTGTTTTTTTCCCTCTGTTTTTTGAATTCTTTATTGTACAAAATAAATTTAGAGGCGCAAATTTATTTTTTCATATGTATTTTTTGATACTCTTATTTTTAATAGACCATCATTATTAATAATGTTATTAGCAATAACATTATTTTTAATAGACCATCATTTTTATTAATGTTATTAACAATAATAAATTAACATTCAGTCGCTGATAATTGCGACTTGTTTTTTTATGACGTCTAACTTCTTTATTTGGGTGTTAGGTAGTGAAAATTCGTTCTCTCAAAAATGCTTCAGCTGAAATTACTGAAACTCCTTCCGATATACTTGAACTTCTGAACTCTCAATTAAAATCTATATTTACTCTTGAAAGCCCCGAAAATTTTCCATTGTTGAATAAAAGTGATGTTAAACCTAAATGCAATTATAATAACAACTTAGATTTTTCCATTGCAGACATTATCAATGAACTTACCAATCTAAACCCTTACAAATCTTTTGGACTTGACGGGTTTCACCCTTTAATACTTAAAATATGTGCCAAAAGCTTCGCAATTCCGCTTACAAAAATCTTCTATGAATTTTTTAGTTCTGGAATAGTACCAACTCTCTGGAAATTATCAAATATTAGTCCAATCTATAAAAAAAAGGAGACAAACTACTTCCTGAAAACTATCGCCCTATTTCACTTACCTCTGTTGCGTGCAAAATATTTGAAAAAGTTGTAAAGAATAAAATCTTAAAGCACATCAATGATAATAATCTGCTCTCTACAAATCAACTTGCTTTTTTCATCATAAGTCTTGTGTAACCAATCTAATAGTTTGTGACTCGTTTTCCTGACAACCCTAATCATTTACTTTCACTCCTTGACTTATGTCTTGTCTCTGACCCTAGCTTATGTTCAGTTTCTCCCTTTTCTCCCTTAGGTGGTTCTGACCATGCAATGATCTCTATAAATCTTTCTTCTCGTACTTCTTTTTTGGGCTCACCTTATCATCGCACCACCTACTACTACCCTAAAGCTGACTGGGATTCCTTTCGTGATTTTCTTCGTGATGGTCCTTGGGCTGATGTTTTTTCTCTCTCAGCTGACAAATGTGCCTCCTACGTAACCTCCTGGATTCAGGCTGGAATGGAAGCTTTTATTCCTTCTCGTCGGTTTCAAGTCAAGCCTCATTCTACTCCATGGTTTTCTCCTTCTTGTGCGGCTGCTATATCCAATCGTAACCATTTTTTTCATCTTTTTCAAAAGAACAACTCTCTTGAGAACAAACGGCTATTTATTATTGCAAGAAATCGATGTAAAAAGGTGCTTTCTGATGCTAAACTCCATTATTCTCAGTTCACTAAATCTCGCATCTTATCGCAGAAGTTAGGCTCTAAAGACTTTTGGAAAATCTTCAACAGCATTGTTAACAAGGGTAGATCTAACATTCCATCTCTCATTCATGGGATTGATCTTGTTACCTCTCCCAGGGATAAAGCAGAACTGTTTGCAAAGAACTTTTCTTCTAATTCCACTCTTGAATCTTATGGACATTCTCTTCCTTCCATTCCAGTCAAACAGGTTGACCCATTGTTAGACATTCAAATCACTCCGGCTTCTGTTGCTAAAGTCATATCTCAATTAAACTCGTCTACAGCTTGTGGTCCAGACAACATTCCTGTCACAGTCTTGCAGAATTGTTCTCCAGAACTTTCTTCAATTCTCTCTAAACTATTTAACAAGTGTTTGGCTGAGTCTTGTTTTCCTGCTTGTTGGAAAATGGCATCTGTGGTTCCAATATTCAAAAACTCTGGAGAAAATTCTGACCCCTTCAATTATCGTCCGATCAGTCTTCTTTCTGTTATTAGCAAGGTCTTTGAGTCTTTAATCAACAAATTCCTCACATCTCATCTTGAGTCAAATAAACTGCTGTCAGAAAATCAATACGGTTTTCGATCCTCTCGCTCTACGGCCGACTTGCTAACTGCTGTAACTGAAAGATTTTATCGTGCATTAGATGGAGGCGGTGAGGCTAGGGCTATTGCTCTCGACATATCTAAAGCTTTCGACAAAGTTTGGCATGCTGGTCTTCTCCATAAGCTTGCTTCATATGGTGTTTCTGGGAAAGTTTTTGAGATTATCAAATCATTTCTTTCTGACCGGTTTATTAAAGTCATCCTTGAAGGCCAACACTCTTCTTTATTTCCAGTAACTTCTGGGGTTCCCCAAGGTTCCATCCTGGGCCCTGTTTTGTTTCTTATCTACATAAACGATCTTCCTGACAACCTTTCATCTAAAGTAGCTCTTTTTGCTGATGACTCAACTTTATACTCCTGTCTTGACAAAAAGTCTTCTCTTTTCGATTGCCTAGAACAAGCAGCTGATCTTGAATCTGATCTCACTTCAGTAATAGATTGGGGTTCACAGTGGCTTGTGAATTTCAACTCTAAAAAAACCCAATTGCTTACTGCAAACAACTACCGTAATATGGTCAACATTCCTATATTAATGAATGGCAATCCTCTTACTGAGTCGTCCTCTTTACGTCTTTTTGGATTATCGCTTACTACTGACCTTTCATGGAAACCATATATACAATCGATTGCTAAATTAGCTTCTGCTAAGGTTGCTTCTCTTTATCGTGCTTGCCATTTCCTTACTTCTGATTCCATTCTCTACCTCTACAAATCTCTTATTCGTCCCTGTATGGAATACTGTTGTCATATTTGGGCTGGTTCTTCTAACGATTCACTCTCTCTTCTTGACAAGGTCCAAAAACGCATTGTAAATGTTGTTAGACCTGGACTATCTGCTAAGCTTGAACCTCTTTCCCATCGTCGTAAAGTTGCATCTCTTTCTCTTTTCTACAGATACTATCATGGTCACTGCTCAAAGGAGTTATCATCTCTAGTTCCATCAACTAAAATTCATTCTCGTTTTACTCGTCATTCAGCTAAGTCTCATTCGTTTTCTGTATCTGTCCCTGCATGCTCTAAAAACTTTTATTCATCTAGTTTTTTTCCCCGCACTTCAATCCTTTGGAACTCTCTCCCATCTTCATGTTTTCCTGACTCATACAACCTTCAACTTTTTAAGTCTTCTGTCAACCGTTTCCTTGCTCTATAACTCTGTTCTTTTTTTTTCCTAGTAACTCCCAACTTAATAGTGGTTGCTTGCAGCCTTGTTGGGAGTGAATGCAAATAAAAAAAAATAAAAAAATAGAAACTTTTGATATTATTTCCTCTTCCTTAGCATCGCACCAGCCTATAGATGTAATCTACCTCGACTTTGCTAAAGCTTTTGATTCTGTATCTCTCACCAGACTCATGTTAAAATTAAAACCATTCGGAATAAACGGCAAACTACTACAATGGATTAATTCCTTCTTAGTAGGCAGAAAGCAACGCGTTACAATTAACAATAATAGTTCTAACTGGGTTGATGTTCTTAGTAATGCTCCTCAAGGTTCTGTTCTCGGCCCGCTCCTCTTTATTCTTTTTACAAACGATCTTGCCCAACTTACAGAAACTTCTGAAGTATTTGCAGACGATACTAAACTTTTTTCTAAAACTTTACTGCAGACTAATTTCGTTGATCTGTAGGACCATCTACGCTTTGCATACGAGTGGTCAAACACTTGGTTACTTAAATTAAACATTTCAAAATGCTGTGTTATTCATTATGGTAAAATCAATCCTATGTATAGTTACTTTTTGCAAAAAAACCAAGTTATAAAAGAAAGCCTAACAAGCTTTGTTAAAGAGCGCGATTTAGGAGTCATTTTTACATCTAACCTTAAGTGGAGTACACATTCAATCAGTTGTCTCCAAATCTTTACAAATTCTTGGTATGCTAAAAAGGACATTCACCATCGTTGATGAAAAAATGGCTCTCAAATTATATAAAGTGTTTATAAGACCACACCTTGAAAATGCAGTGTCTGTTTGGGCCCCGTATTTAAAAACTGACGTAGTTTTGGTTGAATCTGTTCAACGTAAAGCAACAAAATGAGCTTTAAACTTGAGAAATCTTCAATACTATGAAAGATTTAAAAGACTAAATCTACCATCACTTGAGTTTCGGCGCCTATGATGCGATCTAATAATTTTTTTTTAAACTAATACATCGATTTGATATAATTAATAATATATATCAACCAAAATATATTAACTCATTGTCACGTGGTCACCATCTTAAAATAAGACGTGAATATGTTCCAAACTGTCTTCCAAGACACAATCAATTATATAATAGATCAGCTAAATACTGGAATGAACTACCCGAACAAGTAACTTTATAATCAACTGTACTTTCTTTTAAAATTAGATTTGATCACTTATTAAGAATAAAATTCGGAATGAATATTTATAAAACTGGTTGTTTATAGTAAGGCGTTTTCCCTGCTTGTTGTATGTATATATGGTATGTATATTTTACGGCTACAACTATAATAATAGTAATAATTGGTTTACAAATGTAAAGTAAACTAACGAATTTCATATAACTGAGCACCGTTCCATTATAAGCAAATTTTAATAATTTTCCAGGTAGACTTACCGCTGCTTTTCCTATCATTCCCAAAGAGGGGTGGCATTTTTTTTTTATTTGTAACAAAAATGGTTTAAGATTGGCACAAGATCAGCAAGATTGAAAAAATCAGCACAGTATTTCCAATTGAAAAACGATTGTGAAAAATTGAAAAACCCATATTATTTATAAATATACACATATACAAACTTAGATATATGTCAGAAATTAAGGAGATGCAGTTTCATTTGTCGTTTAAAAGAGAAAGTGCTTTTCAAATTTTTTATATTGTTATTTTTTTATTGATTTCATAATGACGGGCCTTGGCTAATAATTGAGAATTTTGATACTTGCAATTTTAATCTGCTCAAGTGATAGTTATGGTTGCTATTCTTATATTTATACATAAATATTATTATTTGAAGCAAATTAAGTTTTGATATATTTAACACATTCATGTAATTCAATACAGGGGAAGGGTTTTCTAATCTCTTTAAATAGTTAACTGCTTTACATGCGTGGTTTTGTAGGCTCTGTAATTTTAATAACTTGGTATTGTGTGTGTTAGCCAAAACAATATTAGCGTAGGAGAGATGACAATGAACAAGACTGAAGTAAAGCATTTTGCGTGATTTATAATCAAGAAAGGCCCTAGATTTATATAATACACTTATAGCAAAAGATATTTTTGCTTCAATGAGACTAATATGTTTTTTCCATGATAGGCTCTCATCATATATTACTCCCAAAAACTTTGAATGATTTACTCGATTTATTTCATTTTTATTGATCGACAGTTTTGGCAACTTTGATGGAAGATTAGTTGGTTTTCTTATTTTATGGAAGAGAGTATAACTTGTTTTTTCACAATGATAACATATTAGCTATAAACCATTGGTTAAAGCTTTCTAGTTCAGTGTTCATTGTTTCGAACAATATTTCTACATCAGAATTGTTGTAAAATAAATTTGCATCGTCTGCATACATAATTGACGATATTTTATGAGAAGCTTTATTCATGTCATTTATATATATTTAAAATAATAAAGGTCCTAACATTGATCCCTGTGGGACTCCGCAAACAATATCAAGAGCTCCTGACTCCTCCAGGACAACAGACTGTTTTATATTAAAAAGATAACTTTTAACCCACTTATATGTTAGGCCTTTAATGCCGTAATGCTTTAGCTTTGAAAGCAAAATTCCGTGATCAACATAATCGAATACGTTAGAAAGATCGATAAATACTCCTAGTACTTGTTCCTCTTTATCAAAGGACATAGATATTTTATTGAAAAGTTAATAATAATAGCATGTTCAGATGAGCAATATCTCTGAAATCCAAATTGATTTTTTGTATAAAAGTGTATTTAATGTCATATAATCATAAATTCTATTAAAAATTTTATTTAAAAAACAAAAAGCAACAAATGAAGATAGATTAATTGCTATAAAGAGGAATGCTATTTGCATTAAATCTCATTACAGATACTACTGGATTATCTTAATTTATTACTGAGAAATCATATTTTACAAAAAATATTAATCCTTTGAATAATATTATTGCTTGCGCTACCGATGGAACACCAGAAATCATAGATTGCTATCGTTATTATTTTAATTTTATAGGATTACTATTTAATTGTTTATCGTAGATAATCAATTGTGCGGCGCACACACATCTTTACTGAAAAAATGTAGTTGAAAGCCTTCATTCGTCATTAAGTATACTAATTCGAACCAGGGGCTGATCCAGACAACCCCGTTAGGAGAGGGCGGAAGCTTTTGTGTTTTTAGATATAGTGGATCCTGACCACAGAGGCGATTCCATGGACGGGGAGAGGGAATTACTTTTATTGAGGAAGGATGGTGAAACCACCATCCTTCTTCAATAAAAGTAATTTTCAAGTTACTGTTAGTTTTTTGAGGAATATAGTCGGCCAGTCTGGTATTTAACACATTTCAGTTGGGTGAATTTTAGTTTTGAGGACCTATTTTTTAGGAAGCAGTTTGTACTTTTTAGGGTTCCCCCCCCCCTCTATGTTCCGGAAAAAACCGACTTTAAGTTAAAAACCTTCTTATTTTAGGGGAAGGGGTATCACACACCCACACACCCCTTAAGACCACCCCTGGTTGCGTACTTTGATATCATCAACTTCAAAAGTCGCAATCTGTCATCCATGTTTAAACAGGTCCAAAGCAGCACTTACTTTGAGTAACAAAGATCAATTGGTTCCATTGCGGCGCAAAATTGTAACTATTAAATTATACTGGTATACTAATAATCTGATTTAAAATATGCACCGCACAATTTTATAGAATCACTTTTGAACGGTACGATAAAAGTTTAAAAGTGAAAAGACGTTAAAGTAAATGTTTTTCTGAATTTTTTATTACCCTACTACTAAACGTAAATATTATTTGCGTTTTAGTAAAATTTTATATTAGTTTAAATTATTTTTTATTCTTTTTAGGACATAACTACTACATAGCCCACTGTATAGCTACTACTTTTTCTAGACATAACGACTAGACGGCCTGCTACATAGCTTTTAAATAGGCCGATAAATAGGTATGACATAGCTCACGGGCTTCCCACCCACTACATAGCTGTTACAAAGCATGCTGTTATAAAGCCTAGTATATATCTACTGCATTGCTACTACATTTTTTCTTAATGGCTTTCGTTCTCAATGGATCCGCGTCTGCTGCGATTTTCAATATAAACATATTTTATATATAAAGTCTTTGTGGAGTAGGTAGTTTTGTGTTAAGCAACACGTGTGTAATCATTTTTTATTGTTGTTCTTTTGCTTCAGTAACAACATATTTTAAAATGTTGCACCCTTTTTCCACAATCTTTGTATCAAATACGGAATGCAATTTTTAAATTTAAATTTTGGACCAATGCTAACAATTCCTTAAAAATACATTTTTTAAATTTAAATTTTGGACCAATGCTATTAATTCCTTAAAAACAGTTTATAATTAAACTTTAGGTTTATTATAGCTTTTCTTTCTTTTCCGCCGCATCTTTGTTTTTTTTTTTACAAAAAAGGTTAAAATTTATTTCACCATGAAACAAATTTTTTTTTTTTTTGTATGGATGAAACTTTAAAGCAAAGTATTTGTCGACAATAGTTGTTAATTCGCCTATCTTACTTAGCTCTTTTTTGTGAAACTTTTAACATTAAAATGACTTTTAACATTAAAATGCATTTAACATTAAAATGACTTTTAACATTGAAATTTTTACGGCTCTTTAAAGTAACAATTTTAATGCCGTTATTTTTTAAAAATATTAAAATTTTTAACGTTATGTTTTTCAAGTTTGTGGGGTAAAAAGAAACGCAATTTTTAAAGTGTTTCCATCCGCCCTACAAATCTCAAAAAAAAAAAAAAATTCGGTTCTATACCCTATAAAATTTCACATATAGTTAGTTTTTTCCCTTGCACATCAACAAAGTCTCAAATCAAATCATCCATCTTCATGTTTACTTGACTCATACAACCTACAACTTTTTAAGTCTTTAGTTAACCGTTTACTTGTATCTTTTTTTACCCTAACTTTGTTTTCTAGTAACTCATAGCTTTAATAGTGGTTGCTTGCAACCTTGTTAAAAATTAATCTTCAGAAATTTTTCAAATTTTAGTTTTTCTGGATATCCAAAACATTTTCTATACATTCAAGTTTAGGTATCCATTTTTGTAATATATTTGATTTTTAGGCTTTTTTACTCATAACTCATTGTAAAATATATAAAAAAGTTTGAAAAAACAAAATTGAAACTACTCAGCTAAATGCAAAATAAAGGAAAATATATTTCGGATTTTTCCGGATATTTTACCAAACAATTTTCCGAATTTTTAAAATATGACCTGGATGACCTACTCAACGTGGTTAAGGAGAGATCCGAAGAAAAATATAGCGTTTTCAAAAAGCGCACTTTCGTTTTTAAAAAACATCGTTTTATTTTGTGTGCGTTTTGATTAATTTATTTTAAAAAAAAAATCACGAAGCTTGTTGTTTTATTATGTTTACAAATATTCGGTAATTTAAAATCTACGAGTTTAAGATTTTAACCAGGGGTGTGGAGTCGTAAAAAAAAAGTAACGACTCCGACTCCGACTTCAGTTGTTGAAATTTTTTGAGTACAACTCCGACTCCGTCTTCAGTTTTAAAATTTTTTGAGTACAACTCCGACTCCAACTCCAAAGCAAAATTTTTGAAAAATTCTTTTTATTCTTAAAAAAATATTACGCTATCAAAAAAAAAATGTTTTTTTGACAAATTTTTGAGGTTTTTTACTTTGAGGTTTAGTATGAACATAAAGTTAATTGAATGTTTTGTACATGCACGTGCCATACCGAGAAGTTTTTTATTGGAGTCGGAGTCGCAATTGTTTAGCGACTCCGACTCCGCTAAAAAAGTTGCAACTCCGCAACTCCGACTCCGACTCCACAGCCCTGATTTTAACAAATTATATTGGGACAGCAGTTATAAAAAAGCTGAAACCTTTTACCTCTTAAGGTAATTTATTCAAACGACTATAAAGAGATTATAAAAGCAAATAGCAAAAAGAAATATTACACAAACTTTTTTAGCCACAACATCGATAGCATAAAAAACACCTGGAAAGGTATTAAAGAGTTGATAAAAGTTAAACGAAATAATAGTAACTCCTAAGCATACTCATTAACAACAAATGCGAAAACAATCCTAAAACATGTCAAACCATTTTATTAACTTCTTTATAACTATTGCTTCAAAATTATCCTACGAAATTCCGAATTCTAAATTCAACTATCATGAGTACCTGACCAATCCTACTAGCAACTCTTTTTATATGTAACCAATAACGAAAGAGGAAACTCTTGATTATATAAATTCCATTATTATAGAAGGTAGGAGTGTTGGATCAAACAGTCTTATAACAAAACTTTTTAAACTGGTGTCAGGAATTCTATGTAAACCAATTAGTATCATTTTAAACAATTCATTTTGCAAAGGAACATTTCCCGATGCCTTTAAGCTAGCTCAAATTATTCCGATTCACAAAAAAGGATCTACAATTGACTGTACTAACTATTGTCCATTATCTCTTCTTTCTAATGTAAGCAAAATATTTGAAAAAGTTATGCATAATAAACTATACAACTTTCTAAACCAAAATCAATGTTTATATAAACACCAGTTTGGTTTTCGTAAAAAGTATTCAACAGCTCACGCTCTTATTGAAATTACAGAAAGTATAAGACTTGCTCTTGATAATGGTAACTTTGCTTGTAGGGTTTTGTCGATTTGCAAAAAGCTTTTGACACCGTAGACCATGAAATTCTCCTCTCGAAGCTTAACTATTATGGTGTACATGGCATATCCTTGCAGTGGTTCAAATCATATCTTTCTAATCGTCAACAGTTTGTAACTATAAATGGAACCAGCTCAGATATTAAAAACATTTCAATTGGTATACTTCAGGGATCCATATTAGGTCCTTTTCTCTATATTATCTATATTAATGATCTCAATCTTCCTATCAAACATTCAAAAACGTATCATTTTGCTGATAATACTAATCTACAATTAATAACAAACTCTCTTAAAAAACTTAATAAATATATTAATCAGGATATGGCAAGTTTTTTTCAATGGCTTAGAGTAAATAAAATCTCATTGAATGCTAAAAAATCAGAAATAATTATATTTAAGACTCAAAATACTATCTTTTCTAAAAAAACTAAGAAAAATATTCCAAAATTTTTCGATTAAGTTTTTCGATTAAGTGGTCAAAAAATGTCTAGTAATATAACTTATCTTGGTGTTGTGTTAGATGAAAAATTTTCATTCAAAACACATGTATCCGACCTTACTCTGAAGTTAAGCCGTTCCAACCGCATGTTAGCAAAAGTTTGACATTACATTAACTTTGAAACATTGTTCTCTATATAAATCTCGATTTTAAGTTCGCATTTATGATACGCATGTCAAGTTTGGGGACAATCTAAAACGTATGTCTCTTTAGAGTTGTTGCACTTCAAAATAGAGTGGTACTGATTATTTATTTTTGTCCGAAAAATTTTGTTACTGATATCCTATATCTTACATCCAAAATTCTTTGTTTCTATAACTTAATTCAGTTCGTAAATTGTTTATTTATCTGGGATCAACAACACGGTGTCCTTCCTACTATATTTCAGAACTATTTTAATAACAGAACAATATGTGGGCATAACCTAAGATCAGTCACTTATAAGAACTTAACTCTCCCACTAAAACAGACAAGTAATCGTGGAATTAATTCCATTACATACCAGTGTATCCTTTCTTAGAATTCCATTCCGAACACCCTAAAATTAGGTCTCATCCTTAGGTTCAAGAATCTGTTCTTAAAGTCACTCCATCATTTATAAATGTACATTATATAAATTATGTTATATATATTCAAAAAGTCTGATTTTTTTTGGTGAAATCAAATAAATTTTTATGCAATTTTACTTTTATTAGTTAATATCAGGGCTTTGGAGCAGCTTCGGAGCTGGAGCTGTCCGGAGCTCCTGATTTTACATGGAGCTGAGCTGGAGCTGGAGCTAAAATAATTCCTGTTGGAGCTGGCTCCGGAGCTAGCTCCGAGCCAACTCCGCTCTTTGATATTTTGAATAACCAAAGTTGCATAAAGTTATTTTTTTTTTTCAAAGAAATCGAATATTTAGGCTAATTAAAATATTTATAATTTCTAAATATAGCATTTTATCATATGCTTAATAAAATGGTAAACTAGTAATTATTATAATATTAAATGTTTTATAATATTGTGATATTAATATGACATTGATAATAATAAAATTCTCAAAAT
Source organism: Hydra vulgaris (assembly GCF_022113875.1). Taxonomy (NCBI): domain Eukaryota; kingdom Metazoa; phylum Cnidaria; class Hydrozoa; order Anthoathecata; family Hydridae; genus Hydra; species Hydra vulgaris. The sequence continues at coordinate 21,831,996 of NC_061169.1, forward strand.
TTTTTGAGAATTTAATTATTATCAAATTATTTTGTGTAATATGTCAAGTGGTTCATATTATTGAGTTTGATAAGTTACTTTAACAAAAAAATTCTAAACAATGTCAATGGTTGGTTAATGAAAATATACTTTATCCATGTGTTAAGTCACATGATTCGTTTTAACATTTTTAATAAGTTAAAACATTTAAAACATGCGAGTTCCAATTAAAATTATTCAATGAATAGTTAAGTTTTTAAATTTTTTTATTTATTATTAATGCCAATTAATTATATAGTGCTATATAATGGTTAGTTGTTGTTTATTTTATCTATAGTTTTTAATAAAAATAGCTTCAAAATCAAACAATCCTGAGAGGCTTCTAGATCAGTTTTTTTCAATTGATAAAGTTACAAAACCGGCGACATGCATGATTACAGAAAAGATAAATGATAAAGTGATTTTATGCGGCGTGCAAATAAAAAAATAAAAAATTAACAATATGAAACGGCATTTGGAAATATCACATTTATCAAAATATAAAATTATTGAATCTGAAATGAGCCTTATGACCAAAAGAAAATCTTCAGAATCATTTTTATCACATTCACAAGATATCAATACTAAAAAATCAAAGCAGTCTACTTTAGATTCTTTTGCTATCACTAGTAGTAGAACAATAAATCAAGTTAGTGCTAAAACTTTTAAAATGGGAATTATTAAAATGGTAGTGTATAACGGAGTTTCGTTGAAAACATTTGCGGATGAAGGATTTCAGTTGGTTACTAGCCAATTAAGTAAAACTCTTGGATTCAGTGCTGGACACGATTCTGTACGCAATTTAATTAATGAACTTGCTGAAAAAAAGAAAGCTGAAATAAAAGAAATACTTTTACAGAAATTTTTATATGCGAAAATAGATACAGCCACTCGACACCAAAAGAACTATTTGGGAATAAATATTCAATAAAATTATGCGGAAAAAATCAAGTTAAAACTTTACACTGATAGAGACAGAAGGACAGCACAACTCTGCTGCTATCAAAAAAATGGTAGAAGAAACTCTTTATAGATTTGGTATCAGCAAAGATCAAATAGTATGTGCAAGTGTAGACAATGCAGCTAATATGATTAGAGCAGTCACTTTTAAACGAATATTCTGGTGATGAAAATTTTCAAGATGAAGCCTTGCAGGACGAAGAACAAGAGGAGTTTTTACAACAGGATACAAATGAGGGAGAAAGTGCTGCGGCTTGGGAAGAAAATCTACCCTTTGTCCTCCTAGATTGGTGTCATCAATTGTCTCATTACATTAAGCTGATGCGCTGTGTTATTCACACTTTGCAGCTAGTTATTCGCGATGCTTTAAAAAAACCATAAATTGCACAACTTTTGGCAAAAGTCCATTATGCTGTAAAAAAACTAAGAAACTCACATACAATATCATTGGCAAGGAAGCAATACAAGGTTGTTCCAATTTTGGATAATGTGACACGCTGGGGTTCTACATTCCGGATGATTGAACGATTATTACTTTTGCGTCCACTGTGTGAGCAATTTGCTGCAGTTGATTAGGTATTCTTTCTACCCCCTGAAATATGGAATGAGTTGAGTCATCTTCGCGACCTTTTAAAAAAGCCATATGATGTGACAGTTAAACTTCAAGGAATCGACATCACTCCCGGAGAATTCCTAAAGGAATGGTTAAAATTGAAACCCGACCTAGAGAAGAATCAAGGACTAGTTGCAGAAGACATTTCAAAATCAATCCAGAAACAAGAAGGAATACTTTTTGATAACGATATATTTCTAGCTGCAGTTTATGTTGATGCCAGATATAGAATACTGTTGGAAGAAAACCAAATAATACAAGCAAAACAAGGCTTAAAAACAGTAGCATAAAAATTTATAAAAGAGATGCTAAAAGTATGATAGAAAGTCAAATAATAGGAAATACTGCTGAGCCATCTACAACACTTCTTTCAGTTTTAAGTGAATCTAATTCCGATGGAGAAGAGAATGACTTTGAAAAGAGCTTGATAAAAAAAGAAAAAAAGGAGAAGTTTGAGCAAAATTAGTTTTAGAAATAAAAATACTTTTAATACAAATTTTATGGATGGTTGTAGAGTAATGGAAGAAATGGGACGTTTAAAAGTAAAGTTAGCTTTTGAGGGAATTAAAGAGTACCCAAAAAGAATACAAGAAGCATGCAGAGTTGTCACTTGTATGCCTGTCTCACAAGCAAGTGTAGAGAGGCTATTTTCTGCTCTTAAGTTTATATCGAGCGATCTGCGTTCTTCACTCAAACCAGATATTTTAGACAATATTTTATCTTTAAGGATGAATCAAGATTTTTATTAATAAAATATTAATAGTATTTAAGTTTCTGTCATAAAACAATTAAAATAATTTTTTGATTTTTTTTTTTTTGCCGAGCCGCTCTGGAGCTGCTCCGGAGCTGGAGCTAGAGCCAAAAATTATAATGGACCCAGAGCCTGGAGCCAAAGCCAACTTTTAGACCTCGGCTCCAAAGCCCTGGGTAATATTATGTTAACTTATTTAACTTAACTTCCTTTTATAACCTACTTTTTTTTGTGGTTTTAGTTATTACATATTATTATTATTGTTATTATTATTTTTATCTTATTTAGATCATTGCGCTTTATTAGTGAATCACTATTTGCAATGACCTATGTTTTTGTAACATCTGTAACACGAAATATATTATTGTTGTTGTTGCTATGAGAGAAAACTAATGTGAAAACTTTGATTTTAACAATTTTACTGTTTACAGAAAGATAAAATATGAGGTTTTTAGCCATTTATTGAATATTTTGATGCTGTAAACATGGTAGCTTTTTATTTTTAAATAAAAGAGATACTTTTGGAATGTAAAAAGTTAACACATTTTTTTTCACTTGTTTTCATGACTTCATATAATACATAATTTACAAAAAATTTTATTTGTTTTATTTTTTACAAAATTTTTATTAGTTTGTTTTCTTGCCACTTCATGTTTTATGTATTTTAGTGGTTGTTTTATATTGTTTTATACTTTGATTGAAAAAAGATTTATGAAAAAATAATAAATTATATAGAAAGAGATTAAATTCTACTTTTTAAAAATATATAATAGTAATAGTTGAAAATAAGCAAAACACACAAAAAGTTGAAGTTTAAAAACGCAAATTTTAGTTTTTAAGAAATGCAATTTTTTCGGATCCTTAACTGAGTATACACTTTCATTTTAAAATGTTTCATGATAAAAATGTTTTGCTATAAATAGTATTATTATTTATACAAGATATAAAAAGAGTTTTACTATTGCTATTAGTATTATTAGTGCTAATAAGTAATAAAATAATTTTTTTTTACAAATTCATGTTTCATGAATTTATGATTAGATACTTATATTATATATTGGTATGGAGCAAACCATTTTAGTTTTTATTCAGAGTTTTTGACATTTTTTTTTTTTTTTGGTGCTTTTCCCTTGTGTATCAAAAATGACTGTTTTTAAATAAAAACATTTTTTAACATTCTCAAAACCACTAATGTATATAAAAATGTTTTACTTTTTATTTTTTAGTTAAAGCAGAAAATATTGAGTTTATTTTAAATCCATTATCAAAGCCTGTTGCAGTAATCAAATGGAATGTAACTGCTGACTTTTACACAGTTTATTTTAATCGATCAAGATCTTACTATATTAATGGAGGAAATACTGAATTCAAAACAAATACCAATCAATCCGAAACAACAATCACTCTGGGTATTATTTTAGTATTTTAATTTTGAATATATGTGGAGTTTTGTATTCAATATATATATATATATATATATATATATATATATATATATATATATTATATATATATATATATATTATTTGTGAAGAAATTGATGATGTTTTTTATTAAATTGTTGGATTTTTATTTATTAGCATTTTATATGCTTTTCCAGGCTACCATCAAGGATGATTGAGATACCTTAAGAGCACAAGAATTAGTAAAGAAAGGGGTGCAAAACTATTATTTCTCTATCAATAAGCAATAATTGTTTAAAACATAAACTTGACATACAAAAAACAAAATAAAAACTACAGCTGAACTTTTATAGTTTGTAATTTTGTCCATATAAAAAATTTATATTCAAAAAGATTATATACATACATACAAAAAACTGCAATACATACACCTATTAATAGGCTTATGTTAATACACCTAGCACCATCTATTCTGCCATTCTTTTTGTCAGGAAGTTTGATTTTAAAATTTGGAAGGTCTTTCTGTCCACATTCAGCATGATTTTTTTGATTTGGGTCCAGGATGGCTTTGGCACAAATCTTTTTTTGGGACTAAATTTAATCTTTTTTAAAAACATTTCAATCTTTCTCACAATATTACTAGGAAGTAAAAAAATTTTTTTTAACATAGTATTATTTTTAATTAGTACTGTAAGTTCTAAGCTGTTGTTTTTTTTAAATTGAAATTTGATAAACAGCTCCTAATGTTACAGTGTGTGTGTGTGTGTGTGTGTTCGTTCCTGAAGTCCTTACAGTCTTATCACAGAGCACCATGTAAGAACATTTAACTAATAAGTTCACGCCTCTTTTACCAATGACGCTTATTAGGCTAGAGCCGTCATTGAACCAGAACGCTAACAACTGCGTCACAGCTGCACAATTAGTCTTGTTTTTCTTTTTGTTCAAATATCTTTAACAAATAATAAATTTTGTTTTACAGAAGCATTAGTATCTGGTAAAATGTTATTTCCACCAATTTTAATAAATTTTTATGACCAAGCTTTGGAACAGTTTCATTATTTGTCGCATTTAAAAAAATGTGAATTTTAAGATAAAATACATTGCAATCTTTTTTTAATCAGGTTGTCTTCAATCAGTGTTACGAGAATAAATATTTAACTTGTTAATATTTATTTATTTTACTGTAATCTAAATTTTTTTTAGGCATTAATTATACCCTAGTCAATGCATTAAACTGACCTTATATTGAAGAAAGTATGGCTTGTTAGCCCAATTGACTTACTTAGGTGTAAAAGTTTTGATACAAAAGCTTAATTTAGTTTGTGGCTAAGGATAAAAAGAGCTAATAAACCTTGGCTAGCTAGCTAGTAATCCTCCTAATGGTAGTATCAGAGCAAAAATACTCAGTCCTAATATGCAAAAAAGGTTAGATTTCTTCAACTTCTACATACTTTCAAATTTAGATAAGAAAATAGCATTTGGAAACCTATCTAAACCACACAAGAGAAATTAGAACTGTTTCACAATACCCATAATGTTTAATGCATGCATTTTTTATTCTTATTAAACCTCAAAATACATAGTGGCAGAAAAAATAATACATACAACATTTAATTATTTTTAGTTGTAATAATTTTCTAAATTATTATAACTGAAAATTTTTTTTAAAAAGTAAAAAACCTAAAATTGCAGGTATAACTTTTGTTATACCTGCAATTTTTAGGTTTAATATAATTAGTTACTAAAATTTAAAAAGCATTTTTATAGACTTTAAAAAGGAAACCATGCTAAAGCGTGATTACTTTCTTCAATAGCATTACTTTCAAGTAAAATAACTAAGTTGCTATTGAAGAAAGTAACTGTTTTTATATGGTTTTTGCATGCATTTACTAAAGTATGCCAAAACTTAATTAAAATAAATGCATTTGCAATTACTTTAAAAGAAACCATGCTTAAACATTATGATTATTTTTAAATATTTTTGAAAGTTTTGAAAATAATTTATAAGTAAATATATATAATCTGATAGAATATATAGACTTATGTTTTTATTATGCGTTTAACAACACCAATAATATGATATTTTTACTTATTTAACTTATTATTAAATACATAATATGATATTATTTTTAAAGGTTTTAAAAGAGATGTCAAAACAACTTTTGTTTTATTTTTAGTTTCTTTTATTTTAATTTATTCAAGTTATACTCTTATTTTTATTTTATTTTATTAGTAAATAAATTTAATAAACTAAATTGAAAAAAGTTCACTGTTTTGTATCAATAGATAACATTTACAATCATTAGGTCATTGCATAATAATTATCATTAATTTGTGAGTACTTTGCAAATGTGTATAAAATTGTTTTTAAAAAATAAAAATTTATTAAATTCAATAAGCATCTTTGATACATCTAATAACTTATTAACTAGAATAAAAATTATTTGATAATAAAACTCCCTTATTTGACATATATCATATATATATAAAAAAAATATATATATGATATATGTATATATTTTTAGTTATTATGATTTTGGAACCAAAATCATATTAACTTACCTCTTACATTTATCAACATTTTAAGTTATAGGGAAAACTGTAAATATATTCTACGATCTGCTCTCAACTTTAAATTATCTGTACCTAAATACCGAACTGTTCATTATGGCTACGAATCCATACAACATAAAAGCATACAAACCTGGAACAATCTCCCTTCCCAATTAAAATCTCTTAAATCATTCTCAAAATTTAAAACTGCTCTCTTTAACCATATTTTACAAAAATACTCTTTATAAATCTTTTACCTTTTTACAACTTATTATTTATAACGCAGTGCTTCTATTCATCTTTTAATGTTTCTCATTTCTATCGTGATATATTACTAATTTTAATATCAATTATTAAATTTATTATTATAAACTGATATGTTTCTATAGTATTCTCTTATCACTGTTGTTGTTATTATTACTATATTTTATATCATAATTTATATCATAATGAATATTATTGTAATGTTATTATTATTGTTGTTATTATTTTTGTTGTTATTATTGCTATTATTATTGTTATTATTATTATTATTATTATTATTATTATTATTATTATTATTATTATTATTATTATTATTATTATTATTATTATAGTATATTCTTTTTATAATCGCTACTATTATTTTTTTTATCACTATAATCACTACTATTACTCTTATTATTCCTACTTGTATTATAATTATTATTATTACTATTTCCATCTTGTTTTTATTTATTTTGACAGATGTTTACTTTATATTAGTACAAATTACTATTTGTAAACATCCTTGATGTAACAACTTTATTCAGAATATATTTGATTTGATTTGATTTTGATTTGATTAAATATATTTCAAATATATATATATATATATATATATATATATATATATATATATATATATATATATATATATATATATATATATATATATATATATATATATATATATATATATATATATATATATATATATGTATGTATGTATGTAGTAAGAAAGTTTTTCCCATAAACTGTAGTTTTAAAGAGCGCGTTTATAAACCAAACCAAAAAAAGCTTAAAAACTTAAATTTTTTTTTCCCTAAATGATAGACTGCCTGCATGTATGTAGCAACGCTCCACACATGTTTTAAAAATATATTTTTTAATAAAACAACAAAACACCATTAATTAAAAAACACGTTCTATTCATTATTATTGGTTTCTTTTAAAAAAAACAATAAAATCTAATGATGTACTTCCACATTTTATATATATATCAGGCTTGGTCGGGAAACGGGTGCAATCGCACTCGATAATTGACCACGGAAATATTATTTAATTGCGAAAAACCGGCCGGATTTTTTAGTCGTTTCGAGAACATTTCAAAAATAAGCAAAAAAGCGCAATAAGATTAACTGGACCGATGAGAGACAGTTAAAAAAAGAAAAATAGCTTTTAACGCAAAAAAAACTTTAAGCAAAATAAATGTATTAGAGCAATTATTTTTGAAAAGTCGCTCTTTTATAATTTTTTTTATAAAATTAAGCGATATTTTTTATAAAAAGTAACAACTATAAAGAAACAAATGTTCTTCGATTTATCAAAGAGTATATATGGTTTTTATTTATATACTTATGTCTTATTTCCAGTGCTGGATTGAGGAGGTGGGGTGGGGTAGTAGGGCTATAGCCCCAATACTCACAATGTTCGGTGCAATAGTCAAGAGGACCATTCGGTTTTTTTTTTTAGTCATTTTTATGCTGTGGCACATAAAAAAGGCCGCCAAAATAATGCAGCCTCTTGCCCTAACATTAAATTACTTTGTGAGGAGGAAGCGGAGCTGCTTCACAATACTCCTGATGATGTTTTAGTAAGTGGGCTTTATAATTTTAATTAGTATTTAAAACAGAAAAAAGTTACTCTAAGTATTACGAGTTTGTAAGAATGGCTGAAGCAAAAATAATTGAAGTTAGTAAACCAGTTTTTAAGAACTTGAAAACTTTTCTTTCTTGGGAGAAAGAATCAGTTATCGGGTACACTGAGGAAAATGGATTAGTGGTTAAAATTATTTGTATTAACTTTGATGATTATCAATAATTTCATTAAAAACGCAGTAAAAGTATTTTTGTTTACAAAATCAATCGCACATATTGCTTTAAAAGATTACATTTGAATAAAATACACATACATAAAATTACATACATAAAAAATACATACATAAAAATTCTTTACATACATAAAAATACATTCCATACATAAAAAATACATCCCTTATATATAAAAAATTAGAATATACTAATAAAATCTATAATATATTTACAAAACGTTGACAAGTTAAAAAATATAAATTTAAAGCATTTATTATTGTAAACAAATAATGTTAGTTTAAAACATTTATAGCTTTGTAGATGTGGCTCAAAGAATTAAAATAATAGTTCGTTTGATAGTATATTGTTAAATTTATGCTAGAAATCTCAACAAAAACGTAACAAAACTCAAATAATACAATTTTTTTTAAATATTTCAACAGAATAATCAGGACATTCGATTAGTATTTTTAAAATACTCTAGAAATTTTGGTTAGTATTTTTTGAACCAATAGAAATAGTTGTTCGTAGATTTGGCAGGTTTTTAGTGTATTTTAGGATAAAATGAACTTATTATTTTGCAGACAAACAAGAACACATACAAAAACTTAAATGTTCTCAAAACGACTAAAAAATCTGACCGGTTTTTCGCAACTAAGTATTATTTCCGTGGTCAGTTATCAAGTGCGATCGCACCCGCTTTTCGACCAAGCCTGATATATATATATATATATATATATATATATATATATATATATATATATATATATATATATATATATATATATATATGTATATATATATATATATATATATATATATATATGTATATATATATATATATATATATATATATATATATATATATATATATATACATATATAATGCATTGCATATAATGCACTTCCACACATATATATATATATATATATATATATATATATATATATATATATATATATATATATATATATATATATATATATATATATATATATATATATATATATATATATATATATATATATATATATATATATATATATAGGCTGACCTTTTTTTTTTTTAAAAAGAGTATATTTTCTAAACCCAATGATAAGCTGCAAAATGGGTCAGATTTTTATGATGGAAATCAAAGTATATTATATCTGTTAATGTAGATATATAAAAAAATTTTAAAAAGGCATGGTAAAACCATGTAAAGCCAATATAATCAGTTAACACAATATTTTTAAAATAAATCTAGTTTAATGCTGCTCAACTTTAACTCCAATCAGATATTGACAAAATTGTTCTTTGAACTAAGTCTTGGCTCATGGAGCTAAATGCAAAGAAATGCAAGGTCATGCACTTAGGCCAAAAAAAAATAATTCCTTTCAAGTACTCAATGGAGGAAATGTGCCCTTGTTCAATAACGACTCGAACTACATTGGAAGCAACCACCTCTGAGTATGACTTGGAAATTCAAATTGCCAATGACCTTAAAGTAGAAACCAAATCCATGATTGCTTCATGTAAAGCAAATAAAATGTTAGGCATCCTAAAACACACTTTCCAATCTCGTGAAGCTTCCTTATGGAAAAAATCTACTCCACCTACATCTGTCTTTTACTTGAGTTAGCAATTCCAGCTTGGAACCCTCATTTGGTGAAGGATGAACAAACTATTGAGCTAATACAGCGCAGAGCCACAAAAATACCAGGCAAACTGAAAAACTTAGACTACTAGTCCAGATGTTTACCACTTGGCCTATCTACTCTAGTTGAATGTCGCAAACTAGGTGACCTCATCCAAAAATACAAAGTTGTTAATAACATTGGCATAGTCAACTGGCACTTTCCCCTCATCGCAATTCCACCAAGAGCAAATCAAAGAGAAAGACTTCATCGTGAAAAGTACAGCAATCATTTAGCTCGCTTCCACTTTTTTTAGCAATGGTATTGTCAATGCATGGAACATACTACCAGATAAAGTAATCAATTCTCAAACTGTCAACAGCTTTAAAGCGAGCCTCTATAAGCTCTAATGTTACTACAGCTCGCAGCTTTCCTTAGTGAAAATTACAATATGAACTTCACAAAAACTAACTGTAATCTGACAATCTATTATTTGTATTTTGTCAATTATTTTTACTTTTGTTGTAACAAGTATACTACTACTACTACTACTACTACTACTACTACTACTACTACTACTACTACTACTACTACTACTACTACTACTACTACTACTACTACACTTCTAATGATAGCTTTTACAATTTTTTGTAACTAATTTTTATTTTCTTTTGTAAAATTTTCACTTTTTGTAACTAATTTTTATTTCTTCATACTATTAGTTACATGTAAGACCTATGGTATTTTTACTATCATTACACTCTCAACTGTGCTAATTTTCAAATAGCATATTTCTTCAGCCCAGTATTGACACATTAAGATAAACTTATATTTACATCTTGATTTAGTTCATTTTACAGTAAATACAAATGCAACAAGTATTTCCAGCAGCTGAAGCTTTACTACTGCACTGGCATTATTTATATCTCCCAAAATAGTTTTCTGTCTAAAAATTATAGGAACAGATCCAGTCTTTTTGTATAACATTTAGACAATTAATTAAAATAGTTTTAATGAAACCATGACAATTAAAATTTTCATTTTACAACATATAAAAGGAATAGGTAATGATTTGGATACATTAGGAAAATAAACCAACTTGTATACTACGTGTTTACAAGTTTAGATTTGTGTCAAAAAACAAAAAGCAACCTTTAAAATAGTTTATCGTGGCTGAGATATAGATTCATTAAACTTAAATTTGTTTGTATCTTTGTATTAATCTACTCATAAGAAATATTTGATTCAAGGCACCTCAAATCATGAATAATTTCGGGTATTAAAATCACCTTCTTAACTGTTTAAACAAATCTACAGTAAACAATTTCAGATTTCAACAACTTTTTAATTATTTTTTATAGTTTATTTTTAAAAATAAAAGTTTTTCCTTATTTTAACAAAATTTTTGAGTCAATTTCCTCAACATTTCAAAAAAATTTTTGTTTTCGTTATTATATAAAAAAAGAGTATATGAGGTGATTTTTAGAAAAAGAGAGAGTATAAACAATTTTATTTCAGAAAGAGTATAATACTCTAAAAAAGAGTACGTCTGGTAACCCTATATATATATATATATATATATATATATATATATATATATATATATATATATATATATATATATATATATATATATACACTTACTAAAGCGTGTTAATAAGCATTTGAATTTGATTAAAGCGTGTTGATAAGCATTTGCTCACTTTTTCTGCTTACCTTAAGCTCTACCCTTTTTTTCAAAAAAGAAGAAGAAAAAACAAAGAATGATGAATGAAATGATTGCTTCCCCATCCCAAACCCTCAGTCGATGTAGCAGCACTCCACTGCGAGTCAAGCTATTTGTCAGTCGATTTATGTACTAAAGCCCCCAGCAGCAGGCTATTTCAGTATGACGTCAGATTGCTTACCTTAATACGCAATACTATTTGTGTATATATATATATATATATATATATATATATATATATTAATTTGTAGTTAAATGTGTGTAATATGTAATTTTTAAATAATAGATTTTGGTGCAGAATACAGCTTTACAACAACTTACACTCGCAGTATGTCAGAAAGTTTTCGCAGTCCTACAATTTTACTGAAAACACCAGATAGTAAGATTTTTATTTCAATTTAATTCATTTATATATATATTATGTGTGTGTGTGTGTGTGTGTGTATTTGTCTTTTTCCTTTAAAATTTAATGCCAAAACAAAAAAAAGCAATGACCGTATACTCAATTTTAGACTAGCATGCACGATCAAATAAATTCATCTTTTTTGCTATTTAAATTTAAAAAAAAACAGCTAAAAGAATGCTTTGAATATACACTTTATGAAATAATTAAGAAAACCCCGGCAAATCTAATATTTTATTTAATTTCTAGATAAAATAATTAACAAAAAAAAAATGCAACAAAATAAAAAAATTAAAAATGTTTTATATAAATATTAAACAAATTAATTAAAATAAAAGCAGAAAAAAACTTTTTATTTATGTTCTGCATTGAAATAATTTTAAAAAAGTGGCAAAAAAATAAAAATTAAGTTGAATTTGTTGAAATTCTAAATAATATAACTACATTCAAAATGGTAAAACTAACTTTTTATTTAAATTCTAAATTGGAGGATTAAAATAAAAATGGCAAAATGAACATTTTCTTTTAAAATAATTCATACACTTAAGTGTTTTTTCATAAAAGTATTTTATAAACAAAAGAGATAAGTTACAATTTGAAAAAAAATAATTTTTTCTTCTCGCCAAAGTTTTTGCTGGCATGTGGTCGAGTGCAAAAAGGCTTGAGCATGTCACTTTAACACCTGTTTGTCATTTTACACAGGAAAAATTAAGCTTGTACAAATATACAGTTATTTTTTTTAAACAGCAAAATTTATTATTTTTTAGGTTGAGCTGTATTTTACTTATATAAACAAAAATAGTAAATAACATCTAGTACATTTTAAATGAAATATCACTTTAAATGACTTTATTATGCAATAATATATTAAAAATATTTTTTATTTTATTGTTACTTTTTTGTGAGCGTCTTTAAGATAAAAAAGTTCCTAATTGAAGATTTTTTTAAAACTTTAACTTAATCAAAGTGAAAATAGTAGTTACACACTTATTTAAAACTTAAATCTTTTTTTAATAAACACAATAAAATGTTGTTTGTTTAAATTTGAATTATGTGACGTAAAGAATATTTTAAAAATATTGAAATCATTCCTTCAAGTTTTTATTATAAAATTTTTCATTATATTTAGTAGTCATTTCAGTAGCTAGTATTTCAGTACAATTTTTAAACTTTTTGAATTCAAAAAAAAAAGTTCACAAATTTTAACAAAGAAACTTTTTAAATGTGATAATAAGAAGAAATGCAATATATAAATATATATATATATATATATATATATATATATATATATATATATATATATATATATATATATATATATATATATATATATATATATATGAATGTATGTATGTATGTATACAGTGGTGCTCAAAAGTTTAGCACACAGCAGAATTAAATTATTAAATTTACTTTTTTCCATATATGTTATATTTTCAGTTAGTAAAGCTTAAAAAAAAACTTTTCTTCTATTTATCACTAAACCAGACATATTATTGGCCTTAATATGGGAGGTCACTCTAACATATAAATATCTCGAATTTTAAAGTGTGTTTCACCGTCATGTGTAAGTAGAACTATTGCTAAGTTTGATGAAACTTGTAGTTCTGATGACAAAAAACATGAGCGACTAAGAAAGACATATCACTGATAATAATTCTATTTATAGAATTGCTAGAAAAAATCCTAAATACTCAGCAAAACAGTTTGCATAAAAAATAAACCTGGCACTTAAAAATCAAATATTAAGGAAAACAGTTAAACAGTTAAAAGAAGACTAATAGACCGTAAGCTGTGGTGCTACATTACTGCCAGAAAACCATTATTAAAACTAACAGACTGTTAAAAATGAATTAGATTTTGCAAAGTGATTTTAAAAATGAGTAGTTATAGATTCGACCTAAAAACAATTTCAAAGTCAAGTTTGCTAAACTTATGAGCAGCTTTTTTTTTTTATATATATGATTAAACTAATCCAATAAATTTAATATATATTTTTCATTACTAACTAAAATTTCTTGCCTTTTTTTGTATTTTTAGGTTCTAAAAAAAATAATTTATATTGATTCTGCTGCGTGCTAAACTTTTAAGCACTATTGTATAAGATCTTTAGTGTTTTTACTGTTTAAGTTTATAAAAGAATGTAGCATTAAATACACATTGATGAAATTATACTGTAATAGCTATTTGTACCGACTTTAGTACATATATTGACTGACTAAATAGGGAGAACACACAAGGGAGTGCTGCTACATGGATTACAGGTTTGGGAGGCAATGTTTTTTTTCGTTTTTCTTTGCTTTTTCTTTTATTCCTAAAATTTAATGATGCTTAATAACATTTTAAGAATTTTTTTTTTAACATGGTCAATTTGATCAGATATTACATCGAAAAAAGTGCAGTCTTGAGAAAAAGCAGAACAATAAGAAAAAGAGAATAGAGTAAAAAGGTGTTAAGCCGAAGCACATAAAAGAATTGTCAGAGGATTTAAACTTGATTGCTTGACAAATCATTGAATTGATTCGTAAGTATATGCCCAAGCATGTGACACATAGAGTCTTTGTGAATTAAAAGGTAGTTCCTATCAATACTGAAATCTAAAGAAGGAATAGCCAAATTAGAATTAGTTTCACAAAAATTGGCAGGCCATGAATATTTGTTTTACAGTTATTTGGCTGACCATGATTATTTGTGAAAGCTATAATGAAACTTATGTTTAGTATTTTTACTTTGGGCATGGTTTTAAATATAAGAGTTAGAAAAAAATCAATTTGGTAGGGCGTCACGCAAAAACTTGGAAAAACAAAAATACATCCATATAAATATCAATATTGGCTTTAGACATGCATTGACTAAGGGTTTGGGTATGTGCAATCCATGTACAAAGAAGGATTATCGATTCAAAATTTTGTTTACATTGTTTTTTTTCTTTTTTTCTCTTTGTTATAAAAGGAATCATGTGAAGAATGGAAAATGAAAAGTTTGCATGATAAATGGCTGCACTATTTTAGACTAAAGAAAAGGTAATTTATAGAAAATGTGCCAATACTTGATGTTCCAAAATGAATCACTATTGTGGCGTATGTTTTTTTGTTGGAATACCAATAATCAATCATTTTTTATTTTTTTTTAATAAAGCTATGATTTTTGATAGAAGTTTTTTTGAAAATGTTGTTGTTCTCTTTTTTTTAGGGTGGGGGGTGGTCCCAATTGGTAGTCCAACATTTATAGATGCCCTACACTATATCAACTGAAAGTTTGGGATAAGGCATCAAACTTTTCTATAATTATTCTTTGTTTTTTTTTTCTTTTACTGAAAAAACTGTTTGTTTAACTTTAAACACACACACACAGACACATATGCACACGTCTTGTCTTTTTTGATGTTTTTTCTTTTTTATATGTATGTCTATGTATGTATATATATATATATATATATATATATATATATATATATATATATATATATATATATATATATATATATATATATATATATATATATATATACACACACACACACACACACAGTATGCAAAAAAAATAATCGTACACTTGAAAAAAATTCGTAATTTTAAAGATTGCATCAAAAAAATTAGTTTTCCATTAAATTATTTGAAGTTTTTTTTATTAGATATCAAGTATTGTTTAAAGAATTTATTTGTGTATTGGTGAGTTAATTGCTTTTCATACTTATTGAATTTTACACAATTGATCTAATGATGCATATAATAGACTGCAAAAAAAATAATCATACGCTGACGAAATAAGTTGTTATTTTAGCAAAAATTGAGCGAATTGAACGATTAAACTAGTTAGTAAAATTAAAAAAAAGTAATTTTTTAAATAAACTTTTGTTCTAGAAATAAAATATAGTGTTTCAGCAAAATGGCGTAGACTCGTAGTTGATTGAAAAAATAAAACCTCATAGTTGATTTAAAAAAATCTTACCATCAGATCCAAAAAGAAACAGGAATTCCTTTTACATCCTTTTTTCATGTCCTCAATTGTTAAGAAGCATAATCTGATTGAAACCATTGCTAGTGCGGCTGGCAGAGGACAAAAACCCAAGACCACTAGTGCAATTGATCGCAATATCATTAATGTGAAGAAAAATAAATTTGTTTTGACAGCTAAATTAGCTTTAAAAGTTCACAATATCAGGTTAACCCCTCAAACGGTTAGAAATCGTATTAGAGAACAAGGATATAGAGTTAGAGTAGTTCGAAAAAAACCTTTTTTTACTTTAAAACAATTAAAATGTTGATTAGAATTTGCAAAGAAGTACGAAAAAATGCCAATATCTTATTGGAAAAAAGTTTTTTGGTCAGATGAGTCCAAATAAAACCTTGTCTCATCCGATAGAGTTCAAAAAGTGTGGCAAAAAAAAAAAAAAAAAGCATATGAATTAAGTTGTTTGCTAGGTAGTGTAAAGCATGGAGGAGGAAATGTGATGGTTTGGGGTAGTATACGTTGGAAAGGAGTGGGAAAATTGACATTTATTGATGAAAAAATGGATGCTTCAATGTATTGTGAAATTCTTAAAGCCATCTACTAAAAAATTGAGAATGGGAAACGATTTTATACTGCTGCAGGATAACGATCCAAAACATATTGCTAAGAAAATGAAGGTATACTTTGACACAAATAACATCACCGTTTTGGCCATCTCAAAGTCCGGACTTAAATCCTATAGGAAATTTGTGGTATATTTTGGATAGAAAAATTGGTGACCGAGCATTTAGATGAAAAGGCAACTTAAAAGAAGCTATATTGATTGCATGGGATAATGTAACAACAGAGGAGATTCAAAATTTGGTTAACTCAATGCCAAATCATCTAGCTGAGACCACCAAGGCCAACGGAGGCCCCACTCGGTACTAATTTCCATGAAGTTTGATTAATTTGACATATTTTTGAACTGTACGATTATTTTTTTTACAGTCAATTTTATGCATCATTAGATCAATTGTGTAAAATTCAATAGGTATGAAAAGCAATTAATTCACCAATACACAAATAGATTCTTAAAACCTTATTTGATAAGATATCTAAAAAAAATTTCAAATATTTTAATGTAAAACAAATTTTTTTGATGACATCTTTAAAATTACAATTTTTTTTCAAGTGTACCACTATTTTTTTTGCATACTGTATATATATATATATATATATATATATATATATATATATATATATATATATATATATATATATATATATATATATATATATATATATATATATATATATAGGGTCATTCCATGTAAAACTGGGACAGTCATTTCAGTCACCCCTTGGATTTTCTTAAAATTTTTACCAGTGGTAACTATTAAGAAAACATGAAAAAATGCAAAATTTGAGCTCCCAAATCCAAACGGTTCAAAAGTTATGACATTTTGAAATTCAGCCTAAAACGTCCTATTTTTTTCCACTTCCGCCATTATGAACTTTGTAGTTGTACTTTTAATTGAATAATTTAAGATCTAGTGGAGGAATGTAGCTGAAAATCAGTACCTGACCATTTTTGAGGGTGCTGAATTCAAAAATGTAGATAAAATAGTGAAATTTAAATTTTTTGATAGTTATTTTTTCATTTTAAAATGGCCAGTCAAATTTTTTGTTTTGTAACCATGGGTTGCGCTTTCAGTAATTCCCGAAGTTGCCCAAGTCTCATGGATTCGATTTTTTTTTCAAATGAAGTAGGTGATCCTAGGCTATCTTTATAAAAAAAATGGTTTTGGGTTCTTAAAGCATAGAAAAGTTATTTCATTTTGAAATTTAGACAAAAAATTTCTTTATTTGGCATCTATTCTCTATTATAGATTTTATAGCGATACTTATTGTGTGAATAATTTAAGATCTAGTAGAGAAATATGACTGCAAATTGGTATCTGACCATTTTTAAAGGTGTTGAATACAAAGACGAAGAGAAATTAACCCAATTCCTAATATTTTAAAATAATATTTGAATTTTAAAATGGTATAATATTACCTAACCAAAAAACGGGGTAACATTTTCACAAATTGCCTGACTCTCATGGGTTCAATTGTGGT
Organism: Hydra vulgaris; assembly: GCF_022113875.1. Classification (NCBI taxonomy): domain Eukaryota; kingdom Metazoa; phylum Cnidaria; class Hydrozoa; order Anthoathecata; family Hydridae; genus Hydra; species Hydra vulgaris. Next base: position 21,850,148 of record NC_061169.1, read on the forward strand.
GTGTAAAAACAGTTTATTAAGGTTGATTTTGATATAGAAATAAAATTTTGTGAAGTGAATTATCATGAAAAATATAGTTTTGCAACACCTGCTGTGATGTGTAAATATAGTTTTGGGACGTCAGTTATGTGTCTAAATATAGTTTTAAAACAACAGTTAATAATAACAAATTTCAATAAAAAAAAATTATTTTAATTTTAGATTAAATAATTATTAAATCTTGTTTGGTAATTCAGTTTCTTAGTCATGGCAAACAGTCAAAAGTGCTCTATTGGAATCAACCTAGAAAGTGAATGTCATCTTACAACATATACATCGTTGCTGGGAATCGAACCTTTTGAAGATATTATTGAATATGAAAGAGAAATATTAATGTGGAGGACTGGGCTCTCAATAATAAATATCAAACCAACAACTTGTCTCCATCATAAACATGTTTATTTGAAGCGTTATACAACTAAATTAACACGGTGCTGCAATCCATTTAATACTCATAACAAAACTATAAAAGGTATTTATAGTAATCATTAATTTATAGTAAAACTTTTAGTTTTGTAGAAACGTTTTGAATTACAATAATGAAATTCTTGGCAGCAAAATTATATTTTAGCTATATTTAACCTTTTAGCTGACTTCTGAAAGTGCACAATTAAATGCCATACAACTTTAAACTTTTGAAGGTTTTATTAAAAATTTTATACCGTTTTATATCGTTGCTCAACAGTACTTTATGCGAACTTGAAGTGTCTCCTTTAAAAGTTCATTTACCCAAAACCTCTAACAAGCCTTCACTTGGAAAGAGAAAGATAAAGCAAGTTGAAGAAGCAGTTATTAAGAAGCTTGCAACTGCTCTGGATATAACCGAATCCGAATGATTACTATAAATACGTTTTATAGTTTTGTTATGAGTAATTTGCAGTCATATTTCTCTACTAGATCTTAAATTATTCACACAATAAGTATCGCTATAAAATCTATAATAGAGAATAGATGCCAAATAAAGAAATTTTTTGTCTAAATTTCAAAATGAAATAACTTTTCTATGCTTTAAGAACCCAAAACCATTTTTTTTATAAAGATAGCCTAGGATCACCTACGTCATTTGAAAAAAAAATCGAATCCATGAGACTTGGGCAACTTCGGGAATTAATGAAAGCGCAACCCATGGTTACAAAACAAAAAATTTGACTGGCCATTTTAAAATGAAAAAATAACTATCAAAAAATTTAAATTTCACTATTTTATCTACATTTTTGAATTCAGCACCCTCAAAAATGGTCAGGTACTGATTTTCAGCCACATTCCTCCACTAGATCTTAAATTATTCAATTAAAAGTACTACTACGAAGTTCATAATGGCGGAAGTGGAAAAAAATAGGACGTTTTAGGCTGAATTTCAAAATGTCATAACTTTTGAACGGTTTGGATTTGGAAGCTCAAACTTTACATTTTTTTTTGTTATATTGATAGGTACCACTGGTTTAAATTTGAAAGAAATCTGAGAGGGTGACTGAAAAATTTTAATTTTTTGTCCCGCTTTTACATGGAATTACCCTATATATATATCAGGCTTGGTCGGGAAGCGGGAGTGATCACTCTCGAATACTGACCACAGATATTATATTTAGTTGCGAAAAACTGGCTAGGTTTTTTAGTCGTTTTGAGAACATTTAAGTTTATGTACGAAACAAAAAGTTTTGTTTTACGGACATACATGGAAACATAAAAAATTTGAATGTTCTCAAAATATCTTGGTGCGAAAGAATAAAAAGAATATTCGCGAACACTAAAAACCTGCCAAATTAACAAACAAATTCTGTTGGTTCAAAAAATACGCTGACTAAGCAAAATAAAGTTCTCACATATTCTGTTGAAATGTTTTAGAAATTGTATTATTCACGATTTGTTACGTTTTGATATTTCTAGCATAAATTGTTTTAAGAATATATATTATTTGATTACAAAATTATAAAATATCTAATATGATTACCTATGAAAAAATTCTCAAAATGTTAGAAGGTATGGATGAGTCAAAAGCGATGAGTTTTGATGGAATTAGTCTGTTTGTTTTAAAGCATGCTGCAGAAGGTTTTGTGGACCCAATTGTTCATATTTTCAAATTAAGCTTTGACACTGGATGTGTCCCTTACCACTGGTCTGTTGCAAATATATCACCAATTTACAAAGGGGGATCAAAACTTGAACCAGAAAACTACAGACCAGTATCCCTAACATCTGTTATTTGTAAAATGTTCGAAAAGCTCATTCGGGACACAATTCTGCAACATTTAGTTTCAAATAGACTTATATGTGAGGAGCAAACTGGTTTTGTTCCAAACAAATCATGCACAATAAATGTTATTGAGACAATTGACACAATTACATTTGAAACTGCAAAAGGTAAACCGTTATGCGTCATATATCTTGACTTTGCATAGGCTTTTGATATAGTAGAACACAAAAGATTATTGACAAAGATTAAAGCGTATGGTATAACTGGTAAAATATATAACTGGATTGTAAGTTTTCTTGCAAATAGGAAACAAAGAGTTGCTATTAGTAATACAGTTTTAGAATGGGTATCAGTTACCAGTGGCGTGCCTCAGGGTTCCGTTTTGGGTCCAATGTTGTTTCTGCTATTCATAAATGACCTCCCAGAAGTTGTGCTAAACACATTTAAAATGTATGCTGATGATAGCAAAATAATAGCCATAGAATATTCCATTGATAAACAAGTGGAAATACAAACCGACCTTGACAACATTGTGAAATGGTGCAACAATTGGGGTATGGAACTAAACTGCAAAAAATGTAAGGTGATGAGATTTGGCAATCAGAAAGTTTTTCGAGGTATTGATAAAACATACACAATGAATATAAATGGAATGGTTTATGACCTCTCAAACAGTTTATTAGAAAGAGATCTAGGTGTCTTTGTACAACCGGATATGAGATGGAAGCATCAAACACAAGTATGTGTTAACAAAGCTTCAAAAATACTGGGGTTATTGAAAAATGCCTTTGAAAGTAGAGATTGTTATATGTGGAAAATTTTGTATACTACTTATGTGCGACCTCATCTTGAATTTGCGGCTCCAGCGTGGAGTCCTGCGAATGTGGCCGAAATCTCAATGCTTGAAAGAATTCAACGTAGGGCCACAAAAATACCATACTCAAACCGAATGCTAAGTTATGAGAAACGGCTAGTTAAAATGGATTTAATTAATTTAAATCTCAGAAGAAAACGAGGAGACCTTATTCATTTATATAAGATATTAAACAATCTAGAATTTGTCAATCCTAATGTCAAACCAGTCTATAAGTCAAGCATTAAATTAGATGGCCCATGTTCTTCCATTAGAGGTCTCAAACATAAAATTAGAATGCAGTGTTTTACTCCTCGCGAAATAAATGACTTTCATGCATCGGTTAGCTCCAGAATCCATTTCTTCACAAACAGAGTTTGCCAAATTTGGAACAAATTTCCGGAAAAAGTTGTAGATTCGGAGAATTTGAATAGTTTTAAAGCAAGTTTAGACGAATGGCTTAAGAAAAATAAGAAAATATTAATTTAAAAGAAAAAGAAAAAAAAAAGAACTGGGCTGCTATAGCTGAACGTTACAACGTCTCAGCTTGTGGATAAGATCCACGCAGTTTACCACTAACTAACTAACTAAAAATAAATGTTTTAAATATATACTAATTAAATTGTCAAAATTTTAAAAGTTTATGATAAATTATAGATTTTATTAGTATATTTATTTATTGTTTATTTATAAAGTATGTATTCTTTATGTAAATGTAATTTTGTGTATATGTTTTTTATCGTAATGTATCTTTTAAAGCAATTTTTATGATTTAAACAAGACTTACTAAAATATTTGCGTTTTCAATGTAGTTATAATCGTCAAAGTTAATAGAACTAAGTAACAAAAGTATATGAAGTTTCTGGTTACTAAACACAAACAATGCATACAAAGTAACTCGCGAATGAACAAGCACCGCGCCTGAGGTCACGACAGAACACAAATATTATAGCAAATAATTAGATATAAAGAAAAGTTTCTAGATATTGGTTTACTAACTCTAATTATTTTCGCTTAAGTTGCCATTCTTAAAACTCGTTTTACTTTTTTCTGCTTTAAATACTAATTAAAATTAAAAAGCCCACTCACTAAACATCATCAGCAATATTGTGAAGCAGTTTCGCTTCCTTGTCATAAAGTATTTTTAACCTTTTTAGTTGATTTCTATCTTGTTAATTTAATTCCTATAGTAATTCAATGATTTAATTATTTCATTTGTTTATCTTACTAAGAAGAATTGCTTCAAATATGTTAAACTTTTCAAACTACGCGAAACATAAAATAGGTATTAAAAAAATTAACTTTTTTATTTATAAAATAATTTAGTTTAAATAAAACTAAAACTTGCAAACTTTGTTAAATAAAGAATATTTGTTTCCTTTTTAAACAATCGTAAGTTGTTACTTTATATAAAAAACATTGCTTAATTTTATTTAAAAAATTATAAAAGAGCGATGTTTCGAAAATATTTGTTCTAAATATAATTTATTTAGCTTTAAGTTTTTTCGCGTTTAAAGATATTTTATTTGCCTAATTTTTTTTTTTTGCAATTGTCTCTCATCGGTCCAATTATTCTTTTGCGCTTTTTTTTTTTTTTTTGCTATTTAAAATGTTTTTAAAATGACTAAAAAATCTGGCCAGCTTTTCGCAACTAAATATTATTTACGTGGTCAGCAATGGAGAGCGATCGCTCCCGCTTCCCGACCAAGCCTGATATATAAATATATAATATATATATATATATATATTTATATTTATATATATATATTTATATATATATATATATATATATATATATATATATATATATATATATATATATATATATATATATATATAAAATGTCCGATCAAAACTTTTAAGGGTTGAACAATGTTCGATCAAATTTTAAAATATAATTTTGCGTGTGAATACACGTAACTGAAAACGCCTAATTTTTTTTTTTTGACTATATGACCACAGCTGTTTTGATGTTTTAATAATTTAAAATGCATTAAAAATAATTTTTGTTACAAAAAACTTTTAATCGTTGATCTTTTTTAAAGTTTTTATTTTACGCTAAGGCTTTAAATAAAACCAAAAATTAATTGCAATGATCGTTTAAAATAAATGCATTATGTGTAAATTAAATTTTATATTCCTTTTATTTTTTTAGACGGTATGTTTTTTTCAGAATTGTTTTGCTTATTCTTTAGTTTTTTCAATATTTTGCCTAGTTTAAGCTTAGCCTATTTTTTCTTTTTTCAACGCATTTCTGAAATGTTTAAATCATCAAAACATCTTAACAGTCATGGCCAAGTTGTATTTATTTATAAGTATTTATTTTGTTGAATTCCATTCCTGTTGGTCAAAATGTCCGATTACTTTTTAAGTTGATCAGACAATTTGAGGTTTTAGCCGGACAATGATCGATGTCTGACTGCTAAGTTGAGCTCTGTATATATATCAGGCCTTCTTGTGGGAGGCGTGCGATCACACACCTTATATGATCACGCATATAGTTCTTTGTTTTAACAACTTGCAAGTTTTGATAATTAGCGCGTTTAAAAAATGCGCTAAAAAAAAAACAAATGTGATTTTTAATTTAATTGATTCCATAATTTCAATTAAACTTAATTAAAGGCAATCATAAAAAAAAATATTCAGATTAGAGTTTAACACAAAATGAGTACAGAAGCTATCAAAAAATAATTACAAACCATTTTATCATGAAAATATAATTTCTAATTAAGAAATTATTTACTAAAAAAATTGAATTACAATAATCTTGAAACAATCGCATCTGCCAACTATTTATCGTCTAATTTAAGAGATTTATGTCAAATAAAATTCAAATAATTTTTATTTTAGTTAATAAGTTATTAAATATATCAAAGATGCTAATTTAATTTCTTTAATTTTTATTTTTCAAAAATCTTTTTTTTACACATTTGCAAAGTGCGCGCAAATTAATGATAAATGCTCAATAAAAAAACTTTTAAAAGTGCAAAAGTTTTAATATGCAAACAAACATTATTTCACTTTATGGAAAATAAGAAAATTTAAAAAAAGGCATACTAAATTTTATTTATAATGAATACATCTGCTCTAAACTTTTAATGTAATGCTAAAAATATAAAAGATCGTTAAACAATATGATCGTTTTTCTCAATAAAAGAAAGCAATTAAAATGTTTGAGCATGGTTTCATTTGAAGTTTTTGCAAAAGCATTCATTTTAATTAAAATTATGTATGCATTTGTGAGCACATGCAAAAACCATGCAAAACATAATTACTTTTTTCTATATTTAGTTATTTTACTTAAAAGTGATGCTATTGAAAAATGTACTTATGTTTTGGCATTAATTGTCTGTGATTTGTCTTTGGCAATAAAATGTCTGTGAAATTAATTGTTTTTCATATTAAATATGTGTTTTTTATAATAAATAAAAAACTGATGATTGCAAAATATATTTTGAAAAAAATTGCTGAAGTGATATGTTCGCTTTGAAAAATCCTAATCAATCAGCAAACACATTTCTTAAAAAACAGACAGAAAATCAAACATCACGTTTCTTTAATTTTGCATAAGCAAAATTAAAGATTTGTGATGTTTGTTTTTCTGTCTGTCTTTTAAGAAATGCGCGCACTTTTGTCGATTTGTCGCACCCTGTATTCTATTAATTTTTTAATAAAATTTTAAACTTGCACCACAAAATTTTATTAAATTTCATGGCACTTTTAAACAGCCTAAGTTACGTTTTTAAACATCTATTTCTAAAAAAATAAATAAAAAATCTGAGGAGAGGGGGGGGACCCTTTCCCTCACAATGGATTCGCCTTTGTATTAGCCTAATTATTCATGGGAAGGAATGATAAAGATTATTAGAGCTGTGATAATTTTTTTTTTACTTTCATTTACAGTTAAGTTTACATTAATTAATAAATGTTTTGATTTTTTTTTCTGGTTTAACCTTTATTTATTTTATCATTCTTTGAGTATTTTATTTTTTTAGGTTAATTTTTGTATTATATATTATTTTAAAGATTTTATTCTCTTTTCATTTTATGGATTGTTTATTTTAATTTTAATTTGGTTTGTTTTTTTTTAGCGCATTTTTTAAACGCACTAATTATCAAAACTTGCCAAGAGCCGTTTTTTTTTATAAACAAAGAAATTTATGCGTGGTCATATAAGGCGTGCGATCGCACGCTTCTTACCAGAAGGCCTGATATATATATATATATATATATATATATATATATATATATATATTTATATATATATATATATATATATATATATATATATATATATATATATATATATATATATATATATATATATATATATATATATATATATATATATATATATATATATATATATATATATATATATACATACACACATTTATACATATTTTGTTTTAGCACCTCAACCTGTGCCCATTAAAAGTAAATTAGCAAATGTTCTACTATTAGATTTTCCAAATGCTAAGTATGCTTTTTATGTAGTTTTTTTAATAAAAATTAAAAAATTAAAAAATATTTACCAGGTGTAAAATATGTTTTATAAATTTGCTTTTGTTGCTGTTGTTATTGCTTATTGTTTTTCTATGTTATTGCTATTGTTGTTTTTGCTGTGCTTTTTTTTTAATTTTTTTGAACTTAATAATAGTTTTTAGAATTAAAAAAATGTTTTAGTTTATAGTTTTAAAACTTTTGTGAATATTTATGTTTATTATTTAAGTTATTTAAAATTTTTATATCAAATATATAAAAATATAAATATAAAAATAAAACATATTTATTAAGAGGCTTTAAATATCTATTTAAATTATTTAATAGGATGTACTAACAAAAATTTAACTGAATCTTGTTATTCAAAATGTAACAAAGATTATTTGTCACATCTATGAGTTTTTATTATGTTATCTACTACATTTTTTTTAACGATTTTATGTTGACACAACCTAAAAATTATTTTGTACTGACTAAATTCTTAGCACACAGTTCTGAAAAATTGTTTGTAACAATTTGGACTTTAAATTTTTTGGATTTGAACATATGTTCAGCAGCTTGCTAATAAGACTATTAAGAGTTGTGGAAACAGCAAGTGTTTTGCCTCTAAAAACACTTGCTGTTTCCACTGAGTTAAGTAGAAATGGTGATGAGGATGACTTGTATAGCTTCATGAGCTAAAGAACAGGCACAATGCCCAACAAACCTGGCACTTGTGTTAAAAACTGGAGAATTATCTTGGATCCAAAGCATCAAATGAAGGAATCTCCGAAGGATTATCTTGAAATGTGGAGTTTTATTTAAACATACAATGAGCATAGAAAAAGAATTTGATTTAAACATACAAAGATCATCAGAATTAAGCAGCTATTATGAACCATGTGATGCTATGTTTTTCAGGATGGCAAAAATGTAAACAAATCTTATACAAAAATAAAAACAAACAAGAACATAATAATAAAGTTATACGCATTTATCACATAATACAATTAAAAAATAAGTAATAAATATAAGAAAAATTTAGCAAAGAAAATTTTCCCAGTATATCTTTAAGTAAAATAGAAAAGTTGTGAACATATATAGTTAAACTGTATTATTGATTAAGCAGGTAATATTTTAGGTGAGGTATTTCAGGTAAGGTAGCAATAAATTGTTTTTTAATTATTTTCTCATTATTTAAAAATCAAGTTTGTATAGTTTATATCATTTGCATTATCGATAAACGTTATCCAGAGCGTTATAAAATACATAGTAATGTCACATCTGAAAAATTATGTTTCCACAAATAGTCTGTTAATGAATAAGCAAAAAAATCATGGTTTCAGGCTTTTCTAAAGGATGAAAACACTTTGTACCAAAACATTTTAAAGTCTGTTCCAATCATTTTGTTGGTGGAAAAAAACACTTTTTTTTTTATCTACTCCTGGATAAAAACAAAAAAATCAAGGCCTTCTCCAAAAACCAGAACACAATTTTGTATATCTGCTGGAACTCTTTCTCAAACTGATAGTTAAATGGGTTATATTATTACCGTGAAATGTGGTTATTTAAGACAGTGGGGTAATTTAGGACAAAAACTTTAAGTAAAACACTTTCTACTAGAAAAAGACTTACTCAAAATTTTTGTCTAAAGTTCACCTACTGTTCAAAGTAACCACATTTCATGGTATCTAAAGATTTAAGAACTTGATATTTTGGCCTTTCCACATCACAATTCGGGCAACTATGCTAAACTATTTTAAACAACTGTATTCAAAAGTGAGAATAATTACAGATTATTCTAAAATATTTTTTGAAACATCAAGTGCCCTTGATGTTCAAGCTTGTATATGGAGTGATCCAAAACAATGAATTACTCAAATTTTAATAGCAATAACTTCAAATGGAGCAATTTCATGACTGTCTCCCCTTTATGGTGGAGGTGCCTCTGACATTTTCAATGTCAGAAGTAGTAGCTTTTTTGATATACGTGAGCCCTATGACCAAGTTATGTCAGATCAATATAATACATGTATTAATTCAGCTTTAAAATTGAAACAGATCTTGCATTTAAACAGTGTTCACTTTGTAATACTCTAAGTGCTTCTAAAGGAATACAATTGTCAAAAGGATAAATTCAAGAAACATCAAACATTGTAATGTACAAGATTAAAAGTGATCAAGACTGAAAGTGAAAGCCTGTCTACATAATATAAATCATGTCTACATAATATAAATTTATAACCTATAATTCATATAACCTATTTCATTAATTTGATTCTTGTTTCATTTAAATCTAATATGTTTTTATTTGTCTCTTATCATTTTATTAATTGAAAGTTTTAACCTGCATAATATTTATATTTAAAATTATTTCTTTGTTTTCTATTTTTCCATTAAGGTTAAAAGTGAAATATTTACTATATCAGGCATCCTATACTTTTTGATTATTTGAAATTTAGGTAACATTTAAAATGAGACTATTCTCAGAGGCAGGTAACATTTTTGATGAAAAAAGTGATAATTTGTTGCCCAAAACTGAATAGCAACTCTTTTTGCACCACAATATTCCTAAATTTCTGGAAATCTTTACATAATTTATTACTGCCAGTGATGGGGTGGGGTGATCAAGTCAAAGGGCTTTTTCATTCTTAGCCTTCAATCATCGGGATTTTTTGCAAAGCCTCATTATTTGACATGAGTATAAACATACATATGTTTGGAGTTTGCTCCATGTCAGAAGTTAGCTATCTCAAACACCAAAAAATCCTGGATCCAAATTTACTGCAAGTAAAACTACATAATGTTTGTTAAGAATTTCGTATATTTTACCTAGGTTTACTTTTAGTTCTTCATTGCAATGTAGGACAATCATTTTTTTTATTTAATTTACACAATCTGTATCACATTTCTTAAAAAAAAAGGTAAAAAATAATTTCCAGCATTCCAGCCTGAAATATTGTAATTCCAGCCGGAACCGGGTTGACCTAAAAATTTCAAAATTTGCCCAAAACAGAGTTCTGGTACATCCCTACTTATGATCAGTATCTAACTTGATAGAAGCAGTAAAAATATTCTTTTTATGAGGGTATAAAATATCAGCAACAAGAGGAGTTGTTTTAGGCCTTCAGAACTGGTATTTCTAGAAAGAGTGTTAATTTTGGTATATATATTGTGATGTTTAGATGCGATTAAACTCCCCTTTCTCATTTAGAACCAGGTAATGCTTTTGGCTTGATCTTTTGTATCATATACAAATATTACAACTTGCTCTCCAAAGAAAAAAGTTACCATGCGATTCATAATTGCCACTTAATAACAAAAAGGTCTATTTGTAGTTAAAATCCAGTTTCACATTTCTAAGCAATTAGCTGTAGAACATTTATTTAGAATTAAGATGTGACATAAATAATTTTTTTTATGTAAAATGAATGATGTGTTATTTTTTCACATTTTTCAAAGAGCTATTTTTGTTTGAATTGATTTTCTGGCTATTAATTCAACATTTCTACATTGCTTTATGATTGTAATTGTTTTCATTATGTTTAAGAAGTTCAATTGTTGTATTTAATAGTTCCCCCACTCACACAGGAAAAGAAAAATGAAAAAAAATTTTTTTTCAAAAAAGAACATGTTTTTTAGCTTTATCCAAAATAATAAAAGTAATAGCTTATCTAAGCAACTTTTATGAACAAATAAGATGGAGAACATTAGTAATATGTACAAAATATACATGAAATGTTTAAAAGTTATTTTTTCCAAGGAACTTCAAATTCAAAAACTCAAATTTTCTTGATTCTTCATGAAGTTCCTCCATCAGTTTTACTGCACGTTCAGCAATTTGGTTAGATCTAGGAATATCAATGAATGACACATCGATTGACCAATGTGTCTTTAAACACTTAATTGCTTTCTTGCATTTTATATTGATGAGTGAGGTTAATAGTTCATTGAAGGATGCTTCATTGTAGTGTTGCAAATGGAATCAAGCATTTGCCTATTCGTAGCAGATGAAGTCGCATGCTGGAACGAGGGTGGTGCGCCACTCTGGCATCAGGAATAATGCTATAACAGCATATATTGCATGTGCGTTCCATCTTGCTTGGTGTACATTTGGGAGTTTCTTACAGTTTATTTGAGGCCAGCGTGAAGTTGTTTTGTAATGACGATGCGCTTGACATAGTTCATGTAAGAACTTGAAACCACTCTCACATTTAAAAATACCGAGTTTGATTTGGGTAGTCATATTTTTCAGCAGAACTACTTGGTATTCTTCTTCATGCACTCTTTTACCATCAAACTGGAGACAATATGGATCTTTGCCCTTAAGTTTTTGAGCAATTTTGGTTTTCATTTTCTGTCCTTCAGAGATTACTCTTTTCCAGACACCCGCCTGACTTGGAACCAGCCCATCGTGACCTTGTTTAGCAATGGTTGCGAGAACGTCATGTGCTTTTTGTGTAGAAATGTTGTTTTTCAATACTAGTAAACCAGCTGCTGTAGTGCTGGCTCTTTGGCATTTTGGTTTGTATTCAGGAGATGACGTAAAAGAAGAAGTTTGCGAATCGGGTGAGAAAACAGAAGTTTCAGAATCCGAAGAATCTGAGACAGTTTTATGTGTTTGTGTGGGATGCTATTGAGAAGAGCTGGTTTGGGATTGAGTTTTTGATAGTCGGATTCGTTTTCTTCTCAACTTGCCTCTGGTAGAGCTTTTTATCTTCCGTGTTTTTCCATTCTCCATTAACGTTGGTGACATCAAATAACTGAGAAAGTGTTGCAGTGAATTTATCAGATGGTTTCTTTTTGTTTTTGTTAAATAAATCAACCAGACTGTTGAGCTTCTTTCTTATAAGTGCGCTGGATAACAGTGGAAAGTCTAGAATTTCCTCCCAAAGCTTTTTTATATCTGTAATCATAATCTTGATTCGATCCAGTCGCCATTTCTCGCTATTGAACAAAAAAGTGAAGTTTCCAAGAATTTGACGGTTTGTCGGCATCAGCGTGAGATTGGTTAGTTTTTCAACAGATGGAATCTTTAGATTTATTTTATGTTTGGAAGAATAGGGTAGATTTTTTATCCAGATACACCTGTTTGATTCTATACTATTTCTGGAATATCTATAAGACATTTTATTGAAGTGACAAAATGTCTTTTCTGGATGACTTGCAATCTTGCACTGAAAACGAGGTAATTATTCTACAATATTCTAAATGTTATAAAATACTCCAGAATATATATATTTTATGTTTGCACCTGAAACAAAAACTAAAATATATCAATAACAAAATAATTATTTTTACTAAACTTGCCCCATGTTGGAGCGAGTTTCCACTGTTTAAGCTGGGATCAATAAAAATAAAAAAGTTAACTACCATCTGTAAATGTTTTTTTCTTATAAACAAATAGAAACAGACAGTTGACAGAATTGTGCTTAAAAGCAGCCTAGAACATTACATAAAAAGTCAGTGTGAAATTTAAATTGTTAAACAAATGAGGTATTTTAATGAGCTGGAAAACTTTTTAAAAACGTCACGTGATGGATAAATATAATTGATCGATTAATAACGGAATAATGGCTTTGTTTTTTTGTTTTTTTTTTGAGAGCATAGGTATAATATATACAGATCAGTGATTAAGAGGTTATAGTTATGTAAACAAATAGGCTCAAAGTAATCGAAAAGCATCTCTTATCCATCACGTGATCGTTGATCATTATCATGGTATTGTTTATTCGTAAAAATACCTCATTGAGCGATATAAGAAAAAATAAAAATTGAAAGGTGGGGGAACTTTTTTCAATTTTAAAAAAAATTAACGTTGCTACTGTCATCTGCATTCAATTGTTCCTCGAATGTGATAGGTTTCAGTTTTATTACAAAAAAAAATGAAAATAGTTATTACCCTTACATATATATATATATATATATATATATATATATATATATATATATATATATATATATATATATATATATATATATATATATATATATATATATATATATATATATATATATATATATATATATATATATATATATATATATATATATATACTCTTGCATGGTAGTCAGTAAGAGTTTCCCATAAACTGTAGTTTTAAAGAGCACATTAATAAACCAGATCAGAAAAAGTTTAAAAACTTAAATTTTTTTTTTTTTTTTCAAATGATAGGCTGCCTGCCAAAACCAAACCCTCAGTCGATGTTGCAGCACTCCCTTGCGAGTCAGGCTATTTGTCAGTCGTTGTAGCAGCACTCCCTTGCGAGTCAGGCTATTTGTCAGTCAATGTAGCAGCACTCCGTTGCGAGTCAGGCTATAAGATAGTCGATGTAGAAACACTCCCTTGTAGCAGCAGGCTATAAGATAGTCGATGTAGCAACATTTACGCATGTTTTAAAAATGTTTTTTAATAAAACAAAAACAAAAACACCACTAATTAAAAAAAACTTTTTAGTCGTTATTATTGCGGTTTTTTAAAATTTTTTTAAAAAACAATAAAATTTAATGTACTTCCGCATTAATTTAATTGCTTTGACATTTCGACGACAATCAAATACAGCTTAAGAGACGAGGTAATTAAAATTGTAGTCGAAAGAGACTATTTTTACATTAAAAGACTCTTTCGACTACACTATAAGGATATATATATATATATATATATATATATATATATATATATATATATATATATATATATATATATATATATATATATATATATATATATATATATATTATTTTAATTCACTCCTAACAAGACTGCAAGCAATCACAATTAAGTTAAGAGCAAAGAAATGGTTGACCAAAGACATAAAACTTTGTAGGTTGTATGAGTCAGGAAAACATATGGATGGGAGAGAGTTCTATAGAGTTAAAGGGCAAGGAGAAAACTAGATGAATAAAAGAGCATGCAGTGATAGATACAAAAAGGTGTAAATTTGCTAAATGACAAGTCAAGCAAGAATGAGTTTTGGTTGATGGAACTAGAGATGACAGCTCCTTTAAGCGGTGACCATGATTTGTAGAAAAGAGAAAGAGATTTACAACTATAAGAAAGAGAATCAAGCTTGACAAATAATAATATTCAACTACATTTACAATGCATTTTAGACTTTGTCTAGAAGAGACAAAAGTTATGACGAAAGCATTCCATGCAGGTACAAATTAGAGATTTTTAGTTTATGCGACACAATGATCGCAACAAGTGACCAACGGAGCCGTCCAGTTTCGTAGACCTGAGAGATGTGATAATAAAAACAGTTAGAAGATGGTGTCATTGAATAAAAAATAAAAATCATAAGAAAATATAAAATGAGTGATAAGACTTTTGTGAAGGTAAAGAACGAAGTAAATGCTCGGGGGGCAGGGAGAGAACAAACTAACACTCGAATCACTCTGTATGTAGATCATATGTAACAAAGAACAAATATTTGATATACTGATTTTGAAGACTGTTAATGTCTACAGGTGTGATGGTGTAGTGCCATTAGTACGTACCGTTTGTCGTCTAGTATGGTCTTGTTATGTTTCCGTTCACTTTCAAATTGGGTGAATAGAAAGCTAAACACACTCACTTCTTGCGCTTATGGGCTAGCACATCAGAGCCAGACGTAAGACCTACAGAATGGATTTCAATTGATCGAATGCACACATTAGTCACCGTAGGCCACAAGCCATCACTCTTAACCAAAAGAGCTACTGCCCCGTGCTGGTGTGGAATGATGTGCTATAAAGTGAGATTTCAGATCCGAGCACATAGTCAGCGAGCGCTGATCCGATGTGCATTGTGGAGCTTCTGACTGAACGTGTGCGTGAGTGTCAGCGTAGTCATTAGGTTATTGATCGCCGTAACCACATCCAGCGGGATAGCCTAATGTCCGTTTTGTCGTTGTGACGTACATTGGAAAAAGTCGGGGCTCACCAGCTACAAAGAATAAATTTTTTTCTTATGCGACACAATGATTGCAAAAAGTGACCAACGGAGCCGTCCAGTTACGTAGACCTGGGAGATGTGAAAATAAAAACAGATTGAAGATAATGTCATTTAGGTAAAAAAACATAAATTATTGCAAAGACTATTTAGTTGGAAGAGTAAAAGTTAGCAACTCAGGAAAAGGGGAATAAAAACTCACACCCCAGTCATCTTTTAACAAATGATGAAATAATGATCTATGAGTAAACAAGTCAATAAAAATCCGCTGGTTTATAATGGTATTCATAACTAAAATAATCGCACCACACAAGTGTCTAATAAATGTGGTACTATATATGTTCTAAACTCTAGATAAAAAATTGATAACTGATAATCACCTGTGTAACATAAAAAATATATAAATGTCGTTAATGTAACAAATTCATAATAAAAAGCTCACAAAGCGCAAAAATACATGGGTTTAAGAGGTAAAAAAATGTTGGTGCCATAATAACCAATTAGAATAAGGTAGTGGATAAATGGTGATCCCCCTCCTCAGGAATGCACTGTGATCACCAATGACGTTTCGGAGAGCTCGAGACCTGCACTAACGCCACTCGTCAGGGGCGTGTCCTTGCAATAGATCTCACCGCCTGCACTCTACGTCATGCTAGTCAATATTGCAATATAATAGGACTACACTACAAAAGTCAAAAAACCAATCCCTATCCCAGTTTTTGAAAACAGCTCCAACATTCTTAGAGATCTCATGAGGGTGGTGAGGAATGCGCGTGGTGTGACCATAAATAGATATGTAAACACATATAAATATAAGGTACCCTTACATTAGAAGAAACAAACTTGTACACATGTACGTATGCAGAAGTATGTATGTAGAAAAGAGATACAACTTTACATGTATGTAGAAAAGAGAAATGTAGAAACTTTACAACTATAAGAAAGAGAAATGTATGTAGAAAAGAGAAATGTAGAAACTTTACAACTATAAGAAAGAGAATCAAGCTTGACAAATAATAGATTCAACTACATTTACAATGCATTTTAGACTTTGTCTAGAAGAGACGAAAGTTATGACGAAAGCATTCCATGCAGGTACAAATTAGAGGTTTTTAGGGGTAGTGAATGGAATCAGGAGTAAGATAATGGTAAGCATGATAAAGAGCAGCATCCTTAATAGGTGCTAATTCAGCAATTAATTGTATATATGAGAGTTCAGTAGTGACCTATAATTCAAGAAAATGTAAAGAAGAGGTCTCAGTAAGAGGGGTGCCATTCATCAATATAAGAATGTTGACTGTATTATTTCTGTAGTTTGCAGAAAATATCTGAGTTTTGTTAAAGCTAAAAAGCCACTGCAAGCCCTGATCTGTTTCAAAAGTGAAATCAGATTCAAGATCGGCAGCCTGTTCTAAATGATCAAAAAAATATTTTTTTTGTCAAGACAAAAGTATATAGTTGAATTATCAGCAAATAGAGCAACTTTAGATGTAAGATTGTCAGGAAGATTGTTAATGTAGATAAGAAACAAAACAGGACCAAGGATAGAACCCTGAGGTACCTTTAAAATTACTGGAAATGAAAAAGAGTGTTGGCTTTCAAGAATGACTTTAAGAAACCAATTAAAAAGAAATGATTTAATAATCTCAAAAACTTTTCCAGATATACCATATGATGCAAGATTATGGAGAAGACCAGCATGTCAATTTTTTTCGAAAGCTTTAGATATGTCTAGAGCAATAGCTCTTGCCTTGTTGTCTCTATCTAATGATAGTATTTTTATGTCACAGTAGTCAGCGTAGAATGAGAAAATCGAAAACCATATATATATGTATATATATTAAAAACATAATGGGTATACATATTAAAAACATAATGGATGAGCATTTCATAAAAAACTACCCAACTGTAAAAAAATACCAAAAAAAAGCTCAGCCTAGAAAAAGAAAAATTGTAGATATTAAAAATAATTAGATAAAATACTTTAAAGTGGTTTAAAGATAATAAATGGCAGTATTAAAGCCTACCTAATATATCTGTCAGTACTTTTAACCCTTGAAATAAAAATAAAACTTATCTTTAAAAGCATTAACATAAAAAATGTATTAACATGATAAAAAGTAACCAATTTATGAATTTTACTTTAAATGATTCGCAAACTATTATATTTTCAAAAAAAAATCAAGGTAGTCACTAAAAAATTCACAACTTCAGAATGCAGACTATAATGTAAGCACAGGTTAAACTTTGCCTGAAAAACAACCAAGTTTCAATTTAGTCTTAATATATACTTAAAAGTTTAGTCTAAAGAATAAAACCCACAAAAAAATATTATCTTAACAATCTACTATCGTAAAGAACATTTTATAAATGAAATGTAAGAACCATAAAAAAATTTAAGTTAGAAATATATTAAAAAGGTCGACAAACAATAAATCCAAATCAAACAATAAAATTATAAAAAAATAAAACAACAAAAATTACAAAAAAAATAAAACATAAATTTCAAAAAAATCAAACAAACAAAAAAATACTTCTATTCTCTTTGTAAAATTAGTTAAATAATAGCTTTGATGATGCATACTGTATTTAAAACATTGTTTTTATATCATTTCTTATAGAAAAATAAGTATTATCTACAAATAAATCTAATTTGAAGTGTAGACAACTTTATTAGTAGATCTCTGTATGACATGTTAGTTAGTTAGTTAATTTAAGTTACACAAAGCCACAGCCTTGTTAAACTCATCATCAGCTGAGTATACGCATCTATACCCAACTCGTATTTCGGCCACTTTTGTGTGGCATTTACGGTAAATGATGAGTTGTAGCAACTATGATGACTGAAAACTGTCTAGTAGTTGTTTTGACAGACTTTAGTAAGTCTGTCTTCATGAGTAGTTAATTTCATGATTTTATATTGAGTTTTGTAGTCTTTATTTTTCAAAGCATGAGGAACTTTCGTGGCATTGCGTTGTACCTTTTCAATTTTTTTTATGTCACTATCAAGGTAAGGGTTCCAGGCTTGTATGGCAAACTCCAGATGTGGTCTAATATATACAGTGCAAATTTTTTTCCAAATGTCAATGTCTCTTGTTTAAGAATTCAAAGCATGTTATTTGCTTTGTTTGCAGCTATATTGCACTGTTGAGCATTTTTAAGATTTTCGGAGAATAGAATTCCGAGATCTTTTTCAGAATTTGTGACTTCTAAAACTACTATATTGGTTGTACCATCATTTTTGATTTCATCCATAATGTAATCAAATTTTATTGTTCCAGAATTTACATGCATAACTTTACATTTTTTTACATTTAACTCCATTAGCCAGGTTTGCGTCCATTTAACAATCTCGTCTAGATCGGATTGTAAACCTCCTCGGTTTTCATCATTTTCAACAACTTTCATGAGCTTTGTGTCATCTGCATACATTTTGCAAATGGCTGATTTGACATGAATTGGCATGTCATTAACAAATATGACAAAGAGCATTGGTCCTAACACAGAACCTTGGGGAACCCCGCTAGTTACATCAATCCAGTCAGATTTTGATTCTCCAAGTATAACACGCTGCTTGCGGTTTGTTAAGAAGGCTTTTATCCAGTTTAGAAGAGTGCCATTTATACCATACATTTCAAGCTTTTGCATCTTACATGCGAAACTTTATCAAATGCCTTTGCAAAGTCAAGAAAAATTAGGCCGACTGGTTTTTTCTTTGATTTGCTAAAAGTCAAAAAGTCATTGTTTCTAAAAGATTTGTGATACAAGTCTTTTTTGAAACAAAACCATGTTGAGTTTTGGAAAGCAATTTGTTATTTACCAAATGATTGATTATTACTTGTCTAACTATTTTTTTCATAAGTTTACATGGAACAGAAGTGAGCGATGTGGGCCTGTAATTGGCTGGATCTGTTCTGCTACCATTTTTATAAATAGGTGTAACATTAGCTCTGAGCCAAGATAGTGGAACCTTTCCAGATTTTATTGAAAGTTAAAAAATCAAAGTTAGCGGAACTGCCATTGATGTGGCACATGCTTTTAAAACAAATGGACTAATGTTATCATCACCCATTGACTTATTTCCATCAAGCATATTTAGGTGTTTGAGAACAATGTTTTGGTCAATTGTTATATCCGAAGTTAAAACATTTGTTTTGGATGCAAAAGGTTTTAGTGGCTGGGTCAGTGGTTCCTTTGTAAAAACTGATTGAAATTGGTTGTTGAGAATGTTTGCTTTTGTTATTCCATCACTGCTCATTTGGTTTGAATCTGAGATTAAGGCTGATATTTGATTGCTCACTATCCGTTTACTATTAATTTATGCGAATAGTCTTTTTGGATTGTGCTTGTCGTTAGCTAGCTCTAACTCATAGACACGTAATGCTCGTTTGCTATTTTTTTTGACCTCCTTTTTGACAGCTGTATACTCTGTGATGTGTGCTGCATTTTTCCACTTTGAGTTTGCATTTTTGTACCAGAGCTCTTTTTTTTAGTCTAATTAGCTTCATTAACTTGTTTGTGATCCAGGGTTGCCTTTTTTTGGCAGTATTTTTTGATGCCTTTGGAATAAACTTATGGCATGCTTCATTATAGAGGTTTGACCATATGGAATAACATTTCTTAACATCATGATCCATAAATCTAGCTTGCCAATTTATGTTATTTATAAAAGTGTTTATTTCATCATATTTACCATATTTATAAAGGGATTTTTTGCTGTTAAAACTATTTTGATTACAATTGCTTAAATTGTGTTCCCAGCTAAGAGATATATGCCCTTGAGAGGCTGTGCCAAGACAAGGTCCTGTTAAAACTTTGTTGATTCTATATTTTGATTCTGATATAATTAGATCAAGTGTGTTGCTAAGATTTCCATCAGTTTTTATAAAAGTTAGACATTTGACATGCTGGTAGAGGTGGTTGTTACAGAGAGCATCATTGAACCTGTATTCAAGATGCTCCAGTCAGATTGCCAAGTTATGCCTAGAAAGTTAAAGTCTCCTGTCACAATTAAGCCATTATATACTTTTGTATCAACTAAGTATCTAATATTATCTAATGTTTTCAACACAATTGTTCAATTATATAAGTGCTGGCAACCTTCACGTCCTTTGCAATGTGCCTTAGTAAAAATATAATTTACGTCTGCAATGTAAAAACATCACCGCAGGATAGTGGTTTAAATTAAATTGGTTTAACGGAGCGCATTTTCAAAGATCACTGGTACAAATATAAAACCTCCTTTCAATACCAAAGTAAAGCTAATACCACAGAACTTTCTAAATATATCTTGGAAATGAAAAAAAAGGGATTTTAAAATCCTATTTTTTTTCCAGGTTTAAATAAACCTAGAGGAAAGTTATGTAACTTTTGTTTAACTGAAGAATACCATATCATTACATCATCTTTCAAACTATTGAATAAACAAAATGAATTAATATTAAAATATTGCTATGAAAACAAATTTCTTATCTGCAAATTTAACATTATCAAAGCTAACACTATTATATTTTTATATATAATTTTTGTTGTTGTTAAAAAGTTTGTAATGTCTGATGATTGCATAAAGCGTGAAACTTTGAGTTATGTCTCAAATTTAATTGTATTTAATATATATATAGAGGCCTTGTTCAGAAGTGTTACACTGTTCGCATTTTATGTACAAAATGGGGATTTTACCTACGTTTTAAGCCGTTTGCGTTAGGCAAAAACTTTTTTCCGTTGTAATGATAAATCTTTAAACAGGCTTTTGAAATAGTGCAGAAAACATTAAATAATATTTAATAGTTGTAAAAAACATTTTCAATGCAATTGTAAAATAATTTCTTTTTTGCTAAAAAAAACAGATTGTTAAATAAATTTTTTTCTACTTTCTGTTTTAAAAAAAAAATTTGAATTTATTTTATTATATTTAATATAAATTCATTATTAAATATTAATAAATTTGAATTTATTTTATTAGGTATAATTAAAATTAAAAAAAAAATTTTAAACGCTTCGTTTTACAATTTTTTTTTTCTTTCAAAATTTCCAAGAAAAAAGAAAGAAAATATAATTTTATCAAATTTATAAGTTTTTATCAAGTTTAAGTTATTTTTTTATGTTCGATATACATTCAACTATTCTGTTTATTTCTTTATAGTTTCAAATAATAATATTTTTTTTTTATTAAACTTTATATAATGAAAAGATGATTTTTTAGTTTTGAAATTGCTTTTTAAAAAAAGTTTTTTCATTATCATAAATTTTTTATATTTATCATAGAATTAATGTCAATTAGAAATTAGAACTAGTTTATGAGTAGTAAAAAAAACAAAAATGTGTGTGTGTAAACAAGTTTACTACTAATAATACTCCAAGTTAGGACAAAGCAAATTAAGTTGGAACAAAGAAGACTAAGAAGAAAGTTAAAGAGCCAGAAAGTTATTGACAAAAGACCTGTATATATATATCAGCCCTCGTAATTAGGGAAAATGAGGTCGGCAATAATTTGCCGACCTTAATCTGTGTGAGGTTGGCATCAGGTCGGCAGAAAAATTGTAAGCAAAAGTTTGTGTATTAGTTGTAAAAAAAAGCCACACATTTAAGAGAATAGATTTTAAATGAATATATATATATATATATATATATACATACATACATACATACATACATATTTATTTAAAAAAAAAAGAAAGCACTCAAGTATTCTAACCATATCATGCTCTAAAAAAGTTTTTTTTTAGGTATCATCAGCTTATAGTGTCAAAAGTGAAACCATCAGAAATGCTGCCATCAACTTCATCTATAATATCTTCTGGAAGTATTTTAAGTTCCATTCTAAATCATCCATTAAAAAACTTGTATGTCACCTTGGTTGTGGACATGATGAAAGTACCAAACGTTTTTTTGGTTGGAGACAACTCAATATTTGTGCACAATAATATAAGTACAATGCTTTTATATCCTTTTTTTGAGAACCATTTATTTTGAGGATTTCTTACAATAACTTCTATGTGATATAGGATGTCAATGTTGAGAATTACGGTTTGGGAGTAAGATTCGTAATATTTTTTATAAGAAAGACTAATTTTTGTTTTTAATATGGCCTGTTAAAAGTTTTCATTGTCCTGATGATCAAAAGTTTTTATTTGATTGTTTTAGAAGTTCAAAACATTCCACTAGAACCTAATTCTACCTATGTATTTTTCCAAAGAGCTTTTATAAATGATACTGATTATTTCTCTTTCAATTGGACTGAAGCTATTCATACAAAACCAATAGAAATACTCAATGGTATGTTGTTATAGAATAAATTTTATATTCATTGTTTTAAGCGCAATGATATTTATATGCAAAATTATTTGTTTTTTATTAATTTTTGTTCTTTTTTTTTTTTTTTTTTAATTTTTAAATATATTATATGCAAATGCAATATGATTTATTAAACTTTTTTGCATTCTAGAAACTGAGGTTGTTGCAATAACAGTTGGAATCGTGTTTAGTATAATATCTATCATATTTATAATTATTGTTTTGTGTCATTGGAAATATTCAACAAAATATACACCAAAACCTCCAAAAAAATCAAAGATAGAGCATTCTAAAAGATTAAAGACAGGTAGATTTACAAAGTTATATAAGTATTATTGTTTTTATTATCACCATCATAGTTGTATATTTTATTAGATAGCGGTTGTAGTGTAGTGGTAGAGGGCTCGCTTCATAAGCAAGATGCTCTGAGTTCAATCCCCACCACGTTTCTGGTAGCACCACATTAAACTTGTTTCTCCGTACAAAGACCATGTTCACCAAGGTTCATGTTAAAGAATTAAAAGAGGGTTATAGCCACAATAAGTAGATTGTAATGGTCTTCTCGACCTTGGGGAGGTGAATAACATTAAAAAAAGTTTTGGGTAGCTTATATTTGCTAATTTAAAATATTTTTTAGATCCCTGTCTTCCCATTAAAGATTCTGAATTTCAAAATCACATGACACACATGAAGTTTAACAATTTTAAAGCATTTAATGATGAATTTTCTTGCATGCCTGTGGAAGCTTGCAGCTATAGTGAATTTTTAAAACTATCTGATAAGCAAAAAAAGCGGTTTAGCAATATCCCTTGTTATGATAAATCTCGTGTTATATCTGATGATATCTATCTTCATGCAAATTATATACCTGGTTTTATTACTTCAAAAGATTATATTATCATGATGAGTCCATCAAATGAAGAAATAGATGCATTCTGGAAAATGGTTTGGGAAAATAATGTCAGACATATAGTAATGGTAACTATTTTAAATGATTTTACTACATTGTTATTGTTACTAAATAATAGTCATTGTTACTAAATAATAGTCTTGTAAAGTTATTCTGTGTTATAGAGGTAGAGGCCTTGTTTTGTAAGCAAAAATCTTTAAACCCGCCATATCTCTTGTAGTACAGTGTTTAACCTAATTGTTGGCTTAGATGCTTTTTTTTTTATCAAGGACTGTGTTATACAGTTATAAATAAGGTTGTTACAACAATTTTCAAAGGTAGCATACTTAACTGTAAGGATAGCTCTCAACCTTGAGTAGGTAAATATAATAAAAAACTTTTAATGATTTATTTTAATTATTTATAATATTTTAATGATTTTGCATAAGGTTTAACTAATGGTAGGGCTGGTGTTTAGATCCTATAAATTCAAAAGTCATGCTACAGAAGATATAAAAAGTATAAAAAACATAATTAGAAATTAACATATTAAATTACAAAACCTTAAATTTTCAAAAATTAAGGTAGCAAGTATTTTTATCCAAAATTCTCAAAATATTACAAAAATCTAGCTTTATTATTCAGCAGCTCTTTTATATATAATTATATGATAATTATTGTAAAAATAATTCTGCATTATATGTATGACTATTATATGTCAAAAATATGATCAAAGTCACAAGTATGACCACACCTTTTACAGAAGTTTCTAATTTTAATATCAATATAGTATGTATCTTTTTTCAATATTTAAACAGGTTTAACATTTGCAAAATATGTACCTCCTAATCTCACTATACTTTGAGTATAAAAAAACATTTTCAAGTGAATCTGTTAAAAACCAATAATATATTGTTCATTTTAAAGCAGTTGTTGTTCATTAACTGAGTAGATTTTCCCACAAAAACACACATAGTTTTACAGACTCATTATTTTTTTTGGATAAACTAATTAAGCTGTAAGTTTAATATTTATATATACTACTGCACTAAGTTTTGTATATAACAATAATAATAATTATTATTATTATTTGAATCAATAATTTGTTGACATTTGTTGTGCAATATAGGTTTAAAAAAGGGTAAAGCTTTGACATAAACTTCATCAATTAAGTAATCGGTAAGAATAGTTTTTAATGTTTCTAACTAAAATTTATCTTTCAATAAGCTAATTTTTGAGGTCAATGTTGTTAAAGTTTCCAGATTTGGAAAGTAATAGCTGACACACAATTATATAAACTTTGTTGCATTGCAATATATTCATATATTTAAAATAATGTAATTAAAATCTATTCTATACAAACAAAAATTAAATAACAAAAAAACTAAATTAACTTTGTCTTAAACTTAAATAATTAATTAAGAAAATAAGTCTGGGACAAGAAATTTAAAAAAAAAAAAATTTAAAACACACCATTTGACGTGGCAAACTTATTAAAGTAGATGCTTCAATTCCTTTCTGAAACTTTGGTTGTTTTTTTTTTGAACTCTTCAATATGTGCACTAATATTTATGAGAAACTCTTTGTTCTTGTTATAATATTAAATTTATGAGAGCATTTTTGTTCTTTAAGTCTAATTAATCCAATTAAAGCTGATTTTATTTTCATTAATATTAATTTGTTTGCAGTTAAAGATAAAGTATTGTAAGTTGTGCCATTATGGTAAACTACAAATAAATAATCCTCATAAATTTCTTAAAGAAATAATGCAATACCAAGTTTATAAATGTTAGACTGTAGTTGTAAAATTTTTATAGCTGAAAAACAATAGCATCGTTATTATTGGTAAACATAGATTTAAAGTTGTTGAACAAAAGCTTATCATCTTTTAAAAAGGTATTTAGCCTAATCCAATAAAGCATTTTAAAAATCAACTTGAAGTTGTTTCAGTTGAGTGATAGTTCAACTTACAGAAAGCTATTCAGCATTTTAAAGGCATCTTTAACAACTATTAAAACTACTTATTTGTTAGTTAGATTTACACAAACTTATTCAAACTTTACTTTTATGGTTTAAAGGTCTCTATCTAATTTATCATTTACCATTTACCATTAAAAAATTAGTTAAAAGTAGCATGAAACCAAATATTTATTTAAATAACTTAAAAGATAAGAATGTAAATACAGTGTTAACATAATTTTTATTCAGACAACTTTATTGTGGTGTCAAGGCCTAATATTATAAAAAATCATGGTTTTTCAACATTATTAACTTTTAAACATTATTTTTCTTTCCTTTTATATAGCATCTAAACTTGTAAACAATTTTTTTTTCTACTGATGACAGGAAATGTATTCTTCACTTTAGATAGGAGCTATAGTAGAAAAAAAAAAAGTCATTTGTGCGCAATATTTTCCAACCAACACATATTCTCTAGATGATTGCTCCATTAAAATCACTTTATTGGCTTCTCAGGAGTTTGCAAATATGGTTTTAAGAAAATTTTCTTTAAAACTTGATGACGAGTCTCGTACAGTTTTTCATTATCAATTTCTGAGTTGGCCTTCAGTGCAAGTAACCCCTCACCTGCCATCAACATTTCTTCAGTTTATGCTGATGGTTTTTAACGAGACAACAAAAAACACTGCTCCAATAGTAAGTATTAAAACAAACTATAAAATTATTATGCAAACTATTTTTGTAATGTTTTATTTGACCAGACCCTACAGTGGTTTTAATTATTGCAAATCAGTTAAATGATAACAATAGCAAGTGTACTTACTATTGTTATAATTTATAACAATAAAAATAGCAAGTGTACAATAGAAATAGCTATTGTTATCATTTATAACAATACCAATAGCAAGTTTACTTGCTATTGTTATTGTTATAAATGTTATCATTCATACTTGTTCATGATCAATTGGATGATACATAATATAATAGCAAGTGTCTTTGTTATTTGGATGATACAAAAGCAAGTGTTTTTGTTATATAATTGATTTGATGATACAACAGCAATTGTTCTTGTTAAATAATTGATTGTATATATTTACTTGTTTATAACTGCAATTATTGTTTAATTTTTATTTTATTTTTTCTTATTTTTTTTTATTAGCTATAAGTTATGATTTTTACATTTCTACATTTTTAATAAACCTTTTCATAAATAAACGTCTGTGTATCAAATCAAAATGTAAGAAATGTACCATCTGTGTAATCAAAAAATTATTTCATTGTTTAAGCGTATCTTTTTCTTAAGCTTACCTGTTTCTTTAGCTTTATCTGTTATTTTAAAAAAGAGTTTGAACATTTTAAAAAAATTTCACAAAAAAATTATTGTTATTTTTTAAAGTATTCTAAATTTTAAAATTAAAAGTAAAATATTTGGAGTATGTAGTCCAAAATTTAATTAAACTGAAGACTTCAAAATAAATTTCAGTGAAGTTTACTTTTATCTATGAACTTTAGTAAATCTATGTTTTGCAGTTGACTTATTTCAAATAAACATATATTTTAACATCCAGAGTTAATTGTTTTACAAAAAGATAATATAAACAGTCTAACTGTCAAAGTTGATATAAAAGGTGGCTACTTTATTTACTTAATGATTCTTTTAAAGGTGTATTATTATTGTACATTATGAGACTCTCAAATTAAAGTTTTCATAATGAAATGAATCTCATGATAGATTTAAAAGTTTGGAATACATATTGCCTATAGTGACAAAATAAAAAAAAAATCCTTTACCAGTATTATTTTATCCAAATTAATTTAAAAAAAAACAACAATAGACTAATTTGAACAAAAATATTTTATTGATATGTACTCAGTCTATTTTATAAAATATGGGTTTACAAATTTATGCTAAAATACAATGTCTATATATTTACATTGAATTGTATTGAAGAAGAATCTATTTGTAATTATTTATGATTGTATTTTTTTTTGTTTTTTTGTTTTTTTGTTATTTAGGTGCCCCAAGAAGACCTAAAGGTCTTGTCACTGAGCACCGCGGAAGTACATTTAACCAGGAAGTTCAAGCCTCCTTCCTTACCGTGACACAAAAATATGTCCAGAGCTTGTTTCGAACCTAGATCTCCTGCTTATTAAGCAAAGGCTCTAACCACTGCACCATGGCCACAGCATTATTAATAATAAACTCAATCTTAATGTTTTTTTATGTCTTGATGCATATTTTTTTCTATAAGTTTCTGTGTTTTTTGTTATTAGC
This sequence comes from Hydra vulgaris, assembly GCF_022113875.1. NCBI lineage: Eukaryota > Metazoa > Cnidaria > Hydrozoa > Anthoathecata > Hydridae > Hydra > Hydra vulgaris. The sequence goes on from NC_061169.1 coordinate 21,878,065, forward strand.
TCATGAAAATTAGTAAAAACTCCATGAACAATAACTATTAGATTGAGAGAACAAACCACATTTGCAGAATAACACGGTGTATGAAATATATGAAAATATATGTCTTTGAATTATTCTAACAATATAAATTCGTTCACTTTCAATTTGCTAACTTTAAATTACCTCAGTTTTAGTGAATTATTTTCAACTTCAAAAATTGGTGGACTTTAAAAATCTTGTATTGTTAACCCTCTGTCTGCCATCTACCCTTCTCCATGTTTGTATAAATCTTGAGAACAGATATAAATGTACAACTACTATCTTGGGCAGTGCCAATTAAAACCTTTACAGTAGTGTGACTTTTATTATCAGAATTTATACATTATTAATGAATGAGGTACAGCTACTTTTATATCTACCCAATCAATGATACTTAAGATTGCAAAATTTCTGACTGAGGCATGTTTAATTTTTATCTAATTTAATAAAGGACATAACATGTGTCCTTTATTAAATTAGATAAATACTTGGTTGAGTTTTACATATCTATGTAAAACTCAACCTAGTTATAATAATGTTACTCAAGTCCTTTACAGGAAAAAGAAACGCTATATGATTTTCTTCTTAATTATGCTAGTTATCATTTATGCTTATAGTTATATTTATAATTATAGCTTACAACTCAAATTTCTTCTACTTTCATTCTCTGGTAAATGTTTTCTCGGTTTTTTTTAGAATCAAGAATTTTAAAAACTGCATTAAATATTTTTCTATTGTAAATTCTGTGTGATGTCGATAAATGTATTGCCTTCATTTGTCATTGTTGCTTTCTTTTTTGTTTTCATTTTGAAACTGTTTTATTTTTAAATTGTTGTTGATAAATGATTCCCTATTTAAGCAACTACTTGTTTTTAGGATTAGCATAGCCAGTCCACACTTTTCTTTTGGGTGGATGAAATTGTCTGTAATGGTTTCCTTTCTTTTACACCAACTTTTAAGTTATTCCTGCTACAAAGAAATAATTTAGTACCTTTTCATAAAGAGCATTTAGTAATTTTAACTTCCCCTGGCTTAAAATACAAGTACGGATGATATAATGATCCAGTAACATTAAAACCATCTAAACCATTTTTCACTTTATCAAATTGCACTAATGAGAAACATCATTTTTTATTTTGAAAAATAAAAAATTCAATGCCAGAAACCTTTAGTTTTCTGCATTCAATTTTATAACTTCGATTTCAGCAGTTAAAGGCAGCACAATGTTTTTCAGAAGATTTTCCTATGCATATTTTTTATTAGAAAATTTGGTTTGTTTATCAATGGTACAACTTAAGCCTCTTTTTGAGTTTTTCGAACGTTTATTAATGAAAAGGTCTATTATGTTCTATATGTCTCTATATGCTTGTTACTTCTCATGTTATATCTCTATGCTTGTTACTTCTCATGTTATATTTAATAATCAGTGTCATATCTTTTATCAGACAACTGTATAAGTGGCATGGTTCTTATTAACTATTTTAATTTTTATTATTTATAATTAAGAAATACTGCTATGCTTATATCTATTACATTTGCTATTATATTTAGTATTTGTCATTACTTTGTTATCTTATTACTGTTGCAAATGTTATTACTAATATTTTTATTATTGTTATTATTTTTATTGTTTAGTGATTAATTTAAAATAATATATATCTTGTTGTTATTTATTACTAAAGAAAAAATATATATTGTTCTTATAGGAAATGATATTTGTTTGTTGTCTGCATACTGCTTAGTATTTAGAGCAGGGCCTCAATAATGCTCC
>NC_061169.1:21884853-22004853 GCF_022113875.1 Hydra vulgaris
AAGAAACAGAGCTATAGAGAAAAATCGTTTTCAACGATTAAATCGATTAAATTTTTTTTTTTAATTTTAGGAAAATTTTTTTAAATCGATTAAATTTTTTTTTTAATTATAGGAATTTTAAAAAAAACTTAAATTAGATATAAAAGTCTTAATTATGCAAACTCTTTTGTTAACTATTCTTAAAACAAAAAACAAATACTTCTACGCAAAACTTTAATCGTGCAAATTTAAAAAAATACTCAACTAAAATAATATAAGTATATTTAATAATTTGAATTGTATCTGTTTATAATAAACGTTTGTTAAAATTTGCTCATTAAAAATTAAGTTCCTTAACTTATAAACGAACTCAAAAGTATTTTCATTCTACGTATAATTGCAAAACTCTTTTTTTTTTTTCCGTTAGTAAGCAATTTAACTTGGAGTAATAAAATAAAAAAAGATTAAGTATGTGGTACCTCATATTTATTCTTTTTTTTTTTATTATTCCAAGTTAAATTGCCTAGGTAATCTTTGATAAGAACAAATTTAATTTATTTATTAAACTTTATTTTTATTTTTATTTATATACTAACTTAAATAAAATATAGTAACATGTTAAAATATTTTAACATGACTCGTGTCATTTATAAACGGTAGGGCAGCTGTCGTTACAGCACCATTGGTTTTGTATAATATTTTATTTTGATGAAGATAACATAACTTACATTTGATTTTAATAACGTAAATCTTCTCTTTTTCTGTGATAGTTTCAATTAGAAAAGCATCGGCAAAGTCCCAGGGTTTAAAAGTTTACAAAGTAAATAAATCAGTTATAAAAATAAAATCAATTAGAAAAGCATCGGCAAAGTCCCAGGATTTAAAAGTTTTCAAAGTAAATCTTTTGTCCTTCAAAATACAATCCATATTCGAACTTTAAACAATTTGGAGAGAATAGAAATATACTAGGTTTTTATATACAAGTTTGTCTTATTTTATACAGAAAAATACAAAGTCATTAGTAAAAAATAGAGACTGTCATTAAACTAAAAGGTGCCTTAGTATTTATTTAACTGAGTCTGTAATGTGCGTGTGCATAATGAAACCTCCGTTATATAAATATATTCAACGTAATATTAGTATCATCAGCGGATGTTATAGTCTACTTGTGATTTCTTTTCCTTATAATATAACTTGATTTATGAAAAAAAAAACTTATTGAATTGCACGCAAAAGAAATTTAACAAATTGTCTTCAATCAAAAATTGCAAGTAACAGGTAATTTTTTTTTTCTGTGCCGGCCCCCTCCCTCCGCTGAACTTAAAGGTAAAGGTACCTTTAACTAATAAGAAAAGCTAAGAGTAATAATTAATGAAGTAATTTTCAGTACAATACAAATAAATTGTTCATTCATTGGCGCATTTTTTTTAGTATCTCGAAAAAATGTCTTGATATTTTTGTTATCATGATAACAAAAATATTAAGAGATATTAGAAAAAATGTCAAAAATTACAAACTTTTTGCAAATGTTTTTTAATATGAATTTAGTAAAAAACCCTTAAAAAATTTGTATTACAAAAAATATTTATAATCTGTATTAATAATTTTGAAATATAGATTTTTAAAAAACTTTTTACTGAAGACATTAAAAAATTACTACTTTTTATTAAAAACATTTGCAAAAAAATTGTAGTTAAGAATTGACAAACAACTTTTCATGTTACTTAATATTTGAATAAAAAGTTTAGCCTAAAATTTATTTTTATAAAAAGGTAAGATATATCACGATGAAAAGTTACTACAATTATTTTTAACGTAACTTCTTTTTTGTAATAAATATTTTTACATATCGTTATTCAAAAGTTAATGCGTTTTTTTTTTAAATTAATTACTTCTTTTATGTTACCGCTAATTTAAAAGTTAAAAAATGATAAAAAGTAGCTTAACCAAAACAGCTCTACGCGTACGTAAAAATTGCTTAAGGCGTACATAAATCGCTCTAGGCGTAACACTTTAAAACAAGGCCTCAACAGTATAACATTACTCAATGGCAAATGGAGGTCATAGCAGTTAAACAGGGTTACTAAAGTAGCCAGGTTTAGATGTTTTTAGGGGAGGGGGGAAAGTGATCCTACACATGTGGTGTTACTGATAACCACAACCCACATTTTCAAAAAGTAGTAACAGTTGTAAATTAAAGAAAAAAAAAATTGACAATTTCTGTATTTATTGTTTTTTCTACTAAATTTCTAGCTACTTTAAACAAAGTTGTTAGTTACATGAGAAAAATCAATAAGGACTAACTGATTTTTTCAAATATTAAACTTTATAAGAACAAAAAGAGTAATCAATTATCATCAACTGCTATGAATTAAGTTTGTTTCTAAATGTTTAAGTCATGTATTTATGTTTTTTTCCGCCTATATATATTTATATATATATATATATATATATATATATATATATATATATGTTTTTTACCTTTTTTTACAGGCTATATGCTGATATATGTTTATATATATATATATATATATATATATATATATATATATATATATATATATATATATATATATATATATATATATATATATATATATATATGAAGGGGTATGACTAAGAAGCACATTTTGTTTTCTCGGAAATGGGATAGCAAGAAAAGATGAACTTTTACTTGCATTAAAATAGAAAATATTAATACATTTTTCCAAATAAAAAAAAAAACTTACTTACCAGCATACCTGAAAACTTGGTAGCAGTCTGAAAATAAAAAAATTCAAATTTTTGTATTTATGGTGGGGGCAGGGTGACTTACAAATACTTTGAAAATATATTGACTGTTACTTGTGTACCTTGATCTATATAAATTTAGATCTATAAAAATTTAGATTTTATATATATATATATATATATATATATATATATATATATATATATATATATATATATATATATATATATATATATATTTTAGTAAAGATGATGGTAATAGTTGGTCCTACCCATTTAAAGTCATGGTGTATATTTTGGGGTTGTTGAGGGTGGTTGAAGGGGGGGGGGTAAGTAGTAGAGGAGTCAAAAAAGAAGTTTGTCAAATTTTTAAATTTTTTTTTTGTGTAAATAAAAATAATGTCAACAAGCAATTGTTGAAAAAAAATATCTCATTTTGAAGTATTTCATGTGGAAAAAGAATTGAAATTACATAACACATAATAAACAGTGCAAACTCTGATTCAATCTGGAATCCGGTTTGCACATCCAAGATTTATTATCTAATTATATAAATCATTAGTAGTTCCGACGTTAACCCACGGTCTAGAGCTCTGTGAAAATAAAGATTCAACAATGAAAAGACTCAACACATTTGGAAGGAACGCAGTTAAATCAATTTTTAATGTCTCCAAGTATAGTAATAACTATATACACTCTCTATTTAAAATTATAGAGATGTCAAATTATATACACCAAAACAAAATAAATCTATTTATCCGCCTTTTAAGGTGAGTTTCCACTCATCCTTTTTTCTACGGGAACAGGATAGGAAAGGGAAAAATAATCTAGTGAGCATGCGTAGTTTTTCTTCGGAAAAATTAAAACTTAAAATACGCATGCCCACGTGATTATTTTTCCTTTCCCTTTCCCGTTCCTGTAAAAAAACAGATAAGTGGAAATTCACCTTTAAACAATAAAGTAACCTTTGAAATCATTAACTCCCAACTTAACTACTGTTCAGCTAAATTTTCTTTTTTAGGTGATATAAAAGAATTATGTGATAATCATAAACTGAATATGAAAACCTTAATGCTGGTTAAAAAAAAGTAAAACTTAAAGTTTTAGAGGATGTAATTCCTGAAGCTACTCTTCATATTTTGGTACACGCAGTTCAATGTTGGAATGTAAAAGAACAGCGAACAATTTTTAAAAAGACACTTAAAGAAAACGTTCCTAAATAATACTTTTTTTTATCTCTTTTTCTTAGTTTGTGGATTTACCTTGTAAATATATTTTACAGAGGGTGATAAGTAAAATATTATTAATAAAAAATAATAAATAACCCATAACACAATTGCTTGTTAAGAAAAATATATTACAGAGGTTATGCTATGTGTTAATTTTTCAAACATTTCTACAAATATTGCTTTATGTCTATTTTTTTTACGGCTTAATGTATTGAAATAAGAGGTTGTTTTATGGTAAAAAAATTTACTATGTGTCCTTTATTAGGTGACGAAAATACTGACTAACATATGAGGTGTTTACTATATTATAGGGTAATTCCACATCAAATCACCCACTCCATTGAACCATGTGTCTTCTTTTTGTTTTAAATTTTGACACATGATTCCTATTTATAAAAAAATATTGCATGCAAAATTTCAGCTAAAAATGTCAAGCGGTTGACAAGATACAGCAAATTTAATTTGGACCTGGTTTCTCAAAATGACCCGGTTTTCATAACATTCTGAAAAGTTGTTTTCCTCAATAAAATAAGAAATAAAAATGGCAAAAATATAAAAATATACATTTATAATGGTTTTTTAATGCTGAATTCAATAAATGTACTTAAAATGCTGAAATGTTAGAGGAACATCCTTAAAAATTAATAAATCAACTAGTTTATATAATCTAACTTTAGGGCCCAATATCTCAAAACACCCCCGTCAAATTTTTTTTTTTTTTGCTTTCAATATTTTAAGCTAGTTATAATCTTACTAGGCACAAAAAATCTAACTGGAAAAAAAACTGAAACATATAGAACTTTAATTTTAAAGATGTATAACTTTTTTAAGAAATTCCTAAAAAATATTTATAAATTCAATTAAAATAAATTATTCCTAATTTACAAAGTTACTTAAATATACAAGATTTTTAAAGGTATCGAATGTGCAAGTTATTTTGACTGTATTTGTAATAGTTCACAATATTGTTGCCATTTTACTTGCACTTCTTCTATTTCAACATTTTCAAACACATAGTTTCTACCAGAACTAGAGCAAGCTTGTGGAACAGATAGTTTTTTCAATATATTGATGTTAGGAATAAAACAGTGGTCGTCTCTTTCAGGCCAGTTAAAATAGATTGATGGACCTCTTGGGTGGAGAAACTTAACTTCAGCATCAACTTCTTCTAGGTTGATTTCAGTTACAATGCCGATCCACCACTTATCATCATAAACTACCGCAACATAACCTCCTAAAGTGACAGTATCAGGTTCAAACATATGTTTCTTTTTAAGATTGTGAATTATTGTATATTTAGTGTCTGTACTACACCTCTTCGCCCCAACCCTATTATCTCCAAGATGTATAAATTGATGAAAGCTACGAGTACCTGGTAGAGTTGTTACATCAGTGTACCTTTCTTTTTGCTTTTCACGTTGCAATTGTAAGTCCAATCCCTTTATGTAAATGAAGTTAACAGCCTTAATTTTCTCAACACAAAATTCATACATAGCCTCTGATGTGAGAATTTGGTTTCTGTATGGTCGTTTTAAACTTTCTTGTGCTGTTAACCTTTTTACAGTACCACCAATTCCATCGCATGGTGACTTTCCGTGGGACGTGGCAAAAAAGTTCCATTCAATTTTGAGGGAAAATTCTGTCTCTAGTTGGCATAGATTGTAAAAGCTTTTACAATTTTTGTACTGTCCTGCACAACCATCAGTGAATAAATGCAATTTGGATAAATCAAGAAATTTTGTTTTTAATATTGGTATAATTAGTTGAAATATCTTGTATACATAAGTTACATCGTGTATAATGTCGTCTGATATAAAACAGTAAGAAATATGTTTCACTACACCATTTTCTTCTTTATAGTATATCACTAATGGATGTAAAGAACATTGTTGGGTGTTCCAGTGATAGCTCTGTATTTCATCTTGGACTACAAAAGCATAATTTTCAGCAAAGTCGCCAAGAATGATAATGTTTGATTGATCCATATTTTCTTTTAGTTGATTAAGGTATTGTGATTGAGATTTGGCAATATAAGAATGAGATTGTAGCTTTTCAAAACAAGATACCAATAGTTCAATAAACGTTGGAACATCTGTTGTTAAACTCAATAGTGTTGCACGATCAGTAGTTTGCCATTGTTTGTAGTGTATCTCAAAATCATCTTCGTATTCTCCAAAAATCTCATACAAATACATGGTGAGCAGTTCTTTACCAGGACAATTATCACACTGTGCAAGCATGCATTCTTTGTTTTCTACTGAGCAAACAGTTTTCAAAAGTAAATCCTTATACGTTAGTTCAATATTTAAGGCATCCACTAGCAAAATGGCATTTTGGTGATAAGAACAAACACAAACAGAATGTGTACCACTTGCACCTGGCAAAATGCACCACTTTGGTCTAAGTGAAGCAAATTTTGAGTAACTTATTTGTATTTCTGGATTGTTTTCTTTGTATAATACATATAGTTCCTTTAAATTACACAAAAGCAGTTTTTTTTGTTTGTGGACGTTCTTTTGAATGCTGACATAATCTTTTTTTCCAGGCATAGTTCGACATAAATCACTTGAGTCATAAAACAATTTAACTGAATCTTCTATTTCTTTATGTAAGACTTTACCCTTATACAATGGAGAGATACCTAACAATCCTTTTTTATTAAAAATTTTTCTAGCCATCTTGGCCTGGTATTCTGTAACCGAAAAGTTATTTTGTACTTCTAATATTGACCAACTTGGGGGTGCCAGTGTTAGAAGTTGAACAATAGTTCGTTTGTCAGAACATAGAATTTTTTCTTTTACCAAGCTCATAATTTCATCAAAGTTTGCAGCCTTCTTTTTCATCCCATTGGTTTCATAACATAGTTTTGAGGAAAATTGAGTTTCAATTTTTCTAGTAGCGTTATACGCCATTTCGTTGATGCATGCAACTTTTTGCTTTCCTTCTGACAGTATATGTTTTAATGATTTTGAATGAGATTTTAGAGGAGATAAACTAAAATTTTTGAGTTCTTTATTGATCTCCTGTCTTATTTTTTTGCATGGTGATATTAGAAAATCCTCATCTTGTTCACTCTTACTTTGCTCCTCTTCTGTAAGTTCTTTTTTTCTGGCAATCTTTTGTTTACAAGGTTTGCAAAGTTTCTTCCCAGGAGGAATATTCAAACAATTTCTCATCATGACTTGTGACTCTTTTATTGTAACTACGCCAAGATTTTCTAAAAGTAATTGAATTGTATAAAGTATGTCTGCACATTAGTTCAAAACTTTCGTTTATTTTTTGAAAAACATAAATTAATGAAATATTTAAATTTTACAGCTACATACTTGTGATTTTCTTTGTATGTCTATTGAATGGATCACAACAAGCTTTCTGCCATATAGGATACATTTTCAAATATTTTGTATTATGTCTTTCACATAATATTTCTAAGTTTGATAATTCAATATTACAGCGTAAAGATATAATTATTTTTTCTTCATTGCTTAAAGTTTCAATAACATCTTGTTGGCCTTCGCAAGCATCTGATGTCATTAACCCAATAGAACACATCTTAATAAGATAAATTATTTAGTATGAAAGTATTTCCTAAAAATAAAAATAAAATTCTTCTACTTAATGTATGTAAAAAAAGTTTTTTAATAAATATAATTTTTAATAAATGTTGTTCTTAATATTATTATTATTAATATTAATAATAAATGTTGTAAAAAAAGAAGTTTTTAAATAATTATATTATTTAAATTATTAATTTTTTAAAATTTAAATATAATCTTACCAATAAATGTTGTTCTATATCTGAACTTTTATAAACTAAACTTTTATAAACTAATTTTTAATAAACTTTTACAAACTATAGTTGTCAAAATTAAAAAAAATATCATATTAACATAACAATTATTTTTTATAAAATGTTTTTATATAAAAACAAAACCGGATGTTTTTTCAGTTGTTAAGTTCATATAATTAAGTTATCATATAATTAAGACTTCCTTAAATATATAAAAAGCCTATTAACCAAAATTAATTCTTTACAGAATTCTATAATTTGCTACACATGTACTATCTTTAGGAAGATTTTTAGCAGCTTTTAAGTGATGCCATACCCTTTTAATTTTTTAATTAGTTTGCAATGAAGTGTATTGAATGCTTTTGCAGTAAGAAAAAAGCAATTCGAAGGATACAAAAAAAAAAAGAACTTTCCTACTTAGTTTTCAGTAAAAAAAAAAGCTCTAGTTTTAAATATATTAAATAATGATATAGTATTAGATATTTCCAAATCTTTGGCTGTAGGATAATTGGAGCTTGATAAGAGTTAACAATGATGTCTCAACTTATCATCTACAACTTATCACTACTAAGTAACTACTGTTCATACAAAGTAGTTTGATATGTTTTATTGGCTAAATGGTTTAAATGACAGAGATATGGCAATGCCAGGTGTTATTGAAACACTATTCTCCTCCCCTCTAACTGTAATAAAAAAAAGTTGTTTTCACCATATCTTTTGCAATATGCTTTTTTTTAAGTATTCTTGGTAAATTGAACTAAATTAGAACATCACTAAAAATATTTTGTTGTTCCCTCACCCCTCCCCCTCGTTAGAAAATTGCTATGGGCACCCATAAAAGTGGTGTATCTTGGAAACTATGGTTCTATATGTTTTAGTTGTTTTTCCAGTTAGGTTTTTTGTGCCTAGTAAGATAATAAGTAGCTAAAAATATTAAAAGCAAAAAAAAAAAAATCTAGACGGGGGTGTTTTGAGATATATGACCCCTAAGTTTGAATATATAAATTAGGTGTGTTTTTAATTTTAAAGCATGTTCTGCTCATATTTCAGCATTCTAAGTGCATTTTTTGAATTCTACATTAGAAAAGCATTATAAATGCTAATTTTCATATTTTTATTTTCATTATTTTTCATTTTATTAGAGCAAACGTTTTTTTAAAATGACACAGAAACCAGGTCATTTTGGGAAACCAGGTCTATATTAAAACCTTGATATCTTGTGAACGGCTGAACATTTTTGGCTAAAATTTTGCATGTGAACTTTTCTATATGAAATGCAACAGCTAAAGAAGTTTAAAGAAAATATGAGACCTATGGTTCAAAATCTTGAAAAATTTGGGTGATTTGATGTGGAATTACCCTATAGTAAAATTTAGAATTCAGTCCAAATTTAAATTGACTTAATAATATAGTAATTTCATGATAAAAATATCAATATAATAATGTTTTTATTTACAATACCTTTAATACTTTTGATTTTCCATTTAGAAACAAGATTGTTGACTTAAAAAGGAATAAAAAGAATTTAAACAAACACAAAACCATTAAGATGAATATGTGGTTTTAAAAGAGGAGGCTTTATTTGATAATAAATAAAAAAACTGTGAAGTTATCATCTTGAAAGATAAAAGTTTTATAAAGTTGACAAGAAGATGTAAATTTTCTCAATGATCAGAAAGGATTGCATGTTCAAAAATTGTTGCGCAAAAATATTTGCAAAGTAAATAGTTAAGTAAGAAAAAAATTTAAAGGTTATTGATTAGCAAACAAACAAAGGTTGGTTAGTGAAAAAACTGAGAAGAAAATAAAATGTTTTGATATTTGCTATAATGGAGATAATGAGGTTGACAGTATCTCCAGTCTTTTAAAAAATTTAAAAAGTCTGATATTGTTCCTTTTTTTATTTAAAAGCGTATTGAGAAAAATTTACCTCCAATATGATATTATTGCAATAAGGAAAGCTGATTCATGAAATATGTGCTGAAGACACTTTAAAAACATAAAAAACACAGTAGTTAAAAGAAAGATTTGTGGCTATATGCTGATAAATGTTTATCTGTAAATTATTTACATAAATCAACTCTTGAATTACAGTAGCGTGCAAAAGTAACCAGACAAGCGCATAATTTGAGATAGCTTTTGAATGAAAAGTTCAATATTTTTCAAATTTTCACTGGGATGTTAAAAAACTGATTGCAACTCTAACAACAAAAGAATTTTTTTTAAATCTAAGCAACTTTATCTTAAAAGTTTATTTTATTGAAAAATGGGCATGCAAAAGTATCGGGGCAGAAAAAAATACTTGAAGTAGATTTTTTTTTTAACATTTTTTAATTTAAAATGTTGTTATTTAAAGTAAATTTTCTTTAATACTTTGTCGAGAAACCCTTAGCATTGATTACTGCTTGACAGCAACAAGGCATTAAGTCCAAAAGCTTCATAATCACATTATTGTCTATTTTTTCCCACTCTTTGATTCAGAACTTGAATAAATCATGTTTACTTGTTGATTTCCTACCTGAAATTTGTCAATCAAAGTGATCCCATAGATGTTCAATAGGATTAAGGTCAGGACTTTGCAAAGCCCATTCCATTAATCAAATTTTTGGTATTGAAAAAGTCTTTCACAAGTATTGAAGTGTGCTTTGAGTCATTGTCCTGCTAAAATATCCATCCTTGAGATATTTTGTCTTAATCATGTGGTAACATAACATCCTTAATGGAATCTTTGTACATCTTTTTGTCCATTGCGCCATCAATCAAATGGATAGGACCAACACAATCTCTACTAAAGCAACCCCAGACCATAATGTTTCCCCCTTCGTGCTTTATTGTTGGTAGCTGGTATTTAGGATCATTTCTATGGCCTTTTGGTCGGCAAGCATATCTAATACCATCAGATCCAAATAACATAAATTTAGACTCATCACTAAAAAGTATTTTAGACCATTGTTCTCTTGACCAATTCAAATGTTCATTAGCAAATCTGAAGCATGCCTTTCGATTTATTATAGAAATGAAAGGTTTTTTATGCGGGACATCTTCTAAATAGATTTGCAGACCTCCAACAACGCTTGGTTGTGTCAACACTACATTTTACATTACAAAATTCTTTCATTTCGGCATTTAACAAGACAGCATTTTTGCATTGATCATTTAGTTCTGTCTTGTTGAATTGCACGCAAATTGGTAAGATCAACTATTCCCATCATTTTACCAAAAAAACAAAACATAATCTACAAGTAGATAGATCAAGCTGACCCTATATATATATATATATATATATATATATATATATATATATATATATATATATATATATATATATATATATATATATATATATATATATATATATTAAGAATCCAACATTACAAGACTTAATAAAGATTTATAGAGTTTAATGAGACTTATTAGTTAGAAATTAGATGCAGTTTTTATGATTTTTTTTTATCTGTTTGGTTTAAATTTTAGTTCCTCGCTTTACTGAAGAGTTTGATTTTATTGTTAAGAATCTGTGTAACAACAATCGCAAATCATTAGTTGCTAGCCTTCCATGTAATAAAGCTAAGAACACAGATGATTGTATTAAACCATTTGACTATAATAGAGTAAAGTTAAAAAAATCTAATGAAGAAGGTTCGGACTATATTAATGCAAGCTTTATTGATACCTATTTGGCAAAATCTTCATTTATTGTTGTACAGACACCAAATATTGATTCTATGGAGGTATTTTGGCGTATGGTGTATGAAATGGAGACCTGGGTCATAATTATGTGTTGTCAGGAGATAGAGCAAGGAAATGTAAGTAAATGGATCTTAGGTTTTAATAATTAACTTTAATTGATTTAAAAAGTTACTTTATATAAAATTATAGAGTAATTAAAGTCATTTTTTATTTTGTTTTACATCAACTTGAACCTAACATTTTTTTAAAATTGGACTAATTTCATTTTTTGTAACCGAAAAATGCAAATATCTAGAAAAAGAAAAAGGAACTTTGAACTTGGAGCATATGAAGTTAACATAAATAAAAATGAAAAAAAAGACTTTTTTGGCTTTAGTGTTCCTCTGGACGTTAAGGAGGTAAAAAAAAAATTAATAAATAAAAATTATTAAATGATTTAAAAAAATAAAAGCTAATTAAATAAAAGAAATTAAAAAAAAAAAATAGTTATAAGTAGTTTGCATGAAACTAACAATATTTCAATAATATTACATTTTTGATAATATCTCAAAGATAAATTGTTAAGCAATATTAAAAAAGGATAATATGATTTAAAAGCAATAAGAAACCTTACAAAAATATGAAAACAAATGTAACAACAAAACATAACTATTAATCTAATAATATCCTTAATAAAAAAAATACACTACAATTTTTTCTTTTGTTTCCTTTTTTTTTTTCATTTTCCTCTATCATATATTTCTAACAAAGTATATTTAAAGTCAGGCACAATGATTATGATATGAAAATAATAAATAATAATCATAATAGTTATTATTAAATGATAATGAAAATTAAAAATATAGTTGTTAAAAAGAAAAAATATTTAAGGTATTAAAGCAAAAATTAAAAAAAATTAATACAAAACTTTTATTATTGTTTTAATTAAAAATATCATCAATTGAAGAATGCTAAAAACAATATTTAACAGTAAATTTTTGTTAACTCGAATCTCTAAGGAAAAAACAAGTTTTACAGTTTTACTTTCACTTGAAAATTATATTGCGGTATCTCTTTAATTCAAATTTATTTCCGTTTTATTCATTTATTTCGGTTTTACTTATTATAAATTTTCATTAGTCAACATGCCATTTTTTTTGTTGAACTTTTTCAGTTTTTTTAAAATACAAAATAAAACACTTTTGAATTTTTATAGATATTACATACATAACATATGTAAAGATATTATACACTATAACAAACAAAAGGATTTTTAAAAAAGCTAAAAGTTTGAGAAACATAAAAACATGAGAAATTTGTTGTGTATGTGTAATGATTAAAATAATTACGTTATTAATGTGCTCAGGTTATTAGTCTTAATTAGCTGCGGATGGTCTGAAAATAATTTTATCGTCTGAAACTTAATAAAGAAAAAATGTAATAAGGCAGTCCTGCCACTCCAGAAGGTGCTGCTGAACAGGCAAAAAAAGCCGTTACCTAGAAAAAACTTTAAAAATTTTATTTTTAACTGACAACACTGTGCCAAATTTTTTTTTGCTTATTTTTTAGATTATCATTTTATAGTAAAGGCCACGTCTATAGTTTTTATTGGTCTAAGATCTTAGCCATTTATGTAATGCTATGTACAAACATCTTAAGCATATGCTGAGTTTGCAGGCAGTATATTGAACAATCATGTATAATAAATCTATAAAATAAGAAAACTTTAAAATTTTATTTAACAATTAGAAATCTTTTTTTTGCTATATTTTTAATTTTTTGCTACAAATATAAAAGCAAGATTTAAAAAATTTTAAAACTTATTATGCTAAGGGGAGGTTTAAACCCCCGAAGTGACACTAATGACAGAGCACTAAACCACTGAGCTATCAATGATATTCATATAGGAGAAAAACCAACATAATTATAAATCTCTTACAAGCTCTACATATGGGTAAAGGTGCGAATGTTAATTTTTTGCTCTTAAAGCAATTTTTCAGAATGAATTATTTTACTAAAAATTATTTAAGTAATTAAGGAATAGGTATAGAAATGATCGGTGTGGAATAGATAAGTATAAAAATGGTAGGTTTGGTAAAGACTCATATTTTATGGGTCTACAAAGCTAGAATATATATAAGGAAAAAGTATAGAAAAGGTTGATGTGGAATAGACTTACAAAGATCCATGTTTTTACAGGTCCAGTCAGCTAGTTATTATTATTATTGTTATTGATATTATTTTTATTATTGTTGTTGTTATTATTATTATTATTATTGTTGTTGTTGTTATTACTATTATTATTACAATTATTATTATTATTATTATTTGCATTTATTCATTTTATTCTTAGCCATTAGTCTGTTTGTAAGTTATAACCCTTGGAATTAGAAAAAATGAGGTCGGAAAATTATTGCCGACCTCAATCTTATAGAGGCCGCATCTTGTCAGCAAAAAAAAAATTGATACAAAGGTTTTACCATAAGACATAGAAATGAGGTCAGCAATTTTAACCTGACTCAAACACTTTAAGGTCAGCAGTTAGATCAACATTGCCAAATGCTGACCCTAATTCTGAAACCTGAAGTTATAATAAATTTATATTATATATTATATATATAATGCTAGTTAAAAATAAATATGATTTATGTTTTTTTTTTTTTTGTTTATTTTTTCGCCCATTCATTAAAGTTTTTGTTTATTTTGTTTTCAATAAGTTATGTACAGAAACATTTTGGCCTGAAGAAGGCTTTATGATGGTTTTTGGTGATCTCTCTGTAAAATTAGTATTTGAAGAACTTCATATAAAAGATGTGATATTTCGTCGCATTCAGATTCTGAATAACAAGGTAAAGTAAATTTTTTTATTCAAATTGCTTTTAAACACCCTGAGTGGGTTTTTCCTATTTTGAAGATCAATTTTTAATATTTTGTGTTAAAGGAGGACACTTATCTGATCAACCTAAATATCTTTATTTTTATATTGTATTCATCATAAATATCTCTATTTTTGTATTGTATTTATCAAGTTTTTACTATTTTGATTTTTTATAAAAAAACATTTAAATATACTATTTATTTAAATTATATTTGTTTGGTTGACTTTTCTACTGATGGAAAGTTTTAGAAAAGTTTTGTTTTATTATATATATTCAGTATTATATACTATTTATATTACTATATTTAATTAGAGTGGAGAAGAAACATTTTGTTTTGTTATTATATATATTCAGTATTATATACTATTTATATTACTATATTTAATTAGAGTGGAGAAGAAACATTTTGTTTTGTTATTATATATATTCAGTATTATATACTATTTATATTACTATATTTAATTAGAGTGGAGAAGAAACATTTTGTTTTGTTATTATATATATTCAGTATTATATACTATTTATATTACTATATTTAATTAGAGTGGAGAAGAAACATTTTGTTTTGTTATTATATATATTCAGTATTATATACTATTTATATTACTATATTTAATTAGAGTGGAGAAGAAACATTTTGTTTTGTTATTATATATATTCAGTATTATATACTATTTATATTACTATATTTAATTAGAGTGGAGAAGAAACATTTTGTTTTGTTATTATATATATTCAGTATTATATACTATTTATATTACTATATTTAATTAGAGTGGAGAAGAAACATTTTGTTTTGTTATTATATATATTTGGTATTATATACTATTTATATTACTATATTTAATTAGAGTGGAGAAGAAACATTTTATTTTGTTATTATATATATTCAGTATTATATACTATTTATATTACTATATTTAATTAGAGTGGAGAAGAAACATTTTGTTTTGTTATTATATATATTCAGTATTATATACTATTTATATTACTATATTTAATTAGAGTGGAGAAGAAAAACTTGTTGTTTTTTATCAATATCTTGCTTGGCCAAATGATGAAAATATTTCATCCAGCTCTATGTCAAGTCTAGTAAAAATTGTTGAACAGTCTAGTTCCTGGAAGGAGAAGTTAAAAGCAAAAAGTATTGCGCTGGTTTCCAGGTTTCTAATTTAATCTTTATGATTTTGTCATTTTTGTAAATTTATCTATTTAAAAATAATGTGCATAGAAGGAAAAAAAGTTCTGCAATAATGATATTGTTTTGTTGCAGTTTTTTATAATGTTAAATTAAGTGTTAACTCATGCAAAATTGTTGCATGAGTTAACACTTAATTTAACATTTTATATAACATATTGCATATAAATTATATCATATTACATATAAATATAACGCTTAATTTAACATATTGATTTTGTTAAAAAATAAATATGTTAAATTTAAGCATTATTACCAGTAGAAAATCAAATTACTTACCAATTTAAATATGTTTAATTAACAACCAGTTTTTTAGGGTTTTTAACAAAAAGTTTTAGATTTTTAAATGCTTTTGTTTTTCACTAGTTGTCAATCCATATTTAATATTAATTATTTTTTCTTAAAACTATGGTTTATACTTTACATTAACTTTA
Organism: Hydra vulgaris; assembly: GCF_022113875.1. Lineage (NCBI taxonomy): Eukaryota > Metazoa > Cnidaria > Hydrozoa > Anthoathecata > Hydridae > Hydra > Hydra vulgaris. The sequence continues at coordinate 21,900,762 of NC_061169.1, forward strand.
TGGCTTCTCAAAACTTTATCTAAAAATATTTTTTTTTAAACAATTTATGTCTTATTTAATTCCAAACTGAAAAAAGATTGAAAGTTGATTACATACTTTATAACTTATATAATATGTATTTTTTTACAGATAATGTTATTTGTTTTTATTTTTTTGTTTTTTATAATAACTTTTTATTACTTTAAATATAACTCTTAGTTCCTGCCTCTCTAAGTTTATCTTTTTGTTAGATGTCCTATCTGTAAATTTGTCTGTTTATTGTTAAATAATTTGTGTATATTTCCAATAATGAACTAATACTTAGATTTATTACAGAATTGATTCTAACAGTAATAATACATTAAGATGACACATTGATTCTAACAGTAATGGTACATTAAGATAAGACATTCATATTTGTCAAAATATGCTTTTTGAAAACTTTGTATTATAATCATTTAGAATAAAATGGTTTTATACACCTGGCAGAAAAAAATCACCTCCATATGGGTTAATTTTAAATCTACCCCTGTATTACTTGAATAATTTTATAAGTTATTTTTTTTCAATATTATAGCAACCAAAACGTAAGTTTAGATAAAAAAAAGAAAAATGTTTTAGCAGAAAAAAATTCAAAAGTTTTATAGCTATTAATCTTTAAGCTACATTTCTTTATAAAGTTTTTCATATTAAATAAAATCAAAGCATAATGGGTATTGTTGCCCAATCAATTTCTTAATTTTGTGGCAAATAATATCATGGCTAAAAAAAGGCCTGTCTTTATTGATTGTGGTTTTGCTTTTCAGTAACTTTAAGGTATAAGTAGTATAAAACAAGTTTCACACAAGTAGCTTTAAATAAACTCAATAACTTCAAAAATTTAAATCCATTTTCATCTATGCTTAGCTTAATCCTATGTCTTTTAAATGAATAAAACAAAAACTTCTAAAGCAAATAATTTAATTTTTTTCAATTTTTAACATATGATCTGCTACAAATGCTACCTTAATTTCCAAATCAACTGGTAGTTCTTCACATACTTTCTGTAGATACAGTCTGTTTATAAGTAAAGTATCCAGGAATATATTTTCACATCTTTTTATTTTTAATCCAAACTTTTGCTTTGCCAAAATGTCTGGAAATTTTAAACAATTTATTAAGTTATTAATTAACAAGATTGTAGTTTCTTCACTCTTGAATTCCTAGTTCAAATTTTTCCATGAGAGCAAAGCTTATTAATGTCAATAACTTATTAAAGCTTATTATTTTGATCTCTTAGCTTTTTACCAGCAAATTCAGAATTTTTTTCTGCAAGTTTTAATGTCAGCATTTTCTCTATATAAATATTCCTTGCTCTTATAAATAGAATATTATTTTCATTTTGTTTAAAACTTAAGCCACCAACTGCAATCAGTTTGCTTATCACCACATCTAGTAGTTTTAAGCCGATTTTTGAGGAAAGTATCAATACAGAAAACCTTCGGTGTTGATTGGTTTTCTAGTGACCAATTTATTTAGCTTTAATCTTGTTTCTTTTCTTAAACGTGGTAGATAAGGATTTTTGTTTCTAATACTTTCAAAACAGCTGAAATCTTGCACTTTGCATTATCTTCTGTGTTTCTATTCAAAAGGTATTCCCAAAAAAGTGATTTTTTTTTGAGAACTCACATCTTCTAATTTGGTCATTTTTAAAAATTTAACTTTTTTTTGTTAAATATAATAATGATATTAATTATATTACAAACAAAATTGTATGTTACATGATAAATATTAAAAATTGTTTTTTTTTTTAGCAATAATGTTAATAATATATAAACCAAAATTTTATAAGCACTTATGTACAGCTAGGACTACTGAAACCTCGTCAAATGTCATAAGGATGGATTTATGTTATAAAACATGCAGTTTAAGGGGTTCCACTAATTAAAGTTGATCGCATTAAAAAAGTTTTATTTACAAAAATATTTAGAAAAAAAACTACAAAGTTTAGTATTACCCAAAATTAGCCAGGTAATTTTGAAAAATTACCTGTCGAGATATTATGCTGGCTATAGGAAAATGTAATTTTTTTATAATTATACAACTTAGTGGACTGTGTTTTAATGACAATATGTAGGCATTTTTAAAAAATCAGTGTTTATGAAAGCTAAAAACATAATTTATTAAATTTACTTAAAGAAAAAAAAATTTAAAAGGTTTCTGATTTTGGGGGTCTGGTTCTTAAAGTTTATTAATTAGAAAAGATGTCCTAAGGCATTTAGTTTCTCGTGCATTATCAGTCGTTGGGGCAATAAAATTTAGCAAGTCTTAGTTAGTTTGTGTTTCCTTATCAAAAACACTGGGGTTTTCATTTTAAAAATTTCTTTGTTTTGATGGGGGCAACTGTTACTTCATAAAAATGTCTTTTGATGCTTGTTTTTTGGTGCTAGTTTGTCTCAGTTGCTCTTAGAATATTTTAGAAAGTATAAATATGTATCTGTTTTTATATTGAAATGTTTTTCTTTCAGGCTTTACATTTCTCATTTAGTTTACAAGAGTTCAAAAATGTGTTACACACATTTTTGAACTCTTGTAAATTAAAAAGTCCACAATTTTTACAAAATATTTCTTCAATGGCTAAGTATGTTACTGAGTTTGACCTAATGATTTTGTACAATTTAATAAGTTTTGTGAAACAATCAAGTTCATTAATATATTTTTATTTTTCTCCATTACATTAGCTTTTTCAGTTTACCTAACTCTTGCTGAAAAAGAAACAAAAAAAACAAAAAAAGTAAATAAAAAATTAAATTTGTTTCTTACTTTTAACCAAAAATAAATAATTTAAAGAAAAAAAGAATAGTCACTTTTAAACTTTTTAAAATCATATGAATAAAAAAAAGTGCTTACTTACCTCAGTTGTTCTTAGAATATTTAAGTAGAAATGTTAAATATTTTTTAAATGTATGACACAGTAGAGGTAAGTTTTGCCTCTACTTTTACTAAGCGCTTTTGACGTTTTTTGTTTCAAAAAACTTGCAAATTTACATTTAATTTAATTATATTTTATACATTATATTTAAATTTGCAAATTTTTTGTTTCAAAAAACTTGCAAATTTACAACAAAATTACCTTTAAAAGAACTCAAAATAATATTGTTTCAAAAATTTTAAGAATATTTACTTAATTTGTTCAAAAAATGTTGTTTTTTTTTTAATTCAGAAGCTATGTTTGTACTGTATTTTTAAAGTCTAGATTATTAAAAACTTGGTTAGTAAAAACTAGGTTATCATTTAAAAGTGTTGAGGTTTTAAATTAGTAAATTTTGATTCTTTCAAATTGATGCACAAAAAAATCCTTTTACTCTCACAAAGATGTCATCAAACAAAAATAAACTTTACGTGTTCTGTTAGAGGTAGTCCTACTCTTTATTGATCTGTTTTTACATTGTGAAAATTCTTAAAAATTTTTATTAAAATACAATTATTGTTTAAAAGTGACATACATAAAATAGTGATAAAAAAAAACATAACTTACCTTATTCAATATCAAATTATAAACAACTTTTACATAAGCTGTTTACCAACTTTTGTGTTGTAAATTAATTTTAGGTGAGAACCATCCTAATTTCGAAACTTTTTAAAGTTTGTAAGTTCATTAACTTCCAAATGACATATCCACAATTTTGGTAAGAACAAAAGTTGCATAGATTTGCAGTTGCGTAGGCAGTTGGGTGGTGAATTTGTTATGTTGATTGATTTCTACAGGAATTGTTTACAAATTTATTAACAAAACGTATTGTTATACTTTTCAAATAAATATTAAATAATGATATTTTTATAAATTCAATTTTTACAAATTTGTGAAATTATTTTTTAAATTGAAATTATTAAACATTTCACGAAGTATTTTTATACTGTTTTATATTACTCAAATTTTTTTAAATCAAAATTTTAGACAAAGCAAAATCTAGTGAATTGTTTACAATTTATAATAGAACTTTTATCTATTTTGGGACTTTTGTTCTTTGTATGAATGTATTTCAGAAACTGAATCTTTTTATTCTTCAGAATCGTGGTTTATTTTATGAATTAATTAAAATCTATTAAGTCATTAAACAAATTGTTAATTTGTTTTAAATTGCATTAGAAAAATATATTAACAATTTTGTGAAGTAAAAAAAAAAGTGAAAATAAATTTTCACCATATCTAAATTCCAGACATGGAGCTAAAACATTTATGTTTAAACTTATATCAAAAGATACTTTGCAAAAAATTGTGGTTATTGGAACAAAAAAAACTCAACATTTTTTATAAGATTTTTAAGTGTCTTAAACAGAGTTATAAGTAATATAAACAGAGTTGCAAATGTTATATTGTAAACATAAGTGTTTCCTTTTACCTCGCTTACCTCGCTTATTTTATATTTTGGGTTATTCAAAACACATTTTTCCACCAAATTACATAAGCAGTTCAATTAAATTTCTTGTTTTTTCGGTTAAACCGTTAAAACAAAAAGTCTTACTCTAGCAATAAAATTTATGAAACCTTTAAATAAACGTTTTGTTTTGATAAAAAAAAAGATAATTGATTTTTTTTAACAGCACTGGATCTGGACGCCCAGGTGTCATTATTGCTCTGAGATCTCTCATTGAAGAAAGTTCAATTACAGGTAGTGTCAACATTGTTCGAACAGTGTATATGTTGCGCCAACAAAGATATGCATTGATCCAAACGAGGGTATGTTATTTATTGTCTAATGCTGTTGCATACTTATTTTTTTCTCTTTTTACATGGAACATGATATTTATTAAATTGTTATATTTATTTTATTTTTAAATGCTCGCTTAAGATAATTCTTATTTTTTCATAAGGAGGAATATTCTATTATTTACTCTTGCACGTTGGAACTTACTAAAAACATCCGTAGATCTGGCATTATTTCCAGCCTAGAACCTAATGTTAATACTTCCAAGATTGGCAAAAATATTTTTCCTGATGGATATTTAAATGTTCCACGAAAATGTTCTTTTATTTCACTTAATACTATTGATTTTCAAATGCAACAATCTTGTCTTTCTACGGATCAGGTGTCTATGGTGTCTTTGCCTGTTGAGTCGCCTACAGATTTTTCGTACGGAGTCTTAGGTAATTCCAATGAAGGTTATGTCAGTCATGGAAGCGATGATTCAAAATCTTCGAAAGATACAAGTTTTTAAATGAGATCAGAAATATTTTTTTCTATAAATCTTTTTTTAATTATTGTTATTTATATTTTTAGCATAACGTTTTTCTTATTTATATTCGGCGCTCATTCTTAGGAAATATATTTATATATTTATTAAAATTAATTTTTTTTACTTAACCAACAATTCGCAATATAGATTTAAATAGGATTCTATTAGAAATGAGATCCAATGATGATGCCCTATAAATTGACCCGACCCGGCTTCCCCACCCACAGTGGTTTAAATGGTGGACATGAGTAAAATATTCAATGTTTTGAAATTAAAATTTAACTTAATTTTTGTATACTTAAATGACATGCAGATTTAAGTTTAAAAAAAACTTGAAATTTTTATCTATATAAAAAGTTATGGCCATGCAAAGTTGAACAATTTGGAAGAAAAAAACACTTTAAAACCCAAAAGAATTTTGAGTATACTCGGAAAAAAGTGATGAAAAAAAAGATTATTGATCTAAAACTTGGAAAATTATTATTTAACAATAAGGGATGAAGAACCTACATAAAAATACATTTTTCTGGCTAATTATAATAGAATTTCAGGAAGAAAGTTGGATAATTTTCATAAAAATGATATAAAAACTGTGAATTTTTTCACAGTTTTTAACAGTCATTATCTCTAAGATCGTTAAAGGCGCCATACTAAACCTTATATGGTTTCCAAAATACAAAATAAAAGCTTTCATTTGCTGCAATGTTCAAGTTGGCCCTATCAGCAGTTTTTGAAAAAAACGAGTTTTAAAATTTCCATCTTGAGGTTAAAGTCATGAACTTGGTTTTGAAAAATGAACAAATACACGTGTTACAAAAATAATTTATTTCAGGGTTTGAAACTTAGGCGCGTATCGGCGAAAATATGCGCATATCATTCAAAAGTTATGCGCATAATATGCATATGATGCACGTACAAATTTAACAGATAAATGGCATGAGAAATTAATTAAGTATTGTCAAATATAGAAGAAAATGTTTTTTTAAATCAAACGCAGATGACTTTAAATTAAAAGAAATAATTTTTTATTTGATTTTCTGTAACTATTTTTATTAGTAAATATTTCAAATTATTTTCATGATTTTTAAACGAATTTCGAAATTCTTATAAAGTTCTATATCACAAAACAAAGTATTATATATTCTATATCACAATTTAGCTTATTTTTGTATTACATTTGCTCATTTATAATTTCGTCACATTCAAACTCACTGAGAACTACTCTTTCCTTTAAAATGTAGTCAGTTTTGAGAACTGCTCCTTCCTCTAAAATGTAGTCATTTTTGTCGTTTGTATCCATCAAAACACTTTTGGTATATATGAAAACTTTTTTTTTTTTTAATTTGTTTATTTGTCAAGCGTTTTCTCATTCGTGAATGAATAAATCAAAAAATCAACCAAGCTCTTTTTGCTGTTGCTGACGAAGAAATTAGTTCAACTAAAGGTTTTGCAAACTTCAAAGACTGCTGGGTATTTCTGACGACCAACAATGTTCCAATAATTCTTTGCACTCATTTTAAAAAATATCTCTTCTTTTTTCTGTCAGTGTTGTTATTTCTCCAACAAATCCAATCATTTCACTTTCAACTGTCTCAGCAATTGTTGGATTTGTTTTTGGAGGCTAATTCTGAAATTGAACTGATTATATCAGTCTTATCCTCACCAAAATAGAAACCTTCTGTATTTGGGTGACAATTATTTTTGAAGTTATAAAATTGGGATGTCATACCTTCTAAAGGTGTTCCTTTATATGTAAAAATAACTCAGACCAAATATTGACTCAATTGGACAATATTTTGAGGTAGCTCAATGATATCAAAGTTGTAATGTCTCTAATCACTGCTAACTCCTAGTAGTTACTGAATCAAACGTAATTTTGAGATGATTTAATTGAACCGAGCATTTTAATTGTTTCCATCATAGCAAACAATGTTCTATGCTAATTAATAATTTCAGAGGTGAATATTCTTTGGAGCTGATGCTGATTACGTTGTTTTGTTTACATTAGTTGATGATTGACAATTTGATTTTTTTTAGTTTTTATAAGTTTAAAGAGCACAGTTCAACAATCAAATTAACGTAAATGGCAACCAGATTGCACAGTAAGCTTTTTCTACTAGAATCAACAATCACAGAATTAATTACAGAGCCGTCTTTGGGTATGGTACTGCGCCTATTCTTACATCATCATATTGAACTGAATAAAGTCATACGTGAGTCGTCTACATTTAAAGTGCGAGAGGTTTAAAGGTTTTAGCAAAAGGCGAGAAAACCTTTATAAGATAACCAAAAATGTCAAGCAAAACTGGAAGTCTTTGTAATGTGGCGCTTTATAAAAAAGAATAAGGGGCGTAAGATACCCACGCAGAAGGCCCGACAAAATAACTTAATTTCAACTCTAGAACACCAGTTCGATTTAGCGCATGCTGACGCCCTCAAAGTTATGACGATTGTAGATTACAAAGAGTTTTTAATAAGACAGAGAGAAAAAAGCTGGCGAGGTTCAATGGCAGGTGTTGATACGAAGCTTGCCGCAAAAAAGAAGAGGGCAGTAAAAGACATGATGAAGCAGTGGTTGAAGCCAATGGATGAATGAATTGTTTAAAGCGAACAGTGAGGTTGTAGTTTTGGTGTTATTGACCAGTGGCTCGGATAATGATAGTGATCAAATAGAAGCAGCATTGGAGAACAGTGAAGAAAAAGCACTTACAAAAACTTTTAAAAAACTTGTAAAAGGTTCTGATGAAAAGATTATTATGATTTTCTTTCAGAAGCCTTGTTTGTTTGTCTTTGTAAACAACGACAAAAATGTAAATAAAATAAAAACTCTAGCTCGCCGCAAAAAAACTAGAAATCTTGTTGTCACGCCACAACTTGCAGCTGCCTTTGACTGAACAAAATTTCAAACCGTAAAGCAGTAGTTGTTTTGCAGAAACACTCAAGAGCGTTGGTCATAGCCTTGATAACTACGTGTTGAACACGGAATCTATTCAACTACAGCGGCCGACACATCGCACTTTTCAACCAGCTAAGCTGAAGGATGAGTTCAAAGAAGATTTTTTACTTGTCTTTCATTGGGATTGAAAACTCCTGTATGATTTAACCGGAAACGAGAAAAAGGATTGTCTTTCAGACCGTTGGGTCTGTTACATTGCTTCATTAAAGGTCAACTCACTGTTGTAGACCTCAACCACTCTCAACCTCAACTTCTCTTTATTATCTATATTAATGATCTCAATCTTTCTATCAAATATTCAAAAACATATCATTTTGCTGATGATACTAATCTACAATTAATAACAAACTCTCTCAAAAAACTTAATAAATATATTAATCAGGATATGGCAAGTTTTTTTCAATGGCTTAGAGTAAATAAAATCTCATTGAATACTAAAAATCAGAAATAATTATATTTAAGACTCGAAATACTATCTTTTCTAAAACAACTAAGAAAAATATTCCAAAATTTTTCGATTAAGTTTTTCGATTAAGTGGTCAAAAAATGTCTAGTAATATAACTTACCTTGGTGTTGTGTTAGATGAAAAATTTTCATTCAAAACACACATATCCGATCTTATTCTGAAGTTAAGCCGTTCCAACCGCATGTTAGCAAAAGTTTGACATTACGTTAACTTTGAAACATTGCTCTCTATATAAATCTCCATTTTTGGTTCATATTTACAATACGCATGTCAAGTTTGGGGACAATCTATGTCTCTCTAGAGTTGTTTCGCTTCAAAATAGAGCGGTACTGATTACTCATTTTTGTCCGAGAAATTTTGCTACTGACATCCTATATCTTAAATCCAAAATTCTTTGCTTCTATGACTTAATTTAGTTCTTAAATTGTTCATTTGTCTGGGATCAACTATTTCAATAACAGAGCAACATGTGGGCATAACCAAAGACCAGTCACTTATAAGAAATTAACTCTCCCACTAAAACAGACAAGTAAACATGGAATCAACTCCATTACATACCAATATATTCTTTCTTAGGATTCCCTTCCGGACACCTTAAAATCAGGTCTCATCCTTAGGTTCAAGAATCTGTTCTTAAAGTCACTCCATCATTTTTACCTTAACGCTTAACTTTACTTTTTACCTTTTACTTTTGACTTATTTTTTTATTTTTATTATAGTTTATTATTTTATTATAATTTTAATTCTAATATTTTATTTTATATAATTATTTTTATTATAATTTACTTATTTTATTATATTTCTTGTTTAAGTATATGTGCATATATAAATGTACATTGTATTAATTATGTTATATAAATTCAAAAAGTCTGATTTTTTGGTATAATTAAATAAACTTATATGCAATTTTACTTTTGTTAGTTAATACTATGTTAATTTATTTAATTTAACTTCCTTTTTTAACCTACTTTTTTTATGTGGTTTTACTTATTACTTATTATTATTATTGTTATTATTATTTTTTATCTTATTTAGGTCATTGCACTTTATTAGTGAATCACTATTTGCAATGATCTGTATTTTTGTAGCATCTGTAATACGAAATATGTTGTTATTGTTGTTATTGTTGTTTTGAATAACTGCTCTGTTTGTAAGTACCTCAGTAGGAATAAAATCTTTTCCAGGTCCAATAAACTTAGAAATTCTAGTGGTGAATATCTAGTTTTAACTTTCGACATTTATGAATAACTCTATGATATAATGAATAAAATATTTACAGACTACGATCTTGTTATGATGTCAGAATTTCTTTTAAAATTGATTTGGTACTTATTATGCGCTTATTATGAGAGTGTAAAGATAAAACCCAGGGCCGACGACATGGGTTTTGAAGGGAAAGGGGGGGGGGCACAATCATCAATACCATCATACCTTGAAGCCGAGTTCGATCCCCACCATATCCTTAGTAGTACCGCGCTCAACTATTATATATATATATACATATATATATATATATATATATATATATATATATATATATATATATATATATATATATATATATATATATATATATATATATATATATTGTTTTATTTTAAAAATTTATTTAACGTTGATAAGTTACAATAGTTTAGTTTTAATAAACTAATAAAAATCAACACACATAACTTTATGGACAGCACACATCAAAACAAATATCGTTATTAAATAAACAAATACTTAAAAAGGTATGTAAGTAAAAAAAATTATATGCCTGCACAAAATCAAAATTACAATGTTTGTACTTTTCATAAAAAAATTACACAAAGCAAATCAACAATAAAATAAAGAAATAAAAAATTTTAAAAATTAAAAACAATTAGTAGCGACAAATTTTACAAAAGCAATTATTTCCTTGCCATTTTATAATAAGTTTTTTGAAACACACTAGGTTGATACAAGACATGGTATCATTATCCAGTGAATTCCACAGCGAGGGGGCTTTATACAAAACACTGTTAGTACCTATGTACTTAGAGCCTTTGGGAAGTAGCAACTATTTTTTGCAGCTTCGAAGTTGATAGGGTAGATTTTTTATTGTAAAAAAATTTTTCATAAATGGTGGATCTAAATTATTGGTAGACTTAAATACTTCAATCATAAGAAATCTTAAATTTTTTACGTAAATTCTGGGGCTATTATCTAATAACAATAGTTCTTCAAAAGATAAATCAAATCTTTTGTGCACTATGCACTGTGCTTTTTTATGAACTTTATTAATAAGCATGTTGTCATGTTTTGCACAAAACATCCAAATTATTGGACAGTATGAGAAATTAGACAAAATAAAAACGTTGAATAATAGTATGGCGTTTTTGAATGTTAAAAAAATTCTTATGCGACCAAGACCAAAACATTTTTTTTAGCTTTACTACATAACAACTTTATATGTTCACCAAACTTTAAATCCTTATCTATGAAATTTCAATTGTTTCCTATTGTTAGAAAATAATTTTTATAATTTATTGTATCAACTAATAGTTGTTGGCATTTGTCTAGATTTATAACCATGGAATTTACCTAAAACCAAACAATGGTATTATTAATTTCCACTTGCAAACGAGAAAGTACTCTTTCTACACTGTTATCACAAACATATAGAGTGTTTTCATCAACAAATTTGCAAAGTTACGTATCTTTAATAAATAAAAATATATCGTTTATAAAAATGTTAAAAAAAATTGAACCCAGAATAGATCCTTGTGGTACTCCTAAAGAAATATCTGACCAATCTGAAAACGTAGAACCTATCATCACTCTTTGTTTGCGTCTACTCAGATATGCAATAGCTTGATACTTTCATTAGAAAAGCCGTATGCTTCCAACTTAGCTATCACTAAATCATGAGGAATGAAGTCATATGCCGTAGAAAGATCAATAAGTAATAAACCGACAATATTTCCGTTGTCTAAACATTCCTGTCACTTCCGGAGTAAACTAAAAAATGCATGCTGAGTGCTATACCTTTTTTGAAAACCACACAGCCGGGAATCCAATTTAGAATTATTAAAATTATATAAAATTATTTTAATAGAGCAGGAAGTATACTTATAGGACGATAGATTGATTTATTTGTTGAATTGTCTTTTTTAAAACAGGGTATAACATCAGCCATTTTTAAAAATGATAGGAATATACCATCAGAGATACTATTATTTATGCAATCTCTTAGACTATCACCAAAGTACATATCGGGTGATTCATAAATAATGATACCTTTTTGTATTGATTAATTTTAGCCTCTGTAGTACAAAGTATGAACCGCACATGGTCTTAAAAGATAGAGAATTTTGTGCTGAATAACGTACCATTCTCATTTTTTTTCTGCGCGCGTGCAAGTGAATCAGTTACAATGAAAAGTCAAGACTGGCAAAATGTTGTAATTTCTAAGTATAAAAATGGTGATGGTCCAACTAAAATTTTTCGTGATTTGAGTGGCACTCTTAGTTTACCAACAATCAAAAGATGGTGCAAAATGATTGCCTAAGATGGTACAATCAAACTTTCAAAACCTCCTGGTTATCCTCGCACAGCTCGAACAAAAGCAACTATCCAAAAAATAAAAAACCGACTGAAACGGAAGAAAAAGCCAATTTCTACACGAAAATTGGCAAACGAACTCAATATTTCTCAACGAAGTGTTTATCGTGTTCTTAAAGATGATCTTCAGCTTCGATCCTACAAAAAAGTTGTCCAACCACTATTATCCGATGACCACAAAGAAAAGAGAGTTAAATTTGCAAATTAGATTCGTAACAATTATCGAAAAGCTGATTATCGAAAAATTTTTTGATATTGATGGTATTTATAAATCTCAAAATGACAGAATATGGGCTTCAAATCGTGTTGAAGCTGATAGCATCGGAGGAATCAAGCAGCGAAGAAAATTTCATGAACGTGTTAAGGTTTGGTTAGGAGTTTGTTCAAAAGGTGTATCACCATTAGTTATTTTTGAAAAGGGTACCGTTAACCATGAAAGGTATATTGAAGAAGTTTTACCAGTTGCCAAATATGGCAATAAAGTATTTGTGAAAACTGGATATTTCAGCAGGATGGTGCACGAGCACATACACACCGATTGACACAACAATGGTGTCAGGACAATTTTCCTGATTTTATTCCTAAAGAACGTTGGCCTCCAAATAGCCCAGATTTGAACCCATTAGACTTTTCTATCTGGGAGGAATTTAACCATGCTATTAATTGGAGTCGAGTAAGCTCAAAAAAAACGTAAATCGGTGAGTTAAAACGTGCAGTAAAGAGAATTAGATTTGAAATTGTCTTAGAAAGTTGTAATTCTTTTTCAATTCGATTAAATCATGTTTGTGAGAATGGTGGAAACTATTATTCAAAATAAAAAGACATTATCTTATAGAAAAAAATTTTCTCTATCTTTTGAATCTATTTTGAATGTTAGTAAGTTCATATCTTAGTAAAAAAAAAAACTGAAAAATAAATGGTATCATTATTTATGAATCACCCGATAATATGAAAATATTTTTGAAATGACATCTGTTGAGATTGGGTGAAATTTAAATCGTTCACCGGACTAGGGATAGTTATCCTTAATATTTTTGACACTGGAATGGCTATTAAATTTAGAAATGAGCAATTCAGTATCGACCATTGAACTACAAGAAAAATTACCGGTATTTGAGGACGCAGCGACGTTTATGAAAAATTCGTTAAACATATTAGACAATAAACAGTTATCTGAAATACTTTCTCCCCTTTTAATCAAAGTAATACGTTCATTTGAGTTACCCGATTTATTGGGGAAAAATGATTTGCATAGTTTCTAAATAGAAGTGTTATCATTAATACATGTATTAACTCCCTCAAAATACTTTCATTTAATTTTATGATTTAAGTTGACAATAAAATTTCTTATTTGTTTATAAATCAAGAAAGATATTTAGAAAGATCTCTTTGGAAGTTCCGTTTAAGTTTAGATCGAAGCATGATAGCTTTTTATAAATCTTTGGTCATAAAAGATTTGTCATTACCTCTGAGAATTTTAGTCTTAATAGGGGCATGTACATTTAAAATATTACTAAATATTTTATTAAAATTATATAAATCATAATAACCTTTAAGGCTTTTATTAAATTTTTCTGAGAAATTTTCCATTGAAAATTTTTTAAAAGATCTATATAAGTTTTTTAGGTGGAAGTTTATAGAAAGTAGACCTGAGCATTGTAAAAACAAGCTCGTGATAATCACTGATTCCAGTACAAATATTTTTTGTATGTTGGAAACACAACTTTCTGTTGGTAATAATCAGGTCAATACATAATGGATTAACAACTGATTTATAGCAAGTTGGTGTTTTTATAAGATTAAAACATTGATGAATCTGGAGAAATTTTTTCATGCAATTTTCGCAAGATTGTAAATTGAAATCCCCAATAATTATAAAGTCGGTATAAGTCTGTAAATAAAGATCTAGAGCCTCTTTAAGGTGAAAAAAGAAATAGTCATTCCTCTGATTTGGAGGTTTATAAACTGCAAAAACTAACCATTTATGCATTTTTAATTTAATTTCAAACACTATAATTTAAATGTCATCAGGCAGTGTTATTTTATTTAATTTTCTTGATAAAAATTTTTTTTATAAATAAACGAGTATGCCTTCACTTTTTTGTGATATATCTAGGCGATAGGGAGTTTTATAGCCACTATATAAAAATTGGTTTATTGGGAATGAGTCGTCTAATTTAGTTTTCCAATAACAAGTATATCAACGGATTTATTTAAGAACGTCGTAATATCCATAAACTTATTACGGATTGAGTTTATATTTAGGAAAGCAAAGCTGACTTTCAAGTTGACAAATCGGTTTTGAAAATGAGTTAGATTTTGATATAAAGTCAATAAGATCGTTTAATTTATTCATAGCTATTTCGGATGAATCACCAATACAGTTATTTGTCCCAATATGGAGAACTACTTTTTAAGGCTCTTTCTTCAATAAAGGTACTAAGTGGATATATCATCTATGGTAGCACCACTAAAAGCTCAGACTTTCCAAACTTGTGTATTTTTCTTTCTTTGACCCCCATTAAGAGTGAGTCACCATACATCAAGGTAGTACCGTCGGCCCATTTCTTGATATTGGTTTGGTTAGTTGTATCTTGTACAACTATGATGTCAGTAGTATATGTATACATTAAAATTTTTGTAATTTTTTTTTACGAGATGTCAGTATGGTAATTAGCCGGATGACAATAAATCACAATACATATACACGTAAACAATATACGTACATATGAATAATTGCATTTATATATATATATATATATATATATATATATATATATATATATATATATATATATATATATATATATATATATATATATATATATATATATATATATATATATATATATATATATATATATATATATATATATATATATATATATATATATATATATAGGGGAGAACCTTAATGAATGGGACAATTATTGAATGGGACAAAATCAAATTTGCATAGAAGCATCTACGGTTGGCTATCCAAACTCCTGTGGTAATAAGTGTTTGACACAACCATTCAACAGACCAAATCTTTATTTCTATTATGGTCTAAACGTAATGGCATTGGATGTTATTGTGTTTTGAAGAACAATAAGTAATTTTTAAAAACAATTTTCTGTGTCTGATTTTGCAGCTAAAGTTAAGGAAAATGAAACTCCAATTTTCAACACCCAAATGTCTCTACTTTTTAAATTTGTAAAGTATTTTTGTTTAGGTATTACTGTTTTTAACCTGTCCTGTCATTTGTGGATATAGTGGGAAGCCTATTGAATGGGACAAAGTATTGATTATTGAATGGGACTTGTCCAAACAGCCTGATATGAAAAAAGTAGAAAAATATATTTCGGCAACTTAGTTATGGTCACACATAATTTTATTTTTAAATACGTTTTAATTTGATGTTAAACAATTATTCGTGTTTTTAATTTAATTTTAATATACATATATTTTTAATAAAACTATTTTAGGTTTGTCAATATATGCAGACATTCGGCCATATTTATAGCTTTTTCGGGTTCCCTAATGGTAGAAACTACCCTTACTGCTTGACTGGCTTGAAAGTTACTTAGGACCTCTCTTCTTTTATTAATTTTTTAGATTTTTCCCATTCAATAATTTTATTTGTCCCATTCAATGAGTAGTTCTTAATGAATGGGACAAATGCCATGGTCTTATTAAACTCTCTTTTTACCAATACCCATATGAGGAATCAATTTTTTTGTTTTTGTTTATCATAGTACGAGAGTTAACAGTTATCAAACTATTTTCAAAGTGATTTTTAAACAAATTTATCAACCTCAAAAAATGCATTTTACGAAAACTGTCCCATTCATTAAGGTTCTCCCCTATATATATTTATATTTATATATATATATATATATATATATATATATATATATATATATATATATATATATATATATATATATATATATATATATATATATATATATATATATTTATATATATATATTTGTTTGTAAAAACCTTATTTTTAAAATGGCTCTTCATTCTGTTATAAAAAACTTCCGTTAATAAAATACCCAATAAAATATTGCCAAACTCTCTTTGCTTTGCCTTTTTTTCGTAACCGAATAATAAAAACTTAAAATTGTTAGTATGAGGGTATTCTATAGGGTAGAGTTGATCTAAAATGTCTAAAACATAAAAAAGGTTGTTCTTTCTCACATTCATAGATCATGTGAGCAGTCGTTTCAATTTTTGTTTTGCATTGTGGGCATAGCTGATCTTTTCGTACTTTTATATCAAACATCTTTTTGTTTGTTGGTAATATAAAATGCGCTGCTTTGTAGCCAATTTCGCTCGCTTTATTACTAATGTTTGTTTTAGAAAGGTTAATGAAGAAATGTTTCCAATCATTATCATTTAAATTGTCCATGCTATCAAACAAGGACCAATTATTATATTTATACTCAATTTTTTTGATAGATTTGTTTAATAATTTGTATAATGTTAAAACAGTTAGGTTTTTCAATTCATATTTTGCTTTTCTTTTAGTTATATATTGTGGGGCTTTTTTGTAATCATACTTTTGGGATTGCGTTAAAATTTTTTGCCCCCATTCCCGAGGTAGGGCTTTGATAACTTTGTCTAAGTTCTTTTCGCTCATATTTATGCTGTTATAATGCAAAAAACCTGGTTGAAAGGTTTTTGCGATATCGGCTAAAAGCACAATATCATTTTTTATGTGACTCTTATTTGGAATCAAAGATTTTTTTGGTGACTTTTCAATCGTTTTATTGTAAAAAATAGGTTCGTTTAAAATTTCTTCAATTTCTATTACTGGTAAATTATGTTTTTTCTTTTAATTCATGCCAATTAGTTATTAGCTGAGCATAGAAGGGTGGGAGATGATTTATTTGGGTAGGGTTAGTTTTGAAAACGTGAATATTTTGGTTGGCCTCTCTATAGGAGTTTAGAATGTTTATCATTGTGTCCTTCCATGGCCCGCTTATATTTTCGCTGTGTATTTTGCTTTCCATTGCAACTGGATAACTTTAAGTTTACTTGTTTGATTGTTTACACCTGCTCCACCGTTTATTATTTTTTGTTGCGTTTTTTGTTTTATTGAGTCGGCACACTCTACTACCACAAAAAATTTTTTTAGCTTTTCCTCCATTTTGTTTAAATAATTTTTATTGGGTAGGGGTACTAAAAAAAGGCTAAGTGTAATATTTGAGGGATAATCAAAGAGTTTATTATTGTTTTTTTTTCCTTTTAAGGATAGTTTCCATTTTCGCCACTTTTGGAGAGAGCTTTCCATATTATCAAAACGCTCTTTCCAGTGGGTTTTATACGAAAATTTGCTGTTATTTGAGAAAACGACTCCTAAACTTTTGAAAGAGTTTTCGTCCCAATTAAAATTTAGGAATTTCTGTTTATCCTCAAATATGTTTTTTCCTAGCCATATACCTTGGCATTTGGTTATGTTTATTTTAGCTCCGGTGGCTTTTTTATTTATTTTCAAAGCTTCACCTACTTCTCTAATCGAGTTTTTTCCAGTTAGATAAAAATTTGTGTCATTTTTTTTCATTGTCAATTCAGCGAATTGCTCTATTTTAGTTTCATTTCCTTTAACAATAATCCCTTTGATTTTATCGCATTGTCTAACAAAAGTTGAAAAAATCGTGTTTACGTGTATATGTATGTATATGTGTTTTTGTGTACATGTAGAGTAAACAGTACGGTTATTGGACAGTTAAGGTGTTATTCAACTGCATGTGGGTCTTCCATACAAAATAAATTAAACACGCCTCGAAATCCAGTGACATATTTAATGATATTTCTTTATTATTTTAACAATTGTGTTTATTTTATCAATAATCTCAAAGTTTAACAAAAGCAATTTTAAGCGAAAAACACGCTGAAAAATATAGTTATTAGAAACATGAACGATTAGAACCATGGATTATGATTGTTTGAAATTCATTCACTTTTTATAACTACATTTTGTACATATTTCCAAATGAATTACTATTATTATACTTACGTTTTAAAAGGTTCAACTCTTAACTAATTTAAGAAAACTTGCTATTATAATGCACATACAGAACAACACAACAAAACACGTTTTTGACATAAGTATTTTAAAGTTAACCGGTAAAGAAGGTATTATACGAATGATCAAATTATATACGGAGGCATCTGTGACTATATTATGCAAGTTTTTTAAAACCTGTAGTGTCCAATAACTGTTCCTGTCCAATAACTGTACTATTTACCCTACTTATGTGTAGATATGTATGTGTATTTATGTAAACTTTTGACTAACCTGTTTTTCTGTCTTCATAACCAACCTGTTTGTACATTTTAAAAAGTCGGAAAATGGAGAACAGAGAAAAAGAACTTTTATGATACACAAAGAAATATTTATCAATTGATGAACTAAAAATAGATGAAAGAAATATTGCCTAGACTTTGAACCATTTACTTCTTTTCCGACAGACTTTTTAAAAAAACTGTAAAAAAAAGAACATTAAAAATGGCATATATTACAATAAGCGGTCGTCCATAAATCACGTCACGCAATTTTTGACATTTTTTGAAATACAGTGAATTCCAAGTGTGGGCGAACTATGAAATGTATAATGTGCGCCATAGAATAAGACTACAGCCTTGAAAGACACTCTTAAGCATGCCAAGCCATCTGATGCATCATTAGTTTTTAAAACGCCTAGATCACTTTCAGACTTTGTGCACGATAGCTGGTGCGGTTGTCCGACAGTATTTTTCATTGTGTAGATTGCAGTAGATTTTTTATTGTTGTTGCGACCAGCATGACTTTATACTTATATACATTAAAAGGCATGTGGCATGAGTGTAACCACTTCACTGCTTTGTTGATGTCGTCTTGGAGTTTTATGCTGTCTTGGTTTGACTTGAACCCAAATTATTTTACAGTCGTCTGCACACATTTTGAAATGGTGTAGTAATTTGTCTGGTAGATCATTTATGCAGATGAGAAATAGGAGTGGTCCGAAAACAGATCCTTGAGTTACACCGCTGGATATTGTTATCCATTCAGATATGTTAATACCAATGAGTTACATGTTGTAGGCAGTTAGTTAGCCGGCTCTCAGTCATACAATAAATACAGTCCAAAAGAAACGGTTTTTCATAAAAATTTAATATGAATCAAACTTGCTCGAATGTATTTCTATTGATCAATATTGGTGTAAGAATGCTTGAGGTTTTCTTTTGAGTAGATGGATACTCTTTCTCCTCTATGTTTTTGTGTCGGATGAGTCGATGAACCAAGTTTTGATGATCAATATTGTGTGTGGTTGAAGTTAATTTCTGTTAAAGTAATTTTAGCTCTTAGATCGTCAATTTTTTGGCCATTAAGTAAGCAAAGATTATTTGCCCAGTAGATAAGTTGTTCCGACTTTTCTGTTCGTTGTATTGGTTGTTTTAGTTTTGGCGAGTCGGACAAATTTTACTTAAGTGGCTATTTGATGTTGAGTTCGTTGGTAACTTTTCAGCTATTGTGTTAAGTACAGGACTATGTTTGGTAAAAGGGATGGTTGGGAATTGAATTTTTGATTAGTTTTTGATGTGGTTGGTTAGAGATGTTTGAAAGAGTGACTTTGTATTACAAACACTGTTGTTGACACGGTAGGTAGAGATGCGTTTTGTTTTGTGCATTCGATGCATAGTTGCCAAGCTAAGCTCTTTTTGAATGTCGTCAAGTCGCGATTAATAAAGAGTTTAGTGTAGTTAGCTCGGTTTGCTGGAGCTCGGAAGAACAGATTAAACAGTTTCATTATTTGGTTGCGGACACTTTTGTTTGGAAATGTGATGGCTATCCTATTTGTTAGGACTACCAGCAGAATTACGAGAAGTAAATCGGAAGTAAGTAGGTACTTTGTCAGCTCTGATGAGATCGAAAACTTTATTGATTTCAGTTGGACCATGTTTTGATTGTTCAAGTTGACTTAAGTCGAATTTAGGTAACTTAGTTAACGATGTTTTTTGATCGTATTTCGCGTTGTTTAGATTCAAGTTAGCTAATTTAGTTTCCTGGGTTTCTATTTGACATTCAGCGGCTAGAATTCCTGCGGTGATTCTGTATAGTTGTTTTGTCATTCTGTCTCGGAGGGCAGCTACCTGAGTTTACTGTTGGTGCTGTGGTGACTGTTATGTTAGCTATAACAATTAATTTGCGTGTGTGTATATATATATATATACATATATATATATGTATATATATATATATATACATATATATATATATGTATATATATATATACATATATATATATATGTATATATATATATATATATATATATATATATATATATATATATATATATATATATATATATATATATATATATATACATACATATATATGTATATATATATATATTGATAAGATCGTTACGCGATAAGATAATTACCATCTTCTTGAAGTTCCTGTCCGTAGCATTTATTTATAAATTCTGTTTCTTGGTTATTAATTAATCTTTAATCAAAAACAAAAGCTAAAAATGTTAAACCGATTCCTTGTTTTCATAAAAACACCAAGTTGTCAATAACGCCTGGAGTCACATTAGTTTTTTGTTAAATTGAATAACTAAAAATTTATACTGTTACAATTAAAAAAACAAAACATCAAATCCATCCGTTCTCAAGCTATATCTATTTACTTTGTTATTGATTAAGTTATTACTTCTTTTCTTTAAATTATTTATTTTACTTTTTTCGTGAGTACTTTAAATAATCTTATTAAGAAAACGCTGAAACTAATCCGTCAATATGCTATCCAAACCGAACTCCTTCGGCATTAGAATAAAAGAAATTCTACATTGGAGTGAATAATTTTTTAAATATTTACTTGGAACTTTCTAAACAAATATTCTAACCTTAAAAGATAAAACAGATTCCAAAAAATTAAGCGCAGTAACTAACTTTATTTCTGTAATAAAATTGAATTGCAAATATTTATTTTATAAATCTCTTTGGTATATTTTTACACTACTTAAAATTAAATATATTTATAAAAGTTCTTTAAATATCTGAAAATAAAAAGTTCGTAATTAAATAATGAATAAAAAACCCACAGTAGTAAACGCTTCGATTTATCGCTCTTGTCTCTAAAGATTATACACTATCAGATTAAAAAGTAATCATGGCGTAGACTACATTGTATTAATGATTGTTACAGAAAAGTTGTTTCGTTTACAAGTATTATGGTTTATATAATTATTAGGCATATTGTTGAAAGAAAAAAAAAACACGCCATTTGCGAAGACTTACTACCACCCTATACCGCACTACCTATTAAATAACATTGGATCACTTAAGTTTCGTGCTCGAGCATTTTTTACACCAGTTTATATTAAAGTTTATCAGGATAATATTTAAGGAATGTGAATAAATTTAGTAAATTCCAACATACTTTTAAAACTTGAAATAAAGCTTTAAAGGTTTCGACTGTAATCTAGTTGACTTTTAATATGGTTGAAACATTAAATTATATACTTTTTCAAAATTCTTTGTTTCTTAGTGTGTGAAAAGTTACTGTAGGTTGAGATAATTTAAAATGTTCAAAAGGACTCCTCGTTTCTAGAAAGATTTCCTTTTAAAATTGATGTCGTTAAGTTTTTGGTGAAGTTTTTAAAACATCAGTTAACAAAAAACATTAGTTAAAAACATCCGTTAAAAATCAAACTTGATTAAAATAAAAAACGATTTTAATAACATTAATTTCAAAAGATTAATTTGCAATTTGAAAATTGTTAAAAATAGTTAAATATTTGCGCCTTCATTTCAAGCTGAATAAACAAAAAAAATTTACAAAATTAGCATAGCAAAAATATTTGCAAACTATAAGAAAATGTTGCGTCTATTTATCAATATAAAACAAAGACATTTATAACAACTGTCAAAAACGTCATAAAAAATAAATTTTTAACTATTTCTCTCTTTTTTTAAAAGCTTTTTGGTAAATAAATATAATTTAAAAAAACACAATTATAACATAAAAATCATTCTAAAACAACATATGGCAATATGCATAACGTATTATTTCTTAGATACAAATGCTCTGTCCAACTTTTCCAAACCCCGTCTTTATCATATACACCATTAATACCATCAGCTAAACTCTCAGGGTTCACTATATTATTTGGATGTTCTTTTCGACAAACTGCTAAATCCTCAGGTTCAATAGTCATAGAGTGAGATTCGAATAGTATTAAATCTTTATGTTTTTCAAAATTATTTTTATCTATTTCTATGTTGTTGTTAAGTAGTTCGATATCTTCATTGAGAAAGTTTTGATGAAATAAATTCATTGCATCTTCACTAGTCCTTATTTTGCTTTTACTTGTATTAATATCATTAATTTCCTTATGATAGTTTGTAATAAGACGAGGAGAAGAGTCTTTGATTTTATTAATTTTTTTTTCAGGAGTAACACTTTGAGCTTTATTTATACAAGTATTTTTCACATCACTATTTGTGTTAAAATTAATGTTACTTTCTGTTTTACTAAGTATTGTATTTGAGGTATGAATTGCATCTAAAGGTGATGGCACAAATATATTTTCATTTTGCAATTCAACTTTTTTTTTGACAAGCAGTTGTTTATCAATGGATAAGCAATTAGTTATTTTTGAAACTTGAGTTGGTTTTGGACTAACCGTTTTTGTAGAATTCATTACTTGTGATAGTGCTGCATTAGAATGAGAATTAGATTTTATTTTAGAATCAGATACTTTAACAGTTTGAATTGGTTTTATGCTTACCATTTTCTTAGAATTTGTAACTTGGGAAAGAGTTGTATTAGAAACTGATTTTAACTTGGAATCAGCTTTATTGATAGTTAATGTATTATAATTAAGTTTACACGAGAAAGAATTATTTACGGAGTTGTTTGAAGGAGAACAGTCAGGCTTTAGTTTTTTGCGTTTTCTGGATAATTTTATATCTTCTGTTTGCTCTATGGACTTTTCTATGAGAATTTTATCTTTAGGTATAACTACAGCAGTTGAACCGTTTGTTACTATACTTGTTGGAGAATCATTATTAAGTGCACGACGTATATGGTTATTACTTAAAACTTGAGCTCGCCACTTTTCAACAAGCTTTTTGGCTCTTTTGGCTAACTCCTTATTTTGAGTTTTTTTACGCATGGTATTTATTGTTCGCCCAATTCGAGTCACCTAAATACAAAGTATAATATGATATATATAATATAAATATCAATATTACCAAAAAGGAAAAATAAAAAGTTAGATATAAGGTTTAAATTGACATTAAAAATATTTTAGAAACAGAGACGTTATTAGATTGACATTTTATAGTAATGAAACTGAAGTATTAAAAAATACAAGTAATATCAAATTTAGGAATTTTTTTTTTTGGGAAAAATGACATGTTTATATTTTTCAAAATTTCAAAATGGTTGGAGCCATGTCAAAAAATATAATTAACTATAATATAATAATTAACTATAATATAATAATTAACTACCATCTAAAGAACATCATAATATATAATAATATAAACAGGGCAACTACTATCCTTAAATATTTTACACGCTTAAAGTTGAAAAATGCTAACTAAAATCCAAACAATTTCATTTGGAAAAAGTAAAGAATAATGAAAAGTTTTTTTTTCCATAATAAAAGTTATTCAATTTTAGATAATACCTGGCTAAACACAATCTCTCAGATGGTGTATGTACTGAATGCCCTGCAGCCTCTTATTTCAGTATAAAACCATCAATGACATTTTATGCAAGGCTAAGTATACTAAGATGTTATATGTATGTATGTATGTATGTATGTATGTATGTATGTATGTATGTATGTATGTATGTATGTATGTATGTATGTATGTATGTATGTATGTATGTACATAGGTATGTATGTATTGGGCGATAAGAATGTTGCAAAAGTAATTTCGGAATAGTGTTAAATATATTAAAAAGGACTTATCAAACGTTTTAAACAAATGATACAAATATTTTATCATTTAAGGAACATTTATTTGAAGTTTATGATAAAAACTTCCCAAAATGTAACTTTTATAAAACAAACAAAAATCTAGAATAAATATTGGGTAACAAAAGATCTAAAAAAATCCTCAAAAATTATTTAATACCTTAAAACAAAAATGTCAAACTATTTACACTATTCCGTTTTTTTGTTTTTTGACACTTCATAAAATTCATTTGCGACACTAATCCATTTTATTTGTTTTCGACATTATTCATTAAACTCCTTAGCAATATTATTCCTTTTTCCATTTTCAAAACTATTCATTAATTTCATTTGCGACATTCCTTGTTCTGTTATTTGACAATAAATCATGCGACAATTTGCAACACTATTCTTTTTTCAAACTTTGGACAATCAAATTTGTGACATTCCGCCACACCTATGTATTTATCTATATATATATTTTTAATTATTTAACTTCCCAAGGCCAAGAAGGCTACTACAGCCAAAGACACTACTTTTTGTAGTTACAACATATTTCTATACATATATATCTATCTACAGGCTTCGGAAGGAGTAAATGAGTGCAGAAGCTACAAATAGCCATACTAAAAATGGATTTGGCAGGTTAAAGGGGCTCTCCACCTAGATTATTTTGCACAAGCTTACTCAAGGAAATTAAATTATGTTTTGATGATAATATTCTGTAGTTTTTTTTAGTGGTAAAAAAGCAGAAAAACAAGAATTTAAAAAAAATATCTTTATTTTATCCTAACATTTTTATTTTATCTAAAATTTTAACAATTATCTAAAAATTTTAAAATTTTAACAATTATCTAAAATTTTTAAAATTATCTAAAATTTTAAAAATATCTATATTTTATCCTAACTAATTTTTATATCTTAATTTTTATATTTGTTAAATGATTTAGTTAATGAATAAATACGTGGTAATATAAATATGTTATAACATAATCAATCATTTTAATGAAACAACAACATAAAAATAGATTTACACAATAATGTTGCTAAAATAAAAACTATTGATTGTAGGGGAGAGCAGGTAGGATTCGTACAGCGGGAGCATTCGTACAGTAGGCATATCTAGACCACTCTTTGTTTTGACACATTTATATTTATGTGTGTGTGAAGACCACTAATGCACAAAGGCGAACAGCTTAGTGCCGTGGTAGTGCTATCCTAATCGTCATTGGAACAAGTCGATACGTGTTTTTGCACTGCTAAAGTAATTTTACAAATAATCTTTGAAAACATTTATTTGTAATAATTTTAGATCCAATTAATGAAATAATTTATTATGCTTTTTGTATAAGTGTCTTATATTAATATCTAATCAATAGTTTTCTAATAACCTTATCCGTTATTTTTATTTTGAATTTATGTTAGTTGATATGGTTGGGGTACATTCGTACAGTAATAAGTGGGGAGGATTCGTACTGTAAATACGTATGAAAAAACCCGCGCAGCCTTTATTTCGCATTTAAACAGACAGCCGTAACTGATATCTAGGAGAAGTTAGAAAAGCTTTTGAGAAATTATGTATTCTCTGCATATAGGATATATAATTTTATTTTTATTATGTTTAATATTTATTTTGTTTCAGTTTTAAACTTAATAAATGTTTATTTTCAATAAATATATTTTTAACTTAGTAATAAAGTACCGAACAAAAAACTGAATGAAGCTACCCCGCGTTTGGGGTGCATTCGTACGATCTCCATTTTTTTGCAAAAGACATCATAGTACTGTCTTGTTAGCTTTTTTCAAGACTAAACTACAATATTATAAAAGCCAGATATTTAGGTTACTCAGCAGCATTAAAATTATTTTAAAATAGTAATTATTTTTGCTTTTATACGACTTAGTGTAAAAAGTGTACGAATCCTACCTGCTTTCCCCTACTTCTACATATTATTATAAAAGTTAATTTGTTTATCTTACTTGTGAATAAAAATGTCATCGAATATGAAAATTTTGACAAACACTATGATAACAAATGGGAAAACAACAAATTGCTGAAAAAAGACTTATGTAATTAAACTTTTAATAAATTAGTTGTATACTTGTAAAGTTAAGATAAAAGGTTTTCAAAATTACACAGCACCTTTTTTTTTTCACTTAGTTATTTGTATGTATTTTTGAAGAATAACTAAATAAAAATTATTAACAATTTATATTTTTTACAAAAAAAGTTTACATTTTGCGCAGACTCGTGTAGACTGACTTGCCAAAGCATGTAACTCTTTCTCTATATATATTTTATTGAAATAGAGGTGCTAAAATCCAACATACACTTGAAAGTTAGAAAAATTCCTACATATGAAGTGTAAAATCAAAAAATCTATGTGGTCTCAGTAATACACAAGGGGTAAAGCTTCAAGTATTTTTAGAAGCCGAACAAGTTGTTTCTTGTATCTTTTTCAAACCATTTGAAAAATATACAAAATATAACTTTTATTGCTTGCTTATATATTATTGTTTACTCACTCCAATAGCTAAGTGAAAATGTTTACAAGGTACCCAATTGTAAAAAAAATCTAGATATATATACATATACATATATATACACACATATTTATATACATATACATATATATAAAAACCTTTTAACAAAGATTTTCTTATTATGCATATATATATATATATATATATATATATATATATATATATATATATATATATATATATATATATATATATATATATATATATATATATATATATATATATATATATATATACTCTTGCATGTCTCTTGCGTGGCATCAAAAAAAATTTCCCATAAACTGTAGTTTTAAAGAGCGCGTTAATAAACCAGACCAGAAAAAGTTTTAAAAATTTAAAAATTAAATTTTTTTTTTTAATTGATAGACTGCCTGGCCAAACCAAACCCTCAGTCGATGTAGCAGCACTCTCTTGCGAGTCAGGCTATTTGTCAGTCGTTGTAGCAGCACTCCCTTGCGAGTCAGGCTATTTGTCAGTCGATGTAGCAGCATTCCCTTGCGAGTCAGGCTATTTGTCAGTCGATGTAGCAGCACTCCGTTGCGAGTCAGGCTATTTGTCAGTCGATGTAGCAGCACTCTGTTGCGAGTAGGCTATAAGATAGTCGATGTAGCAACATTTACGCATGTTTTAAAAATGTTTTTTATTAAATCAATAACAAAAACACCACTAATTAAAAAAAACTTTCTAGTCGTTATAATTGCGGTTTTTTAAAAAATTTTTAAAAAACAATTAAATTTAATGTACTTCCGCATAAATTAATTGCTTTGACATTTCGATGACAATCAAAAACAGCTTAAGAGACGAGGTAATTAAAATTGTAGTCGTAAGAGACTTTTTTTACATTAAAACGCTCTTTCGACTACACTATAAGGGTATATATATATATATATAATATATATATATATATATATATATATAAATTCTTTATATATAAACCTTTTAACAAAGAAAGTCTGTTATTTTAATTTAGACCTAGTTTTAGATATTCCCAGGCTTCGATCATGGCAATTTTTTTTATAAATTCTTATTTAGCATAAGTATTAATGTTTAAAAAATTTAAACATTAACTATAAAAAGTTATCTATTTTGAGAACTAAAAACTTTTGACATGCTTGTTTAACTCTCTTATTTTTTTAGACGTTGATGAAATATTTAAAAAATTTTTAGTTGTCATAAAATGATCTGGAAATAGACCACTTTTGTGTAGTTAACATTGCTGATAGAAGATTACTTAAAATTTTAATTAAAAAGGTCTAAAAAATTGATTTGTAATAATTGTGTTAATCTTTTCGAAAACCTGTTTATTTAAAAAGAAAACAAAAATAACAAAAATAGGGCTATCTTATCCATTAGGCACAGTAGGAAACTATGCCTAGAACCTATAAAGTTTGAAAATAAATTAGTAAACAAGTTTATAACCTGCAAAAATCAGAAAACAAGGTATTGAAAATATAAATTTATTATGACTAACAAATTAGAAACCAAATCATAAACATAGCGAAAAAGTAAATTGATTATTAAACTTAAACATTGAAATAAATTTCAAAAAAAATTTAACATCAAATATTTTCAATGTTATTCACTGAGAGGGGTCTTGCCAAAAATTAATTTAAAATTCCAGGATATTTTCAGGACTTTTCAATAAAATTTTTTTGATTTTTTAAGTATATAATAATAATCATTTCTTGACAAGAAAAAAAATAAAATATGTTGGCTTATGAAAAAATATGCAAATGAAAAATAACTAAGGGGTCATCCATGAATCTACACAAAATTGTTATTGATGCAATATTGAACTATTTCAGAAAATAGCTCAAAAATTTCCAGGAATCATTGCTATCATTTTTCCAGGAATTTTCCAGGTTTTCGAAGTTTTTATGCTCAAAATTTAAAGAGGAGGAGAGGAAAATTACATTTAATGATAAGTTGTCGTTAAATGTAGTTTTCCCCTCATATTATTTGTAATAATAATCAATGCAGTAAGGATTAGTGGGTAATTAAAAAAAGTGGGTAATGTAATAGAGAATGGTTGTCAGGCTTGGACAGGAATGGCATGCGATCGAACGCTATTGCTGACCACGCAAATGATTTTCTTTGTTGACAACTTGACCACAACTGTTTAAATGTTGTGATGGTTTAAACATTTCTGAAATCCGTTGAAAAAAGAAACACTATGCTAAATTTAGGAAAGGACTTTAAACTAGGAAAAAAAAAAATAAAGAAAATAAAAAATTATTCATTACAAAAAAGAAATATAAAAGCTTTAAAATAAAATTCAAAAAATTCAAACTCAAAGCAAAAACTACTTTTTGTTATGTTTTTATAATAAATTTTACTTAAATTATTTAAAAGTGAGATTAAATCAATGAAAAGAAAAAAATATATATTATATTTCAAAATTTTAGTGTCTGACTCCTTACGTTTTCAGAGATATTGATTCTCAGTCACAAACTCTTTTTTGAATATTTTTTTTTGGTACCATTTTTCTTTATAAGTTTATTACATAACACAATTAGCTCTAACTTACAAAATACTTGCTCAGTGTAGTTAAGGCAATTTACAAATTATTCAAATTCTTTTATTTGGAATTAGCATGGTTTTATCAGCGTATTATGTACAAAAAAGAGCTTTAAACAATATAATTTTTTTTGCTTCGGGTTTTTATAATAATTAAAGAAACTTCTTTTTTTATATAATTTTCGAAACCTCTTTACTACCCATAAAAGTGAATCTAAAAAACACTATTTGGAGTCTTTAGATCAATTCCGCTCATCGGGGTTAACATGAATTTAGTTGAAATCTTTGGAAAAAGTTCCTTAATTTACTACTGATCCTAGTTCTAGCCGGTTCTGAGGTGTCAATACACAATATTTCTATTAATTTTCACAAAAAATACTAGAATTCCGACCAAGAAATAGCTTATAATTAAGAAAAAATTGTTAACAA
Organism: Hydra vulgaris; assembly: GCF_022113875.1. Classification (NCBI taxonomy): domain Eukaryota; kingdom Metazoa; phylum Cnidaria; class Hydrozoa; order Anthoathecata; family Hydridae; genus Hydra; species Hydra vulgaris. The sequence goes on from NC_061169.1 coordinate 21,930,405, forward strand.
ACGATCTGAACAAATCATATTGTTAAACTATGATGTTCATTTCACCTGAAAAATATATTTATTTAAAATCTTGAATTTCAAAATTCAAAACACTTTTTATAAGTTTTTTGATGCCCCGTGCAAAAAAAAGTATATCTTGAGATGCCTAATAGGTATGATTCTGAAAATTTTTCCTATAGTTCTATATATAACAAACTTCTTATTACAAACTGCAGGAGTTTTCTTTTTTGAATCTGATTTATTTGCATTGAAAGTTTTATAAAAAATTAAGAAAAATTGTTATTTAATAATGAAAAACGTTTTTATACATTTATTTTTTGCATTTTTTAAAAAAGATTTTGCTTGCATTTCACATTTACGAATCTTCAAATAATTGTTTTCAAAATATTTCTTTCAGAACTAAAAAGTAATATAAAAAAATTAATGATAAAGAAAGATGTTCAATTGGATTAATAAAGAAAATTGTATAATAAAGAAAAGATATGTCAATTTTGTATAATTAAATAGATGTCATTTAAGGATGATGGACCAGGAGAACCAACTTGCAGCCAGATTTATGAAGATAAAGATAATGAACTTTTTAATTCTCAATTCTTTTTTGACGGCTATGAACATAAGTTCTTTTAAAATGCATTCTAGGAATAGTAGTCACTGAAGAGTTGCTCTAGGTAAAAAAAACCATCACATGTTCAAAAAACAGAAAAAGTTAGATATTGCAAAGACTTTAAATGAAGATCCTGATCAGTTAAGCCAAGAAGATTCCTTCAATAAATTATCTAAGGAGGTTAAATGTAAAGCAAATGATATGGATATAGCAAAAGTTAAAAAAATAATAATAACTTTCAATTAGAATCAGAAAACATAATTGCTACTGGTTCCAAAACCTTGGTCTAACATATGTATAGAAAAGAATTTTGTTTTACTAATTATATGGTGATATCACACAAACTGTTGCTGAAAAATGGTGTTTCATTTTTTCCTAATTAAAAAAAGGAAAGGAAACATCTTATTTGTGTGTTTTTGAATGCGGTAGTGATGTAGTGGTTGAGCGCTCACTTAATAAGCGAGAGGTTCCAAGTCCACCACTTCCCTGGTAGTACCGCGCTTAACTTGTTTCTCTGCGCAGCGGCCTTTTTCTCCAAGGTTCGTGTTTCAGAGTTATAAAGTTGAGAGAGGGTTTTAACCACAATTAAGTAACCTAGTGGCTTTTCTCGGCCACAGGGAGGTCAATTAACAAAAACAAAAACAAAAAACTGTATGTGTATTTCCTATATGCCAAGTTTAAAACCAGTTATCCTAATAACTGATAACCAAAATGATGCATTACAGTGTGAGCATCTGGTTAATGATTAGTGCAGTTGAATTATCAAAGGTTTATCATGAACTTAATAATTTGTTTGTAGTAGGGCTAACAAGAACAGCATGTTACATTGTTACCCTTTGTGTCCAGAAGATTCTATATTAAGAAATTATCTTAAAAATGAATTCTATTTTCAAGAAGATATTGAAGAAGATCATGGTCATTGTATAGATTACAAACAATGGAGGACAACTAACCGATCTGAGCTAGTAAGTCTATTTATAGTATATCATGCAATGAATTTATAGCATATCATGCAATGAAGTTAACAACTGAACATATTAAAAGCAATATTTCTCATCAATATTTCTATCAAAAAATTGTGATAGCAGCTACCACAATTTTATTCCAACAAGTAAAACAAAAGTTGTAACTAAAATTGTTTTTGAATAAAAAAAAAAACTATTCATTTGTTTGTAATTTTTGATGAGATTATTAAAGATTGCTTGCCTAATGTAAGCATTAAAATATTTGCATCTTTGATTTATAATAACAACCCATAGATTGGACTAGTGGAGGATATTGATGTTGAAATTCAAGACTTTCAAATTAGATTCCTGCATCCAATTTACCTTTCAAGGTCGTATTGTCGGCCTTCTACTCAGCGTGGTTAAGGAGAGATCCGAAGAAAAATATAGCGTTTAGGCTCTTTAGCTTTCAAAAAATGTTGTTTTATTTTATGCGCATTTCGATTGGTTTATTCTTTTTTTTTAAATTATGAAGCTCATTCTTTTATTTTGTTTTCAAATATTTGGTAATTTAAAATCTACAAGTTTAAGATTTTAACCAAATACTTAGGGGCAGCAGTTATATAAAAGCTGAAACCTTTTCTTTAGGTAATTTATTCAAACGACTATAAAGAGGTTTTGAAAGTAAATTGCTATGAGAGAAAACCAATGTAAAAACTTTTTTTAACGTTTTTTCTGTTCACAGAAAGATAAAATATGAGGTTTTTACCCATTTATTAAATATTTTGATGCTGTAAACATGGTTACTTTTTACTTTCAAATAAAAGAGATATTTTTGGAATGTAAAAACTGAACATCCTTGTTTCACCTGTTTTCATGACACTACCCGGTCGCGTTTTATGTATTTTAGTGGTAGTTTTATTTTGTTTTATACTTTGATTGAAAAAAAAATTATGAAAAAATAATAAATTATAAAAGAAAAGCTTAAATTTTACTTTTTAAAAATATATAATAGTAATAGTTGAAAATAAGCGAAATACACAAAAAGTTTAAGTTTAAAAACGCAAATTTTAATTTTTTAAGATATGCAAATTTTTTTAATCTCTCCTTAACTACGCTGAGTAGAGATGGTGTGTGCTGGGTTCCATCAACAAACTTAATCTTAATGATTAATATTCCAACAACTGTCAAAGGAAGACAATACAAAATCACTGAAATTGATCACCAAAGCATTAAAAAAAGTGGGTAAACTTTAAACCAGAGAACTAATTTTTTATGAAACTGTTAAAGATTTGAGAAAAAAAAAATTGAGAATTCATTATCTTTATCTTCATAAATCTGGCTGCAAGTTAGTTCTCCTGATCCATCATTCTTAATTCAATTTAATTATACATAATGGACATATCTTTTTTTTATTACACAATTTTCTTTATTTATTAATCCAATTGAAAATCTTTCTTTATCATTAATATTCATTATTATATTATTTTATAGTTCTGTAAGAAATATTTTGAAAACAATTATTTGAAGATTCGTAAATAGAAAATCCTTCATTAAACATACAGGTTGTATGAAGTGAAGATCTTTAATGTGAAATGCAAACAAATTTATATATTAGAACTGTACCTAAGATTCTAAAACCTTTTTTAAAAAATGCAAAAAAATAATGTATATAACTTTTTTCATTATTAAATAACAATTTTTCTTAATTTTTTTATAAAACTTTCAATGCAAATAAATCAGATTCAAAAAAGAAAACCCCTGCAATTTTTTTTGTAATAAGGAGTTTGTTATATATAGAACTAGAGGAAAATTTTCAGAATCATACCTTTTAGGCATCTCAAGATATACTTTTTTTGTACGGGGCATCAAAAAACTTATAAAAAGTGTTTTGAATTTCGAATTTTTATTTAAAGCTTGAATTTTTGAGTGTTTTAGGTATCATTTTTGAGTTCCTCTCCTTAAAAAATAGTTAAATAGTTAAGTACAAATTTTCAACACTATTGAGCAAGTATTTTGTAAGTTAAAGCTAATTGTGTTATCTTCAGACATTAAAATTTGGAGTAAAGTTTTCTTTACTCCAAAAGTCTGTCTGAAGATAACACAGTCTAATAAAAGTCAGACATTAAAATTTGGAGTAAAGTTTTCTTTCATTAAAATGAGCTTGTATTCGGAAAATCATCAAAATCTAAGATAGCATGGTGTCGAAAAAAAATTTTTTTTTGGGGGGGGGGAGGGAGTTGATTGACATGGAATGACCTATAAACATTTTTTCCATAAAGTTGCAAAAAAATAAAAAAATTTTAAATAATAACTTAATAACTTAGTCTTTTAAAAATAGTAATTTTTAATCATTTCATTAGTAAGATTTGTTTATTCATGATGTAACGATTTTTTTATTGCGTTCAAATTGTTAAAACATTAAAACAGCTGTTGTCAAATTAGAAAGAAAAAAAATATATAAGCGTTGTAAGTTACAGCGTGCGATTGGACAAGATTGTTGTCCAATTTAAAGTGGGTAAATAATACAGTAAAGAATAGAAAGTGACCAATAACTAATGCTGTAATAGAATAGTGGTAGAACTTTCTGCTCACAACCAAGAGGTTCTATAATCAAATCATATGCTTCAGGGTTGGTCAGGAAGCAGGTACGATCACACTATATATAATCACACATATAATATTTAATTGCGACAATATGGTCACAGCTTTTTAGATATTTTGAGATCGTTTCAAAAACGCAAAAAAATATTAACTTGATGGGAGATAACTACTAAAAAAAGCAAAATAAATTACATTTAGAATAAATTATTTCTAAACTACTCTCTTTTACAATTTTTATATAAAATTAGGCGACACTTTTATAAAAAGTAACAACTTACTATTAATGATCATTTACTAAAGTAAACCAACGTTCTTCAGTTTATCAAAGAGTATAATACAATTCCTTATTTAAGTATTTATGTTTTATTTCAACAACATTCTAAAAAAACCTAATGTTGAATTATATAATAACTAAAGAACTAAATATATTTTTATAACCATTTCATTCTTTGCGTAATTTGCAAAGTTTAGAATATATAAAAGAATTCTTCTTAAGATAAACAAAAGAAATAATTAAATCACTGCGTTACTATAAAAATATTATAACAATATTTTCTTTTAGCAGTGTCTCTAAAATATTTATAAAAAATTCCCCAATACAAAGACCTCTAAACAGTGGTCTATAATAATCAGTATTCAAACTGCAGACTATGTATACATTTAATAACTTTATATTTTCCTTAATTCAATCGATTTATTATACTATAATATATATTATAAGTTAATATATAAAAGATACATTACATTCTAAGTAAATTATGATTTTTGTTTTTTGAAAACTAGAAGCACGCTTTTATTGCAAACATTAATGTTTAAACTAAAAGGTATAATATATTTATGAGAAGGAAGCGGAACTGTTTCACAATACTGCTGATGTTTAGTGAGTGGGTTTTTTAATAAATTTGTATGTTTATTTTTCTGTATGGACCTCTGCGCAGTGTTCGTTAACTCGTAAGTCACTTTATATAATTGTATGTATGTGTTTTGCTCCAACCTCTGGCGCAATGTTTACCCTCTCCTAATTTACTCTATATATATATATATATATATATATATATATATATATATATATATATATATATATATATATATATATATATACATATATATATATATATATATATATATATATATATATATATATATATATATATATATCTATATCTATATCTATATCTATATATATATCTATATATATATATATATCTATATATATATCTATATATATATATATATCTATATATATATATATATATATATATATATATATATATATATATATATATATATATATATATATATATATATATATATATATATATATATATATATATATATATATATATATATATATATATATATATATATATATATATATATATATATATATACTATATATATATATATATATATATATATATATATATATATATATATATATATATATATATATATATATATCTATATCTATATCTATATCTATATCTATATCTATATCTATATCTATATCTATATCTATATCTATATCTATATATATATATATATATATATATATATATATATATATATATATATATATATATATATATATATATATATAGATATATATATATATATAGTAAATTAGGAGAGGGTAAACATTGCGCCAGAGGTTGGAGCAAAACAGATACATACAATTATATAAAGTGACTTACGAGTTAACGAGCACTGCGCAGAGGTCCATACAGAAATATATATATATATATATATATATATATATATATATATATATATATATATATATATATATATATATATATATATATATATATATATATATATATATATATATATATATATATATATATATATATATATATATATATATATATATATATATATATATATATATATTTATGTTCAATAACCTGTAAGTTCCTGTATGTCTACTTGATTATTAATTTTATTAACTTAGATGATTAGAATTTTATTGAAATCAGTTGTTGTTGAATGTATGATTTTTATAAAATCAATCATGCTAATATTTTAAAATGATTTACATTTAAAGAATTAAATATTAATCTATATTTTTTTAAATATATAATTATTTATATAATTAAAAAAAACAAATATATAATTTTAAATATATAACTATTTATATAATTTTTTATAAAACTTAATTAACTTACAAAATACAATTTGAATTAAATTTTTTTTAATAACGATCAAGAAAAGTAAATCATCACTTAATTTAAAAGCGCAAAGCGCTATTAAACTAAGTGATGATTTTAAATATAAAAACATTGTGAAGCAGTGATCAAATTGTCACCAATAAATAAAATTTGCGTGGTCAGGAATAGAATGCAATCGCACCCAACCAAGCCTGATGCCTCTGAAAGTACCATACTCAAATTGTTTCTTCACACAGCAGCTTTGTTTCAGCTTTTGTTTCATGTTTCAGTGTGAGTTCAAATAAATAAAAAAAGAAAGCCTCCTCAAATATAAATATAATATTGAATAATGGCTCTTGGAGAGTTTAATGTGAAATTAATTTAAAAATGCCTTTAAATCAAAAAAAAAATAATTCAATTATTCTTATATAGGTAACTTGTCATAAGATTTTTTATTAAAAAAAATCAAATAATGAAGGGTAATGCTTAGTAAAGTTTTGTATTTTCATAAATTTTACTATTTATTACAATGAAAACATTGTAATAGTAGAAAATTGTATATAATATGCTAACAGGTATGCATGTAAGTTTTAAAGTAAAGTAAAACAAAGTAAAAAAATAAAGTAAAAAAAAGTTATTTAACTTCATATAAAAGTAATCAGGAACATATTACATAAAACTATAGCTATGACCAATTTTTAATATACAATATTTATAAACAAGAAATATTAGCTACATAAATCGATGAAACAGTGGGGAAGGGCGTTTAAAATTTTTGTTAATGATTACTTAAAACTGATTTTATTGTTTATACAATAAACAAAATAATTAACAATAAAACCACTTATAGTTTTAGGAATAACTATATTGTTTATTAAATAACAACTTTGTAACAAATTACAATTACCACTAATTTTAAATAACAAATATATTAATTCTGTATAAGTTGTTCATAACAATCAATAGTCAAACCATATCAACCAAGTTAATCGCAGTATACAATTCCCTTCTAATTTTAAAGATTGAATCTGCTGATTCAAAAAGCAAAATATAAACATTTATAGGTGAAACCGCTTTATATGTTGTAAGAAATTCATCAACTTGTCAAATATTGCTTGAAATCAATGAGTAATTTAAAACAGTTAAGTATCCAAGATTTCAATTATATTGAGTCTAACATAATTAGTTAATGTTTAATGCTAAATGACAAATTTCTGACAATTAGAACATAGGATTAATAATTTCTTAACATAAAAAATATATAAAAACTTAAGTTGTAAAAAAATTTAGTCAATTAAAATTACATCTAAAGAATAGTAAAAAGGAAGTTTAAAGATCTAGGTTTCTGCATTCCAATGATAATGGGTGATTAACAGAGATCATTAGTTTTCAACCAACATTGAATTATCAACATAATTGTTATAATTAAATCAGCAATAAGTTATTAATATAGAGGGAAAAAAAATCTATAATTATCATATTTAAATAATGATAAACTCATAATTTGCATTAAGATCATGATATATGCATATAGTTTTATATATGAGAATATTTTTAATGAAAATAAAATTACTATTATTATTTTTTTAACGAAAATTAGTATTACCAGTGAAATAAATATTATATAAAAGCTAAAAATATTGATGTTCATATGCTAAATGTATTTTTACTTTGATATAAAAAAAATTAAAATTTAAAATGATGAGATGGTAAAACAAAGTAATTCGGTTCGTGATAAAGAATTTCAACTTATTATTGCTCAAGATAAATTCAATTTAAAAATGTTTTATGTAATATTTTGAGGGTGTAATTACAAAGGACATGAATTTTAAAGGAAAAAGATCTGTGTTTAGAATTTTCTTTAATGAGTGCATGGCAAATAAAGGCGGAAGCCAGAAGTCATAAAAACATGGCCTGATTACCCATAACTATATCAGTTGTTTTATGTATTTAAAGATATTTAACATATATTGTACATAGATCTATTGTTTAAATACTATTCTACTTTTTGAAATTTATTTTGATGTAACATAGTTAGCTAAGAGCATAGATTTATGCTGAAGGCAGCACATTCATTTATTACAGGTAGATTATTGAACTTATTCTTATAGTTAATCGAGGAATGTCTCTTAAAACATACCTCAAGAGCTTCAGAGGTCATTGCTAGCCTCTCTAGGCAGGATACAACTTCAAGTACAACCTCCATGTTCAGCACCTGCAAAGAAAATTTTTCTGAGTAAATTTTTCGATTTTGTAAACAAAATCACATTACATTCTGGAAAAACTGGAGTAAAATGCTATTACATTGCCTTCGGGATCTACTGCTTTATCTAAACGTGCCTTGATTTCGAGAGCAGTGGGAGGCATGAATGTCAAAATACTGTAACGATTTTTCCAAACAGTACACCCGTCTGCTTTGCCAAGCCAGACATTCTGTTCTACGAAATTTTGTCATGAGCGCTAGATATTGCTGTCAGTACTTACGGGAACTGAACCGAGCCAATCGTGCCTTATTTTATGTCATTAATTTAAGTGCATTGTGGGTACTTGCCTCAATAACCTTAAGATGAAAGTTTAAAATAAATTACGGCTTTATCTAAAAACAAATTTGTAGTTGATGTTAAATTGATGTTAAGCAAATAAAATAACACAATAATGAATCCGAAAAAAAAAATTGTTATAATACAGAGCCGTAACCATAATTTTGATATTAGGGGGGCCTATGGTTCTTTTAAAGGAGGTTGGGTGTAACGAAAAGCTTCGACTTTCATTTACAATATATATATATATATATATATAATTTTTATAAAAGTTCCATATTTAATACTTAATTTTTGAGTATTTATAGAAAAAGTAAAAATTAAAAAAGTAAAATGTTTTTAGTCATTCTACCAATTTATTGAAAATGCCCAAACAAAACGCGTTCTCTTCTCTTAAACAATATTGAAAAAGGCGCGTGGGTTCAAACTTGCGAAAACGAAAGTCACGACCCTTAAATTACATTAAGGTTATAATATATTTTGGTTGCCAGTAGACAAGAGATTATTCTTTGAATATGCAGTTTAAAAAGTAATATAAATGCTGTACTTCCAATACTGTCGTCAAAAAAAAAATGTTTTCAAGTTTAAGAAAGAGAGAATTGATATTGAAGCCAACATTTGCAAATTCAATATTTGCCCAGCTTGATCATACATTTCTGTTTCTCACAAAGATAAACAAACTTTCTTATGTTAATCTTATTTATCTAATGCAACTTACAATAATAAATAAGACAAGATTATTCAAGTTGCATTACCTTTGACCTGTTATTAGTCCGAATACCAAGAGTTATAAACTTTCAGTTGGATGAAACTTGACAGTATCCTTATATGGGATCAAGTTGAAGACTCAATTATTTATTATTATATGTAAATGTAAAATCCCCTTTAATGTTGATGAATTATTGTGCCATGACCAATTCTCTAACTTACGAGTTTCATAAGTATCTGTTTATAGTTCTTGCTCTGTTTCAAATAATGATAAGTCGATGGCAGTGAAATTGATGCAAGTGATTAGTTAGATTCAAGTGATTAATGGTTAAAAGATGACTATAGAGACAAATAGTATAATGGACGATTAATATATGACTTGCGTTTATACAGTTTTATTGTTCGTAAATCTTTTAAAATGGAATATTATAATATAGAATAACTTATTCTATATTGAATATATTATTTTAAAAAACTTAATTCATCAAAATACAATAATTATAAGGCAGCAATAAAATTGAATGTGAACGTTTTGAGATTAAAATTAGGTTATTTTTAATTGCAAAACTAGCAATTTGTATTAAAAAAACAAATGACATTTATAAAAAAAAGTTTTTAATTTGTTTAGTTCTCATAACTCTGGTACAACCTCGCTAAATAATAGGGATTCCTTATTCAGTACCGCCAAGAGAGAGGGGAGGGGACAAGTTACTTGTGTCGCGGGTGGCAGATAACCAAGGGGTGCCAAATGAAAAGAAGGCTTTAATATAGGAAAAATTTAGAGGCACCAATAAGGGTTGCTGTCCTAGGCGGCGTGACGGTTCTCGGCGGCCCTATCCCCATTTATTTTAACACGCATTACAAAAATCTCCTCTTTTTCAGCGGTTACCATATGGCAACCCTCTCTCTCTCTCTCTCTCTCTATATATATATATATATATATATATATATATATATATATATATATATATATATAAGGCCGTCCCGAAGAGATTTTAAAGGGGGAGGGTGATTTGTCTGTTTTTTGCCGGCTAAAGCCAAAAAAATATTTTTAGAACGCTAACTTATCTTAAAAAAAAAAAAAGGTCCTCATTTTCCGATATTTGCCAACTGCCAACAATAGATCCAATTTTGCCGACTCCAATTCCAATTTGCCGACCAAAAAAATTCGTAGGGGGCTAGACACCCTCCTCCTCAGGACGGCCCTGCAAGCATCGTTTATCTCTACAAAAATGCTAATTAAAGTTTTCGAAAATGTTTATTCGTGTTTGACATTTGTTAATAAACACATTTGGGATTATCTACTAAATCAATTTTGTTCAATGCTTCCACATGAGTATGAAGAACAAGCAAGTTGTTAAGCCGGGAATCTGTTGTTGTCGATCGAAGGTAGGTTTCAACTTTTGTTAAAGCGGAGAAAGATCCTTCACTAAGAGCATTAGAAGCTGTCATGACAAGAATTAGCTTGGCAATCTTTACAACTTTGGTAAGTAAACTTTTAGAGTGATCCAAACTCTTGGAAAACATGATGAGATCTTTGATAGTGAAATTTTTGGTGTCGTAGCCTAATGATGTTGCAATGCTTGGGTAAAGAGCAATTTGTGTTTTAGCTAAAGATTGATTGATGTCTTGAGAGCAAAAGTTACAAACTGATTGCAGGTGATTTTCCCAACTTTCCCTTTTTATTGACTTGAAAAGAACCTCCTGAAGATCAATTTATACTTTGCAATCAGGTTTATCAAACTTCTGTTTTATAAAATCGATAAAAAGATCAAACGCTTCAAAATACAATTGGTGATAATGTTCTTTTGGTAAATCATAGAGATGATATGTTTTTTTTGGGATTAGAGTTGCTTTTAAACAATCTGGAATTTTCTTTTTTCTCGAGAGTTTAGGTTCAGCGACACCAAGCTGGGTTTTCCATTTCATAACACTTTTTCAAAACAGTTTGTGAATTTCGCTACTTCAGGATTTTTCTAGAACATTACCAACGGGAGAAGTTAAGTACTGTCCTTCTTTTACCAAAATACTTTGACCTTGGAGTCCCTTACTTAGATTGTCCGTTTGTATCAGGAGGCATTCCCCTTAATAGCAACAAAAGATAAAATCAAATGTCCACATTACAAGCTTCACTCTCCGAATTCTTCCTACCATTTTGGTGCCACTCAATTCTTGCAATGACCATCTCCAAAGCTTCATTAGGAATTTCTTTTAGGTAACTTTTTGCATACATATGCTGTTCCAAAGGTTTCGTTGAGACTTGGAATATTTTTTGATGAGTTCACCGATTGCAAGGTTTAAAGCGTGGCCGTAGCAATCCGTGTATAAGCACTTCTTGTTAAATAACTTTATCTCAGTTGCTACTCCAGATTTAGGACAAGAAACATTAGCCACTCCGTCATAGGATTGACCTCGCGCATCTTTAAATTTCAAATTCATCCTGAAGAGAGTATCTTTGAGAACACGCACATTTTTTTTGAAAGTTTTTGGTAACGGATGCATACCAATGAACTCTTCGTGTGCTTTTAAATCATCATTGACCCATTGAAGACTAACAACCAGCTACTACGTATTGGAAACATCGCTTGTTTTATCTAAAAGAATGACAAAGAAAACATGATTTGAAACATATTTTTGCATATATGTAAATATATATATGTTTAAAATTTTTTACACAGAGGGGAATTGGGTACATAACCGCCCCCTTAACGTTTGGAATAATGTTGTATGAAAATAAAAAAAAATGCGTTTTTTTAACAGTTTATTTTAATAACCACATTATTAAGCCTTAAATTGATACAATTAAGAAAAAAATTAAACGGTTTTTGAAAAACAATTATACAAAATTACACTTAGTGAAAAAAACGGTTTTGCCCACATTGTGAGGCACAATCACACCCTCACAAAAATCGTTGGGGTACATTTTTGTGGTACATTTTCTTTACAATTGTCACAGCTCAGATTATTTTCTGATTTTGTTCTACGTTTGCTTACTGTGTATTCTTTGTATTTACAGTCTGAGTTTTCTCATTCGATATACTCTTAGCTTTATATATTAATTAAAAACTCATTTATAAAAATTAAATAAAAAAATACAAAATCTAATTTCCAACTTCTAAAAACAAAAACATTTCTATTCAAGTTTTTACACGAACGCGTGTTACATGAGTTTTTACATGAACGCATTCAAGTGTGACGATTATTGTTATTCGTAATTACCAAACTTTGATAAATATCAAAAGTATGTGGTTGTGCCTCCTGTGTGTTTATGCAGTTCCCGAGAGTTTATGCCCCAGAGGACAGTTTTTAGAAAGAATACAGTTTCATAACTTGCTTATTAGGTTATATTCATATCAAAAATAGTTTTCACTTGATGAAATAACGCTGATAACATCTATCTTTAACACTAAAATCAAATATTGCTTAATCCTAAAAAGTAAGGTCTGGAAAAATATGACATAAATATAATATTTTTATCAAAATAAACATCATTATGCACAACTTCAAGGAAGCGTAACAGGCACTTTTTTAGTTTTACTAACGCGTTGTATGTTTTTTGCCATATTAGATAACATTTTTTAAAGAGAAATGTTAAAAATATGCGGTTATTTCACTTCCCCTATATTCTTCTTTAACAATTAAAATGAAAAATTTTTTTAGGGGGCCAAGACCCCACTGCTAGTTACGGCTCTGCAAGATATATAATTGATTTTTTTGACGAGATTAAATAAAAAAAAACTGCATAATTTTTACTACTAAAAGTTTCATGCGTTTAGCATCCCAGTGGGCACCGAACCAAAAAAAGACGTCTTTTGAACGTTCAAAAGAGGTCTAAAACGTTCAGAAGACGTTTAAAGACGTCCAAAACGTGTATAAGACGTCATTTTTACGTCCGTGTCCTCTGGGATGACTCTTTTTCATCAATTTTTAACGATTTCGGGTTTTAAGTAGCATAGTTGTCTATATTATGAGAGTTATTTGCAAAAGAGAGAGTGATGGAGTATGGTATCATGTATGGTATAACATCAGAAGTCAAATAATATGAAAAACAATATGACTAGTAATTAAAAAAATACTAATAAAAAAGAAACGTTACAATACACATCAAAAACATTAAAATAAACCTAGTGATTCTAAAGTTGTTATAAAAATACAACGGAAACGCAAAAAGACTTTATTAAAAAGGTATTAAAAAAGAAACGATAAAATAAACTATAGTTTAGTTAATTTAGTAGCCTATAAGCAGCTGTTGCGGTTTTCAAAAGATCTAATTTTTTTTTGAGGTTTAAATTAGTTTCAAAAGGGTGAAAACCTAATTTTTCATTTGTTTTAAAAGACTATTTTAAATCGTCTATCGTCATCGTCCTTCTTTAAGATCTTTAAGTCAGCGTGGTAATTATTAACAACTCTTACCCAAATGAAAACTAACTTTTTTTAAAGAACTATTCATAAAAATTTAGTCTTGAATAGAGTAATAGAAGCATCATTAAAGCAACATAAGCTACTGAAAAGACACCATTGTAGCCACATAAACTACTGATGGTGGACAGTCTACTGCCCATCTTCACGTTAAATTTTAAAGGAAATTTTTAAAAAAATAACAAATTATTTTAAAGGCACTATTTTATTCGAATATGTTAAAATATTACTTGGGCGGCTTGGCCACTAAAGCAACTGAAAAGAAGGCTGTTGCCAATAACCTTCTTTTCAGTAACTTAGGTCCCCAAGTAACATTAAAAGCTGTGTGCTCCATAATTTGTGGTGCACAGATCTTTTAGTCTGTGGTTAACCGGCTTTCCTTGCGCTTAACGGTTATCGTTTTATTATCTCCCCCCCCCCTCCTTCTGATACCAAATAAATAATGCATAATAAATATTTGATCATAAAGATTAAAGGTTTACCACGAAACGGGTGAGTTTTGCGACATCGGTTTAAAAAGAGGCGCGATGTTAAATGCTTTTACGCGGGGTTCTGTACCGTACAGAATTTTTGGGGGCACTTAAAAAATAATTTAAAAAGAAACAAAAAAATTAAAACTATGCCCTCCTCCTGACCACATTTAAATGTTTAATTAGGACCCATAATCTACTTTTGATCTAAACGAAAAAATAATTTTGCTCCTTATAGCTCAAGGGCCCTCGCCGTCGCTATCCTACTTTTACAAATCCATCCTATTAACTATATTAGCCCCTACTTGTATAATTTGTATTGCCCCGCCGCAAAAACGACCCACATACATTTGAATAATTCCGAAAAGTATAACCCAGATGTACCCATCAACTAATGCTTTTTAATAAACTACCGACCTTAAAAAAATGTTAGTAAAATGACTTTGTTTTTTGAAGAAGTAAATAATGTAATTTACATTTTGCTTACTTACTAAGTAAAATAAGTATTTGAAAAAAAAACTTTACTAATAGGGTAAAATTTTCTCAAAAAACAAGGGGTCGCACCCTGCATCACCAAATTCGCTGAAATTTGGCACAAATGTTTAAAGATAAGTTAAGAAAGATTGTAAAATTTTTTTTTCAACCCTTTCACATTTCAACCCTTTCACATTTCAACCCAACAAATTTCAACCCTTTAAGATTTACAGTAGTTATTTTTTGACTGAAAAAAGAGGGGGGGATATGTCAATTTACCATTACCCTATTAACAAACTTGTAGTAATGTTGCAAAGCTAAAACTTGGTACCAAAGGAAACCTGCTGAATCTGAAAATCATAAACTTATATCTCTCAAAACAATAAAATATAGTTTATTTATAGATCCACAAAACGCACTTGTTAATGTCAATAAAAAAGGCCATTGACAACTATAGTTCTAGAAAAAATCTGACTGATGAAAAAAAGTTTTGGTTTTCATTATTTTGAATATTAAACATATATCTACTTTGCGAACCAATTTTTATTTGGCCTTATGTTTTATCAAGGAGTTATTGATGTTTTAGTTTTTCAATTTTTCTAAAGATATTTTGCAAAAAAAAAAAAAAAAAAAAAAAAAAAAAAATGCAAATATATTTTGAATACAAATACAATTATTTTTATTTTGTAATAGCTTTGTAAAAAATTTACAAAGTTATTACAAAACATAGTTGAACATTTTATAAATTTGTTTCTTTTTACTTTCATTACATAATAATAATGTCATTTTCATTACATAATATCATGTCATTAAATTTAACAATATTATGTAACTTTTGTTGTTGATTGTTTTGTTGTAATAAAACATTCATTATCATCAATAAAAAAAGTAATAAAATGATATAATAATGTCTAATTAACATTACCACGTTAAGTTACATAACTAAATAAAATTATATTTAGTTATCTTTTACTTTTACACAACTTTTTGTAAGTAGTTAATGGAAAATTTACAATAATTAGTAGATAGTTAGGCATTTAAAATATGTCTATTAAACTAATAGCTACTTGTTCAAGCGATATGTTTTTTATAAATACATATTGACATGATATTGTTTGTGTTCAAGTGTACTTTTCTTGTTAGAGACATTAAGATTATTTAAGATTTCTTGTATTAAGTGTTTAGACAGAGATTCCTCATTATATTTTTATATGGATAACAAAATTAATTGCTGCTTTGTAAATAATTATGGAGTTTGTTATAAACAATCATATACTCAAGAAAGAAATCTGATTAAAGATATTGACAGCAATGATCATAAGCTACTTGAAAAACGAACAAATCTGAAACAACAACAAATTACTAATATATGCACACACCATCATGATATGTTAGTTGTAAGATATGAGGGTAATCAAAAAAGTTGCTGTAATCCATTTCTGAGTCACCAAAAGGTGTGTTGAGGAAAAATTTATTTATTTATATTTCATTAAGTAATATCATTATTAATAAGTCATATAAGTTTTTTTGGTAATAAGATTTGTTCAATGTTTCATAGTTATTAATATAGCAAATTGTATAATAATATAATTACATAATATATATATATATATAATTATTGTTATTTAAGTAATGTAATTACTTTCTTTTTAAGCATCTCTACGTGTGATTACAATGCATACTGTGTTAGAAGCAGAAACCATAGGTTTAAATCATATACCTGGAAAAAAACTGTGTCCAACCTGTTGAAGTAAAGTTATGACATGTTTATCAAAAAGTATAAGTGAAAATAAAAATGATGAAGATTTTGATATTGTTAATGAAAGATCCATTCAAAATAAAAAAGAAAGTGTAGATACACACTTTGCATCTGCCGGAGTATCTCCAATTAAGATCAAAGGATTGCACAAGTCAGGTAAAATCAGAGAAGGTAAACGAAAATTGACAGCATTAACAACCTCTATTAAAAAAAGGTAGCCATTTCCCTTAATAAATCAGAAGAAAGTTTTGAAGAACAGTCAAGTTTTAATAATGAGTATATGTAAAAAGCAAACTTGTTTGATAACATAATGGTATTGTTAACTAACAAAATTACAGAGTCTACATCAACATCAAAAAAAGTACAACTTGCGACACTTGCTCCAACAGACTGGTCAATAAAAAAGGTATCTGAAACATTGCATGTAACAAACTATGTAGATCGAGCTGCACGTAAGTTAACATTAGAAAAAGGTATTTCAACCATGCCTAATCCTAAATTAGGAAAAGCTCTTTCTGATGTAACAGTTCAACTGGTCAAAACCTTTTATGAAGACGATGAACATAGCTGTATAATGCCTGGTAAAAAGGACTATGTAAGCATAAAGAAAAATGTCCACATGCAAAAACGTTTGCTCTTGTGTAACTTAAAGGAATTGTTTGTTGCCTTTAAAACCAAGAACCCAGAAATAAAAATAGGATTTTCAAGGTTTTGCACCTTGCGACCTAAATGGTGTATTACTGTTGGTGCCTCAGGAACACATTTTGTATGCGTCTGTGCTATTCATCAGAATTTGAAACTGCTTTTACATCCTCTTGGTGTGACATACAAAGAATTGTTACCTTATATTGTCTGTGATATAACTAATAAAGACTGTATGATGAGGAAATGTGAAAAATGCCCAGCAACTATGAATGCATTGGTTGAAAAACTTTATAATATACTTAGAGAATTTGAAGATGATGATGAGATTGAATTTGATCAATAGACAACAACAGATAGGTCAAACTTGACACATAATAAAGAGCCAGTGTTTGAATACATTGAACTAGTATGTAGAAAACTGGAAAAACTTGCACCACTTTCGTATTTAGCAAAGAGTCAAGCATTATACCTGAGATCAAGAAAGGAAGATATGAATGAGGTAACAGCATTATTTCTGGGTGATTTTTCAGAAAACTATAAATTTGTAGTTTAGGATGAAGTGCAAAGCTTTGATTGGACAAATTTACAATGTACACTTCATCCAGTGATTATTTATTTCAAAAAAGAAGGCATTCTCAAGCACAAATCCTATTGTATTATTTCGGATGATATGATCCATGATGTGAACATGGTTTATAAAATTATTGAGATTGTTTGCAATGATATAAAAACAAATTTGCCTCAAATAAAAAATATTGAATACTTTTCAGAGGGTGTGCAGGTCAATATAAGAATTGCAAAAATGTGTTAAATCTTTGTTTCCATTGTGAAGATTTTGGTTTTACTGCTAAATGGAACTTTTTTGCAACTAGTCACGGTAAGCAACCTTGTGATGGGATAGGTGGTACAGTCAAACATCTGGCAACACTAGCAAGTTTGCAAAGAGATACGGATAATCATATTTTATCTCCACAAACAATGTATAAATATTGCAATGAAAACATTGAAGGCATAAATTTCATATATATTTCATCAGAAGATTTAACTTTGGTGAGAACCGCTCTTAAAGAACGATTGGATACTGCTAATACAATACCTGGAACACGTAGTTACCATCAGTTTGTACCACTTGGCCATCAAAAGGTAAATTATTATTTTTTAATTATACCTTTAACCATATTTTAAAATACACGCATAATGATTGATAAACTCAAATAGATATTAGATTTTTGCAGAATCATTATCAAAAAAATTTGTATTTTATTTTATTTCTTCTGCTATCTATGCATTTAATAAAACATGTTTGATAAGTAAAACGGAATAATTGCATATGTTACTATTTTGTTTAGGTAGGCACTAAGCTATGCAGTGTTGATGAAGAATTTGCTTTAATTCATGACTTTGGAAATATCCAGATAACAACTGTTAACCTAGTACCAGGTGATTATGCCTGTGTTTCCTATGAGCAAAAGTGGTGGATAGGAGTCATTGAAGATATTAATTTAGAAGAAAAAGATGTGCTTGTAAAATTTATGTGTCCTAATGGTCCTGCACGGTCGTTTAAATGGCCACCAAAGGAAAGCCAATGCTGGATTCCTGATGTCCACATTATTTGCAAAGTTGAGGTACCGATAACAAAAACAGGACTTTGCTGCTATTTAGCCAAAGAGGACTTAAAAAAAATTATTTTCCTAAGAAAGTAGAGATTTTTATATTTATGAGTCTATTATGTCTTATCCATTCTTTTTTTAAATATTATGTTTTGTGAACCAACTTGTAATTAATGTGAATGTAAAGCATATATAAAATCACTAAAGTTTAGTAATTTTAAAAAAAAAATTATATACGTTTAAATTTTGTTGTAAATATCATATGTAAATGAAAAAGATAATAAAGTCACTAAATTTTTAGTTTCTAATTTGATTGATTGGTAAAAGGTGGGGTTATATTGAGTGTGTAATTTAAAAAATATTAAAAAATTTTGTGTCTATATCAAACATCAATAATTCCTCAAGTAAATATAAGGCCAAAACAAAATTGGTTCGAAAAGTAGGTGTTGATCTTATTTTTAAAAAAATCGAAATTAAATTTTTTTTTATATCAGTCAGATTTTTTTTATAGCTATAATTGTCAATGCCCTTTTTTCTCGGCGTTATAAAGTATATTTTATGGATCTTAAAATAAGCTACATTCCCTTGTTTTGACATATAAAAAACTATATTTTTCGGATTTAACAGGTTTCAAACTCTTTTGGTACAAAGTTTCAGAATTGTGGCATCACTACAAGCACCATATTAAGGTGAAAGTAAACGAAATGATTTTTGGCACTTTTCCCCCCTCAGTTTTTAGTCAAAATTAAGGAAACTTCAAATTGCTGTAAATTATAAACGGTAAGAAATTTTATGAAAAAAAATACAATCTTTCCTAAAATATGTCTATAAACATTTGTGCCAAGTTTCAAAAATTTTGGTGATATAGGGTGCAGATTTGTGTTTTTTGAGAAATTTTTACCCAATAGTAAATCTTTTTTCTTATCAAATTACTTTTATGTAAGTTGCCTTTGCAAATTAGTTACTTTTACACATGTAAGTAATTTATTTTTATGATGTACTTTTATTTTACTTTTAAAAGTAAGTGTTACATTTTTCAAACATTACATTTACATAACGTTATTTTAGAAAAGAACTTTTTTACATATAAAAAGTAAATTACTTTTCAATGTAAGTTTCGCGAGTAAGTAAAATCGAAATTACTTTTCAAATTAAATTACTTTTTAACGACTTACCTGAAAAAGTAATTTACAGTACAGTTACGAATTTAAGTAGTTAAATTCATGTAATAAAGTTTTACTTGTAATATAATTTATGTAATAAAAAAAAAAATTACTTTTAAATGTAAGTTAATTATATATTTTAATATGAGTTAAGTAAGTAATTTACGCTTAAAAGTAAATCGGGTTTTTACATTAAAATAAGTAAAAGTGCCATCCCTATTAATGAATTAAATATATCAGTTATAATATCATTAAATTATTCACTTTTGAGTGTTTGATGAGTACTTAAAAAGTATTCAATTGCGTTTTTCTCTATTCAATCCCGGGATTCCCCGGGGACAAATTTCTTAATCCTGAAATCCCGGGATTAAAAATTTCCGGGATTTTTGCTATCTCTAATCAAATTGTTAAGGCGAGTTTCCACTCATCCGTTTTTTAACGGGAACGGGATAGGAAAGAAAAAATAATCACGTGAGCATGCGTAATTTTTCCTGTAGTTTTCTTTCGGACAAATAAAAACTTTTATTACGCATGCTCACGTGATTATTTTTTCCTTTCCTATCCCGTTCCCGTTAAAAAACGGATGAGTGGAAACTCGCCTTTATAAAAAGTAGTATGACAAAAATGCAATTACTAAAAAATTTAACAAACTTTTTGTTAACATGGGTCTTTATCTTGCCTTAAGTGTCTTTTGTGTATTACATAAATGTATATTTTGACCCCACATAAGACATCTATTACTCACTTTTAGACATTTATAAAATGGCTATGAAAATTTATTAAAATGGTGCGTTTGGAGCATACAAATGCTAAACACTATGGATCTTCCCTTGCCCAGTGCTGATATCAAACTCAATTTATTGTGTTAATTTTAATTATTTTAAAGGTACTTTATTCAAGAACTCCAAAATATGACATTATGATTGATATAGAGTGATTAGCGCCATCCTCTGCAATGTTGTTTTGTAATTGTTCTAGAAGATTAACAACCATTCCAGAATCCAGCGAAGCATTAAAATCTGTATCAAATGCTATGAAACTTTCATCTTTTGGTTCCATCCAATTCTTCTTGTTTGAATATGGAAAGTTTTATTGCCTTTCGGTATGACCCCTTTTTTTGGTTTTACGTCAAGTAGTTTCATCCATACTCCATAAGGATTCTGGTTTAGCATCTGGTTTACTAGATCCATGTACTGATGCCGCCTTGCGGGTGTTCCTTCAGGTTGTTGCAGTGTAAATCTATGCCAATCTCACGCTTAATCAAAGACCATCCTCTTTTTAACTTTAATTTATGCTTTCTGGCAAGATTTCCAAGCATAGTTTAAGAATTGTGACTTTCCAAAACCTACGCCTAATTTTTTCCCTGTTACTAGCATAATTAACAAGTTTTTTTTCCAGAGCAAATGTTAAAGTAGATTTTCTTCCTGGCTTAACTCCAATAGCAATTTTCTGTCAGTGTTGAGCGTGGTACATTGTACAATATTGTTACCTTACGCACGAAAATAATGACTCTGATCTGACATGGTTAATTGGGCTCATCATATTTTCTTCACTCCATTTCGAGATTTTGCCCTGTTTTTTAACGGCAACTGACTGATCAAATAAACGAATAGTATTATTAACATAAGAAGAAAAGAAAATTATGTGTTGGTAGCTGTTTTATTTTACAAATGCTCACTACTATTAGAAATTGAAGGAGTTGCACCATCAAAAAATGAGTTGTTTAATAACTTTTTGAAACATCTGTTGTAGAATAAGTATTTCCAACAGATTTGTTTTGTTTATCGGACCAACATTTCCGTCGACAGAGGCTTGATGTCTACAAACACACCATAAAATAACTTAATATTTAAATGTTTACTATGCGCAGGCCTAACGATAAGAAGAAAATGCTAACCACGCGTACTGACTCATTTCAAATACTTAAGTATACAAAATATCTCAACATGCGTGGTTAGTATTTGAAATTAAATTTTCAAAGTTCTAAACTTCACAATAAATAAAAATAAATTATAAATAAAAAATAAGTAAAAATTAATTTATAAATAAATATAATATAAATAAATAAATTTATAGATAAATATAATATAAACAAATAAATTAAAAATAAATTTATAAATAAATATAATATAAATAAATAAGTTAAAAATAAATTTATAAATGAAAATATTATAAAACTTTTACTAGACATTAAGGTTTATAAAAGCATAAAAAATCCAAATAATGGCGCTGATGCACTTTTGCATCACCTCGGAAATTACTCATTTCAATTGCAGATCTTGAAAGATCGTTGTTTAAAACACAATGGGTTTTGTTTTTGTCGTTTAATAACCTGGTTTTTATTGTTGTTGCGCTAAACACTTTCGTCAAGACATTAGTTATAATTTACTAACATCATTTTTGATATAATAAATAAATCTTAAAATAGCATTTCCTTATAATAAAATAATCAATTTACGTTGGCTCTTACTTTTTAAAAGCATTCTAATATGAAAGTGAAATGAAATATAAATTTTAACCTGATGAGAACCGGTTTAAAACTTTTTAGCTTTAAAGGCTAAAAAGTTTCAAAAACAACGATAATAGTTATTTTTCGAAAAAAGATTGTTAATGTTAATTATTGTGTATTTTTCAAAACTTTAAAATTGAGTTAGAACTTTTTACTTTTATGAAATTTGTTATGGAATCTCCTTTTATTTCACGAAGATCATTTTAAAATCTGTAACTGAAGTTAGTAAATTATGAGATTGCTGAATGTGTATTTGGGCCAAAAAATACACGCGATTAAAAAGAAAAATATATATAAAGTGTGTGTGTATATAATATATACAGAACCGCTTAGAGAAGGGTGAGGGGTGGGGGGATCTGGGTACATTTTACCTAGGCATACAAATTTTTAATAATGATAAAAAGCACTACTCCTTGGAAAAATTTAAAACAAAATCTAAAAAACTCTTATTACAATTTATTAAAACAGGTTTCAAATATTTATTATTCTAAATTCAATTCAATAAAGAAAAAATAAAAAAACAATGCTTTTTTTAATTTAGGATGAAGAGGCATTCTTTACAAAACTTCTCTCAAGGGAGAGAACGTTAACAGAGACTGGCTTATCTCGAGTGCAACTGCAAAAGCTTTTGTCTGTTTTCCCTAATCTATTTTTGAACAAAAGTATAATTTTGGCCCTGGATTTCAGTCTTTCCTCTTGATGTGGAATGGCGGAATAAAAGATAATTGGCGAAAGCTAGGAAAAAATACTAAAAACCACTAGTGTAATGTTCACCACAGAAATCATTACATCGTTTCGAAATCATACTTTGAAGCCTTAAAAAACTAGACCGGGATCAGTTCAGAACTTTAAAAGTCAATAAAAAATAAGGCATCTAAGTGGTATGATATTTTACGCTGCGTCCTGAACGTCACTCTCCATTTAGCGAGAAATCTAAGTTTCCGAGCTGTGTTAGCAGTTTATGTTCATAAAATAGTTTTAATGTTGCTTGGAATAATAATCTAGATGTAATCTTTATTTCAATATTATGTTCATATTTGTGTAGATTCATCAAACATGATGGACATGTATGATAATGATAATTTTTTAGCCACCCTTGAGCGGTTAGAAAAACACAGTAAGACACTTCAGTTCCATCTAGAAGAAGTTTATCGAAACCAAAAACAAGGAACAAGAATGCAAGCGTACTATTTGAGCTGGAGAACTCAAATTAGTTCATTATGGCATGTGGAGAAACTGTTTTCGCTGCTATTATTGAAAAGGTCCACATAGCAGTTTATTTTTCCATCATTGTAGATGGAACTCCGGACGTGTCTCATACGGAACAAATCACTTTTGTTCTTCGATTTGCCCGGATCTCACAACCAACGGATTGTAAAAAAGTGTTTTCTGAACGTAGAAAATCTGGAAAAAAAAATTACTTGTAACCATAGATTTTTTAAAGATGGTATTGAAGCCTGTTCAGAAAATGTAAAATTTAACTTCAGAGTTAAAGTCAAACCATTTTTAAAGCCATCATTAAAGCGGTATTAAATCAACATCTTTACTTAAAAAAATAGAGAGATGTTTAATTTCTATCTGGCAGCCATAAAAATTGAACCAGTTATCATCTTATTATAAATAAAACTGTGACAGCATTTCTTGACAATGAAAAAATTGAGTATGTAAAAAGAATTGAGAACCAAGCTTATGTTCCTGAAGCTTTTTCAACTAAAGACTTGAATTGATTTAAAAACACCAGGATTCCAATAAAAATTTGGAAATCAAAAATATAAAATAACTCTAACGCAGAGCATATAATAACATTATAGCATACTCTTTGGAGATTTTATGTTTATGAGAATGTCTTGGACTGTTATGATACTTGAAAAATTGCCAGCAAAATAATCTTAACAACAAAATCTAACGTTAAGAAAAATATGTTTATAGACGTTTTATCTATTGATAAATCTACAACTATTATACTTATCATTTTATCTTATATGCCCAGAGTTCGCTCCGAACCCGGGATCTTTTGCTGCTAAAGCAAGCGTTCCAACCATTGCGCCACCGCCGCTTTTGGCTCAACAAAAATGAATAAAAAATTTATTTTTTACAAAAAATGAACAACAAGCTTAAAAGTTGAATATCTGGTTAAATTAACTAAGTTATCGCTAAATAAAAAACCAAACACGTGTTGTTTTAATCTAAAAAAACAAAAATACCAACAATATTTTCCTGACTAAATATTAATAATCTAAACATTGTAAAAGCTAAAAAAATCAAGTTTCTGGGGATACTTATTGTCGTAAGTATCTTTTGGAAAGCTTATATAAGTACAATAAACACCAAGATTCCAAAAAACCTTTAATACTCTGCAAAGTAAAATCTATGTTATCCCAAAATTATCTAAAGCCTAATTATTTTTATTGCATCCAAAATTATGTAGCAATATATTTTCATCATCTCCTGTTTTGATTTGTGTAAGCCTTAGATTTTTCATTCATATGCTAATATGAATGAAAAATTTAAGGCTTACACAAATCAAATTAATACACTAAAAAAATGAATAAATCTCCGGGTTTATCAGTTTTCTCAAATATATTTTAACAAGTTATATATAACAGAACTTGTATCCATTTTTATCCAGTTATATATATACGAGTTATATATAACAGAATTTATATCCATATACCCTAAATAGTTTGGTCTTCAGAAAAATACTTTAAAGGAGTATGCAATTATTAAATTAGTTGACTTACTAACCAACCGATGCAAAACAAAAAAAAAACTACACTAGGAATATTTATAGATACTTTTAGAAAAAATAAATTATTATGGTGTAACAAAAATAGATTATGTTGGCTTAACCGTTACCTTACTGACCAGAAACACTATGTCAACAACACACCGGATTATGATTCTTGACTCTTTTCTATTTCTAATTTATATAAATGAATTCTGTAATGTTTCTGCAAAATTAAATTCATCTATGTATACTGATAATACTAGTTTATTTATGTTTAATAATGATATCAGCTATATAGAGGTATGAATACTGAACTGATGAAAGAAAATAAATGGTTCAGAACTTATATTTTATAAAAATATATAAAAAATGATAGAAAAAAACCTGCCACTTAAATTAACACTTCTCTTTATGAATGAAAACCAGATTAAAAAACAAGAACTTTCAAAGTACCTAAGAGTTAATGTAGATAAAAACTTAACTTGGCCCCCACATAAAATTCGTCGAACCAATATAAAAACAAAACAATTAGCATAAAATACTATCAACTTTAAATTAATTTAGTTCAGCCTGATTCATAGCTACATTTATTAAGATAATATTGTGCGGGTACACAACCTGCTAAACTTCAAGAGATATTTAGTAGGGGTACACCGTCCGATGCCGATGCCGATGGGTACAGGCCGATGCCGATGGGTACAATGATGTCCGATGCCGATGCCGAAGGGTACAGGTCGATACCGATGCATCAGCATCGGCCCTGAAATTTGATTTACGAAGGAAATATACATTTGAATGAAAATGCCACATTCCATTCATGTGACAATGAAAACAACATTTTGAAATTGTTACTGTTAAAGTTTATTTTCCATTTGTTTATTGTTTTCTTGATAATCAGAGCAATTACTTCAATTAAAAAGCTCGTTTTATAAATATTTACTTTCCTCAGTTTGTTCGAATAAGAACGATTTCGTTTTTTGTAAAGAATGAACAAAAGATTTTGATGTCGTTACTTCTAATAATTGGCAAGTTTTTACAAATGATTTTACGAAAATAAATTATAAAACAATACTTATATTAAATGTTTAATTTATTAAACGCTTTTAATTTAATAATAAACTTTTTTATTATTTAATTTGAATATAAATGTAGTGAAACATTTTAATTTTAAAGAATAACAGGAAGAGTTAAAAAAAAAACTTTGTTTAAAGCAATGTTACTTCTGTGCTATACTTCTTTTTATACTGGGGGAAATATATATGAATCGACACGGTCCCAACTAACTGCACAACATGGAGAACATCTAGCTTTTGTGATGCAAATTGGAATTTTTTTGGAGAAATGGAAACAGAAAAAGAGATTCACAGTTTTATATAGCATATTTTATTACTTTTCATAACATTATAAAAACTTATATTTATTTTTAACTTGATAAAATTTGTTCTATTATATTTTAAATATGTTATACTTTATGTTTATATTTTTTAATTGTGCATTTCTTGATTATAAACTTCTTTGTAGAGTTTCGTATTCATAAATTATATAATTAATGTACTAAATTAAGAAAAGACTAAAAAAGTAGGGAGCCCTGTTAAAAACAGTTCAAAAATTTTTAGTTTAGTGGTTGCATATATGCCTATATAATAACTTATTGTTATTAAGTTAGGCTCATACATTGCATTTATGTTTATGGCGTAATTCTATGTTTGGGTGTAAAATAGAAACACTAAAAATAATATATATATTTTTAAAACAATCGGCATCGGCCGATGGTTATCGATGCATCGGCGAAATGGTCGATGCATCCCCAGGCCGATGCCAATGCATCGGTGCACCCCTAATATTAGTGTGTAAAAATATGCCCGCAGAATTATATACCAAATAAATAGATTTGAACCTGCAAAACCATTAACAAGGGAAATAAA
The DNA here is from genome assembly GCF_022113875.1 of Hydra vulgaris. Classification (NCBI taxonomy): domain Eukaryota; kingdom Metazoa; phylum Cnidaria; class Hydrozoa; order Anthoathecata; family Hydridae; genus Hydra; species Hydra vulgaris. The sequence goes on from NC_061169.1 coordinate 21,957,657, forward strand.
AGTTATGAATGTAAATAAGATAAATAGATTTCAAAAAATGATCTTTGATTCAAATTTGAACATGTAGAAACTGTATTATTTTCTTTGCTTGACTCTTGACTTAGGCTTACTGCATCAAATTTGACAACTAGAACAACCATTAATTTTAATAGCACTTCCCTTGAATTATTAACTTCATCAAATAAATAATTTTAAGAAAATTTGAAGTATTCTCCGTTTGAAAACTTTCGAAGTATGTTATAACTAGCACAAAAAAAAAACAAAAAAAAAACTCTGCATGTTGTTAGTTAAATCGATTTTTTAAACAATCAACTATCAAATTGTTCAAAATAAAAAACAAAATTAAAAAAAAAAAAAAAAAAAGAGAAGGAAGAAAGAAAAAAAAAAAAAAAAAAAAATATCGAGTACGTCAAGAGTTAAAAAAAAAAAAAAAAAAAAAGATTAAGCATTTTAACTCAAAAGGTAAAGTCATATCTCAGAAGTCATTCAACCCTCACAGTTATTTTAAAATAAATAAAGATTTATTTTAATTTTAAATTGGGTTTTACTTTAGTCTTTATAAAAATTTTAAATAATTTTTTAGTTGTTATTCTAGCACTAATATTAGATATATTTTCAGTGCTATTTCAGAATAATATTCTTTAAAAAAATGGTTCTATCACAGACACCTATTTAATAGATTTACGGTTTAGTTAATACGGGTTTTAAAAAACAGTTGTTCTTAATGACACCAATTTACAAGTTTTACGGTTCATAAAACTTTGAGTCGATTTTCAACCGATTTTATAATAAAAAATGGCGGTTGGTTATATGGTACACTATGGAATAGTTTACTCTGTTGGAGTGTTTCTTATAATCCTTGCCGGTATGTATTTACTATACAAGCACGTATATTTTTATGCAAAAATATTATGCCTCTTATTTACTTTATAAATTCTATTTTACATCAAGGGCATAAGAAAAAGGTTTGCTTGAATACCTTCAGTTTTTTTTCTAATATATAAGACAGATTTCAATAACGTTTCAGCGCAATACTGAATCAAAAAAATCAATTTGATAAAAGTTCCATTTTTAAGAGAATTTTTATCAAATTGTTAGTTGAAACTAGTTTTAAAATTTTCAAACTTAGAAATATAAATAATAAAAAACTTGAAAACTTGAGGTTTTTTAAAAGCAAATAAAAGGTAATTATGGAAAAAATCCAGACTTTTGTTCTGACATTTTTTGGATAATTTTTTTGTCATCTTTTTTGGCTGCAGAGAAAATATTTTGTATAGGATCATTTTATTGCATCTTGATTGGGTTAGTTTCTTATTAACAGTGGATCTTTGGTACATAAAAAATATTGGGTGCTGTTTTGTTTGTATTTGTTTGTAAATTTTTATTTTCTTTCGATGACAGCTAGACACTATGCCTTTGCAGAATGTTCTATTATCTGGTTCTTTTTAGTTTTTTCTTTTTGCGCTTCTTTGTAATTTATTTTATTTGACTTCAGTATCCGATCTTTCTTCCGGTGCTCGAAATTTAAATTTTTTTTTTTTTTTTTGTATTTTAGTTGTTTTATATTTTTTTGTATTTTTGTTGTTTTTTTATTTTTTTTTTGTATTCTTTATTGTACAGAATGGCTCCAGAGACACAATATCTTTTTTTAACATATGTATTTTTTGATACTGCTATTTTTAAAAGACCTTCATTATTTACTTGGATACGTTCTTTTAAAGTAGGATGTCATTTTCCTTTAACAACTGATTCAATTATTTTGACTTTACCCATCCCTCAATTATTTTGACTTTACCCATTCAATTATTTGACTGTATTCTTCCCCTGTTTTATGTTTGATTATGATAAAATTCATTACACTGATTAGGAATCATATAAAAACATGTCTAAAAGCTTGAGGATTCATGAGATTCTAATTTGATGGTAAAGTTTAAAAAGTTACATTAAAAATGCTAATATTCACCACCTTTTTTAAAAACATTGAAATACTGTTTTCATTTAGAAATCAATAACTTAGAAATTTCTTTTTTTAATTAGGCATCCTGGTTTTTATTGTTGTCAAAATTAAAATTTATTTAAATTTAATTAATGCACATTTATAGATATACTTTCATTGACTGAAAAATAGGTACTGGCATAATTAAATGTACATATACCACCTAACAAATAGGGATTAAGGTAAATAAATTTAAATATATTGAGTGACAAATAAGGATTGACACAATTAAATGTATATACGTTTATAGTAAATGACCAGGGCCCCTGCCCCGGCTAAAAGTAAGACTTTTTTCAAACCCGGCCTCGGTAAACTATAAGATTTAGCAGGGGTTGATAGCCAGGGTTAGAAAAATATTTATAATACTTTATATATTATAGTTTTATGCTTATATTTATTATTTAATAAATACTGACATGAATTTATATATTTTCAAACTCTAATTCACTTCTAACAAGATTGCAAGCAACCACTATTAAGTTATGAGTTACTTTTAAATAAAATAATAAGAAAATAAGTAAAAATACTAGAAAACGGTTAAAAAATAGAAAAAACTAAAGACTGGAAAAGTTGTAGGTTGTATATAAATGAAAAACATGAAGATGGGTAATAGTTATAAGGTTTTTTGATGTGCAAGGATAAAAACCGGATTAATAAAAGTTTTTGCACTAAATAAATGAGTTTTATTGTCTAACAAAAGTTTTAGATTTTAAATCCAGACTTAAAATCCACAAGCCACTACAAGCCTTAGGCTGTTACAGAAAAAAGTGAAGACTTTTTGTCAAGAGAAGAGTATTACGTTGAGTCGTCAGGAAATAGAGCCACTTTAGATTTCATGAAGATCATTATTGTAGATAACGTTATTGTAGAAACAATACAGGAGCAAAGGTAGAACCTTGTGGTACCCTTAGAGTTATTTAGAATAAAGAAGATGTTAGGCCTTAAAAAATAACTTTACTACTGCATTTAGAAAAAAATCATTTAATAACCTCAAAATCTTTATATGAAGAAACTAATAAAAGCTAATTGTAGGATAGTTGGAAAGAGCAAAGTGTTTTCTAGAGTTTTGAAAAATTGGAACCACTTATTTAATACTTTATAAAAGTTTAGCAATAGTTGAAGAAAGTTCTGGAGAACTCTTTTTGGACTAGAAGTGTTCAATTAAGAATTAACTTTAGCATTGGAAGCCAGAGTGATTTGGATAACAATGGGTTAATCTGGTTAACTGTGAGGATGAGTATGGCCATTATATTTAAGAGTCAAATAAGGGTAAGATCTTTGCAAATAACTCTGCTTTATTATAGGGAGAAGTAAAAAGATCACATGAACTAGAGATTAAATGTTAGACTTACTTTAGTTAATGACAATGTTGAAGACTAACCAAAAGTCTCTGGGACCAAACATCTGAGATAAGATTTAGTAAATTGAGAATAACAGAGCTTAACATCAGACAGGACTTTTTTACATTAGCTTTTTGCAATAATGAAAGGACATTTGTTCTTAAGAGAGATGTTCTTGTAAAAAAAGATGAAAAAATTGTTAATATTTAATAAGCAACTGCTCAAGATGGTGAAAAATGGTTGAGTAGAATGAGGCTTGACTTAAAGTTGAAGAGGAGAAGTAATAAAAGCTTCCAAACAGTCATCCCAGAAAGGTTAAAAGCTTCCAAGATGCACTTTATGCATATATATTATGGATATAAATATATCTGTTTACTATTTATTTAGATGCAAGAATACAATATCCTTTTATTGTTATATAAACATTAATATTTATATGGAATAGTATTTGCCAAAAGAAAAGACAATCAGATGGATGTGTGGTGTGGCTCAAGCAAGACAAAAAAAGAAGGCATAATCTCATAAATCAGATAGTTAAAAATCCTGTCAAAAAATTGGACCCATCATCCTTTTTTTTTATACTTAATTCAAATTTTTCGGAAGCAATTAGAAAAATTCAGTAAAAGCATCAGATTAAATAAAAATTTATGTAACAATAGAGAAAAGAGTGATTTTATAACTTTACAGTTTTTTTAACAGGAACTAGATTTCTTTTGAGCTTATTCCTCCTTTAAAATAGGAACGTTTTTGTCACATTACGACAAGCAAATCACTAACAAATATTTACAATTATCACTAAAGTTACATTTAGAAACTACATAACATACATAATGTAAGACGTCAATATTTTTCCTCAAAATAAAAAAACTGCGGTTTTACTTGTTAATTCAAATGTAGTTTTTTTAATTATAAAACATTTTAATATGCTAAATATACTATATTAATTGCTATTTAATACATTACAGCAGCATTTAATGGTAGAAGAAGAAGGGAAGCAGAATTTGATCCCCAAAAGTTATACATAAAATCTTGAAGATTATATGAACAAAGTTAGATTGATAGCTCAACTAAAACCATTACTCTTTTCTCATTTTTCTTTTAAATTTAATATTATAAAAATGAAACAAACAGTGCACTCAATTTTTCACCTAAATTAACTCAATTATATAACCTTAAATTCCGATCTAGAGTTTAAGGCTAAGAAAATTTTTTAATTATCAAAAAACTTTCAGCTCCATGGGTACAAAGGTCCTGCAGCCCAGATCTGCCTTAGATTCCTCCTAGATATGATCCAACAATAGTGTCAAATATTAGCAAACGAAATAATAAAATTTTACAACAATTTATTTTTAGTTTCCGTCTAATAAAACTTATTATTACAAATGTGTGCTTTTTAATTATTAGTATTAAAATTTGTTATAATAATATGCATTATAAAATATGGGATGTGGAGAAATTTAAAGCAATAAATGTTTATGCATCATAATCTTTTTTAAAATTAAACTATTTTCTTGTTATTCAACTTTTTTGTTTTCCTAATGCTAAGCCATGCCTAATCTGTAAAGAATAAGCTTTTTTGAAACTTCAGAAACAAGCTTTACAGCACGCTCTACAGACTGACTGTGTAATGTAAAGTCCCAGCCAAGCAAACTAAGATCTGGTTTGCATTCAATCATATTATGAAGTTACTGACGAGATAAAGCTTTTAGTAGCAGGAAGCTCATAGATTAGTTGATAATCTAGCTCTTTCCTTGTATCTCACTCAATATTCAAATTTTCAAATGTTAGAAATTTTGTTAACTCTAATGCCACCATAAATTTTATCAACTGGGGAAGCTTGGATTGTCTCGACATTTTGATATCAGGCTAACTGCTCTAGGTCATTCATTTTCCAAATAATCTACAAGGAGGGATAAAAGAAAGTTTTCTGAGAGAAGGCAATAAGCATATCTTATAACAACAGGTAGTATAATGTCTTGCATAGGTTGGTTAAAAGTTTTTTTTCTTTATAATGTTGTGTGTAAAATTCTTGGGCCTTCATTAAAATTTTTAGATTTCTTAATTTCAAACTAAGTAGAACCATGCCCTGTTTGTATGTACTTTACAGTTTTTTTAAGAACTCGAGTAGGTTGTTCTCTTCTTGAGTACAAAACTAAAATTTGTATTACTAATGTCAGCCACCTAGCATAATTAACCGGACCAACTTTATAATTAGCTTACATTGGATTTATAGCACCTTTTTTATAGCACCTTTTTTATTATTTTATATTTTATAGCAGCATTTTTTCCTTTTGACAATAAATTAAAATAAGAGTAAAAAATAAGAGTAAGTATGAATCTACAGATTGACTTTTATATTTATTTAAACTTTGCTTACCTGAACTTATACCACACACATATTGGAGCAATAACCTTTGATTAGAACTTTGATCAAAAGTCATTGATCACACTCTGCTCTAGAACAACTAAACAAACCAAAGCAGGTTCAAAATGGCTATTAATTTATTATAATGATCTTGTGCAGCAGCTTTTCCTATTTCACCATAAAATGTTGTTGGAGTGTTTATCCTGCCATCGAGATGTTCTATAATATAGCACAAAGGTAACTCATCGCTGTGCAATGCACAACCAATTTTATGAATTCTTCTGCCAAGTTTTCATTCAAGACTGGCACAAAGTCCAGATTTATAGCCAGTGTTGACATTTTTATTATTGAAAACATTTCTTAACAAAGACTCAACACTGTTGTAATGTGTTAACACTTCATAAGCAGACAGTGCTAAACTGTCTCCTGTTCCATTTAAAATGTCTCTGTGTGTAAGATATTTTCCTTTCATTACTCCTGATTCTGCTGTAAAACTTAGCTGATGAATCTTTTCAGTTGATTTTTTTTTTGCTTAGATTATGAGATGATATACTGCGATAAACTAAACTACCTTTATTGTCTTTACTATTGCAACAAATTTAAGTTAAATTTTGGACTACAGTATCATGTTTAGCAACAGACTGCAGGCAAACCCTCTTTTTAGTTCTATCCATTTTGCTTTTATCTAAAACATCAGTTTTATCCAAAACATCAGTTTTATCCAAAACATCAGTTTTATCCAAAACATCAGTTTTATCCAAAACATCAGTTTTATCCAAAACATCAGTTTTATCCAAAACATCAGTTTTATCCAAAACATCAGTTTTATCCAAAACATCAGTTTTATCCAAAACATCAGTTTTATCCAAAACATCAGTTTTATCCAAAACATCAGTTTTAGTAATGATGCCGAGATTTTTTAACATTTCCAAGAATTTTTATTTTTAATTTTTATTAAAACTTTTAATTTTTATTAAAACTTTTAATTTTTATTAAAACTTATACCTTTTAAATAATTAGTTACTTCAAAATAATGCTACTTAATAATACTTTTAATCAAAAAATATAAATTTATTTTGCAGATGATTTGCCAATATCAGAAAAAGTAACTGCAGCGTTTCAATTTTTAATTACTCTTGATCTTTGGTCTTTGATGTATTCTCTTTCCTCAAGTGGAATCTGAATAAATTGAAACAAAATATCATAAATTTAGCAAAAGGAAACTTGCAGAGATACTCTTATATAACTATTCCAAGAAGAAAGTTGACAGATTCTATGTAGTACATAGTATGTAGAGAAACTTTAGAAAAAGTTAATTTATCAACTAATCTTGGTCTGGGGAACAAACACATACAAAATGTTTTTTTCTGCAGATTAAATTTTGGAATTTCACTCTATAACTATTTCTTCTTAGCAGGGAACTTCATCTAAATTACATCTGCAGGCAAATATATCATATAAGTTTCCATTACACTATATGCAGCAGTTTGAGGTCCTTTTTTGCACTTTTTTCCATTAATAAGTTTCATTGTGTTATATGTTTTGACAAGTTTTAAATAAATTGACTCATTTTTTATCAAAGGCAATTTTGGGTTTACATTTAGCCAAATGTTTACAATTTCTTTTTGAGTTTTATCAACTATGTCAGATTTGTTTTTAAAATTGGATTGTACAAAATAAAAGTATCTATAATTGTCTCCATATGTTGATAAAACACTAGCAGGAAAATCACTTTTTGAACCTTAAATGACTTTTTTAGTAGTTTGTCACGTTGTTGTACCCATTTTATCACAAGTTTTAAGGCATAGCAACTTATTTATGTTTATCTGCTTGCTTATTTACAATATTTTTTAAACAAATTTTTCTTGCATTTGCTATTTTCTTTTGAATTGAGAATGTCGTAAAAAATATGTACTTGTAAACCTTAATGCGGAAAAAATTGATTTAACTTTGTTAAAAATTTTTAATTAGTTTTTTACTAGTCTAAAAATCTTTAACTATCTGAGGGGACAGGTAATTCGAATTAAAAAACTGACTTCCTTTAATAGTGAATGAGTTGAAAAAACTACAAATTCAAACACCTTTATCATCTTTTCTTAATCTTAAGCAAAATCAATTGAAAAAATTCTGAGAACAAATTTGTTATACTTATTGACACAATTTTCACCTAATATTTAAAATATACTCTAATACAAAAATGTAAATATTTTTTTAATTATGGTTACTAAAACTATTATCATTAACTTCTTGTTTGATTATTTTTTATTATTATCATCAAAGTATGATTTTTAAATGTTTTCTTCGTTTTATTATGTTCTATGTAAGTATGCTTATTATTAATCATATTATATTTAAAAACTGGTGTCACTCCTTTAATCAGAATTCTGTTTGAGTGACACCATCCTTATCAATTATTTAATAATTATTATTGAATACTTTTAAATAATTTACTCATTATTATATTATTTTTATTATATTATTTTATATTATTATTATTATTGTATAATAATAATATAAAATAAGCCAGGTCAATTTTTCGCCAAATCTTTGGGTTTGGCAAAAAAATTTAAGTAATTAAAGTTATAAGCTACTGTGGGACAAGTTATAAAAATAAGCTAATTGCCAGTGTCTAATAAAGTTATAAATTTAGGACTACAGAGTTAAAGTTGGAGTCTATACCATATACTTAGTATTATTTACTCCCAAGTGTCTTATTATGGAGGGGATAATAATAAATAAGTAAAAATATTTTGAAAAAAATAATAAAATTAGGGAAGGTTCTCATACACTTTGAAAGCTTCCAAGTGTGACTTTAGATGAACTGAAGCAGCATTTCTATGCAGAATTTAAAACAAATTAAAAGTTTTTAAAACCTTAATTTGTATTATGTAACGAATTCATATTAATTATTGTGTGGGATTACCGCAAATAGAACAAAATTTGGTTTCAACATTTAACCGATAAACCTTAGTAATCTCTCTTTAAAGAAGATTAAAGATACGTTGCTACTATTTTAAATTGTGTGTATGTTTAATTTTTTAAAATTTTATTTAACCATATTAATAAAAATTTACAAATTTTCATCGTAAATTTACAGAAATTGGTTAGGTGTCACTTGGAGTGACACATAAAAAACAAATGGAGTGACACATAAAAAACAAATTTATGTGTCAATGGAGTGACACATAAAAAACAAAAAGTTTTCAACAACAAAAAAGGAAGAAAAGCAAATGAAATATAAACAAGGAGAATAAAAAAAGAAAAAAAAAGCCAACAAAAACTAGATAAATTAAAAGAAAAAAAAAACAATGATAATAACTATCCTTGCTCTTTTATTAATATTATGAATTACTTCTAAATTGAATTTATATATTAAACATGTAAACCAATATTCTGGTTTCTTCTTATGATATTATGAAGACTTTTAAATTTTATTTAAAATAAATTAAAGGTTGAAGCTTTGATAACTTTGAGCTCTTATATTTATCATCAAAATTTATTTAAATTAAATAAACAATTTAAATCAAATAAATATCAGCCTGCTCGGTCCCTGTTTATTTATAAATATAAAGTAAATAATAATATAATTATAAATAAAAAATTTATAAAGTATTCTATTTATTATTTTATTTAAAGCTCACTCTACAGAGTTGTTAGATTACTTTGGAAGTTTTTATCACAGATAGTTAATATTTGATTTCAGATACTGATGCAGATTTATCCATTATAGAGACAGAAGAAGAATGAATACTAAGATTTCAAAGTATAAAAGATTAAAAAAAGCTATAGAAAATGTTATGTAGTGTTAAGTTAAAAATAATCAAAAAAAAAAAAAATACTTAAAAGTGTGTAAAAAAGAAGTTAGAGAGAAATTTATCATTTGTACTTTTTTTAGCAGCAGGTTCACAACAGTTGTAGTGGAATCCAAAATGGTCTTAACTTGGGTTTTTTTTAGTTTAGAAATTGTTCGTTTAAAGAATACAGAGAAGTAAAAAAAAGATATTGAAATAAATAGCAATAAAAAGATAAAGTGTGTTTCTAAGATTTTTTATGTTGTAGATACAACTAGATCAGCTAAGAGTGTTTATTTAAAGAAAGAGTGATCAAGTGCAAAAGATAAATTTACTCTAGTAATGTTCAGAGATTTTTATCCACTTCTATTAACAAAAGGTGCATTAAAAATAAAAATAAAATATACAGCACATGAAAAGATGCTATATAACATTAATATGGTTTGCACACAGAAAAAGTAGAACTAGAAGTAGGAAAATTTAGGGAGAATGTTTCAAAAAAGCTTAAGTTAAAAAAAAAAACGCTCGATGCGGTCAATTATCACAAACGACATAATGAGAAACTTTTAAACAGGGGCGCTGAGAGCTTTTGCCCTGCCTGGAACAGCAACCCTGACTGGCGTCCTTATTTTTATACAATTTTTCTATATTATTAGTCAAGGACCTTAGTTTTGGTACCTTTTTTGTTTTACACCCCTGCTGATCTGAATGCTGATTAAATTTTAAGCATATATAGTGCCGAAGCTTCGGCTTCGGCAAAGTGGCTTCGGCCGAAGCTTCGGCTTCGGCAAAATTTCAGCTTCAGTACATCCCTAATATATATGTATATATATATATATATATTTTTTTTTTTTTTTCATCAATTATTTTTACTTACTACAATTAAAAGAATTTTGATTTTTTTTTTTTAATTATTATTATTTTATTTATTATTATTATAACATTATTGTATGATTTAAAAAGGAGAATAAATATCTTGTTGTTTTTGTTGTTATCATACAAAATGTAATTTAATTTTTGTTATTTTATTTTTACAATATAAGTTAACGATATAGTTAACTTATATTGTAAAAATTTTTTTTTTTCTTCTCTGCATAATTCAGAGAAGAAAAAAAAAAATGTTTATTTATGCTTGAGATATGAACGTTTAAAGCTTAAGTGACCAAACTCAGGTGATTTTATTGTATATGTTTTTTATTTTAGCTTTGCATTACAATTTGAGTAACCAAGGAACCAGATTTGACATAGGATGGTAAGTGAAATTTTTTTAATATAGAATTTTATTTTTTTATATTGAAGTAATTAAAAAAATTTTTAACTGCTTTGACTATTTTATATTATTTGGAAATGTTAATAAAATGTTTATTATTCTTACAAGTCAGTAATTAAATTCTACATAGGAACAACATGTATCTGTAGAAATAATTAAAATCCATAACATTTTGCCTGGATTTTTTTTAATAACCAAAGCATATAGATACTCAAATGTTATTAATTATTTTGATTTTATATCACAATATTTTAATTCAATTCAGTTAAACTTTTTAATGGTAAGGGGTAGTGATTTTACTTGAATAAATTGTATTTAACTAATTAGCACAATTTTAAAAAGATTTTTAAGTTTTAATCAATTCTACTTAAATGATATTTAACAGTAGGCGTAACTGTAACTGTAGGAGAACTCAGGATTGTTTTTTTTGTTTTTGTTTTTTGTTAATTCTCCTCTCCAAGGCCGAGAAGGCCACTACAGATGAGAAGGCTAATTAATTGTGGTTATAACTCTCTCTCAACTTTATCACTCTTAAACACAAACCTTGTCAAACAAGGCCGCTGCGCAGAGAAACAAGTTGAGCGTGGTACTACCAGGGATGTGGTGGGAATCAAACTTGAAAACTCTTGCTTATGAAACGAGCGCTCTACCACTACACCACTACCTCATTTTAATTAATAGAAAAATATTAACAAAATGTTAATAAACCTTTTGTGAGTTTAAAACTTTTTTAGTAAATCTAATTTGATTATTTAAGGTAATCTTTAACATAATGTTAATTTTAAAAATAAACAGCCAGGTAAAAACACATGTTTTCAGATGAACAATGATTAAAAAACAATTTTTTTATCTAAATTTCAATGATAAATGTTTAAGAAGAATGGGCTTTTTTTGTTAAAAATTGCTCTAATATTTTGCGGATATTAGACTTTATAACACACGCATTTTACAGATCTGTTGATTCAAAACAAGTGTTGGCTATCTATTAATATACCATTTGACATGCTCTCAGTGTAACTATATATACTAATAGAAGAAACTGAATTTTGATAATTAATTATTTAAAAATCTCTAACTGCATTAACAAAGTTAATTGCATTTGTCAGTATATGATCACATCTGCTACAAAATCTGTAACAACCATTTTAACTAGTTTGTTTTAAATCATTAAAGTTTGGTATTCGTTGAATATTATTAGTGGAAGATTAACGCTAGAAAGTATTTTTTGTACACTTGATATTATTTATAAAACTATAATTTTTCAAAGTTCTTTGAAAAATTATATCATAACCCATGCAAATTCATTTTTTAATCAGTTAAATCATTGATAGAATAAATAATACTATTAAAAAAATAATTTTTTATTTTTTTAATAAAATCTAAAAAATCTGAAATAATAAAATCAAACTATTATTATTTTTACATAAGCTTTATTTAAAAAGCTTGTTTAAAAATGAAGAAAATTAATTTTGCTAGAATGCTGTCAAAGGTTGATCCTATTAAGGTCACTCCTACAACATAAAAGCAAAATTAAGCTAACCCTATGCCTTATTTACTTCAAAGAATCCAAATAATGCTTACAGAGTTGTTTCTTGTGGGCTTTAAGTATTTATTGTTGGTAGCAGAAGTCTTGGTCATATAAAGGTGTGCAATCGCATGTTTTTTTATGAACCTACAAATACAACTTTGTTTTGACAAATTGATCGTTATAATCAAATTGATTATAACGCATAATTAAAAATCTTTTTTATTAAACGCGCTTTTGATATGTAAAACGTGGCGTTTTACATCAAAAGCGTGTTTAATAAAAAAGATTTTTAATTATGCGTTATAATAAATAATGTTTTTTATATTAGTGAAACACTTTTGAATAAAATAACAAGTTACTAATGATTTAGTTTCAAGTATTAATGAAAGTTGTATATAATTTTTTTTATTCATGTTATATAATTTGTTATATAAGTATGCATTTTTTATAATAAACAAATTTTTTTTTAAAAATAAGTTTATTTAGATTTTAAATTGCAACTTTTTTTGCATACAATAATGTTTTTAACGAACTTTGTATAAGAATCATTAAAGCTAGTACACCTAAAAAGATAAGAAATTTCATTAAAAAAAAAATGAATTGATGAAGATTACTTTTTTAACTTTAAACCTTTTTTTTTATCCAAAGCTGGAGCAGTAAAAATTTAGAATTTCAAAAAATCATGTAAGTTCATGAGTTTTCAAAGCTTCTTTCTAAATTATGTTATTTGTTGTACTGATTTATCTACGCTTGCAAACTATGTTACTTTAATAAATTAAAAAATTTGTTATATTTATTGGTATTGATGGAAGACTAGATTCTCTAATGATTGTCAAAAATGTGTTAAACCCATCATTATTAGATTTTTAACCAACCAATCAGAAGTCAACAGTCAGAAATGCGTTTCTTTTTCAATGTGTCAGTCAGAAATGCATTTCTTTTTGAGAAACGCGTTCCTAACTGAGACATTATTTTAAACTTATTCTTTAATTTCAATTTTTTCTTTTTAGCAAAGCATGTGATCAATTTTTTAATTTTTTAAAGCACTAGTATCTTTATTTATTAATTATTAATTTAGTTTGAATCAAATAAACTTTGATTATTTTTTCTTTTATATATATATATATATATATATATATATATATATATATATATATATATATATATATATATATATATATATATATATATATATATATATTGTCCGTTTGCGTCCGTTTAAGTTATATTATATGCGTTACTGAAAAATTGTTTTAAATTTAATAACTGCATAAGAAATTAAAGTAAACTTAAATAAAAAACAATAATAATAGTTTAAATAATTTGTTTGTTGTTTTTATTTTTGTTTTTTCTTAGTGGTTATTATTATCGGCAACAAAATTCATTAAGTCAAAGCAAAAAAAAAAAAACGGTTTTAGGCGTTAAAAAGTATGACTTTCCCATATTTTATGTGTTTTTTCTTTTAAAGAGAAAAGAGAAAATATGTATCGTCATCTGTTTGTAAAATATATTTGTATAATTATAATTTAACAAGTTTATATCAAGAGTTACATTATACGATTGCGTTTGCAAACTCTGGTAAAATATTAGGTCTTTAAAATTTTAGTTCATGCAAAGCTGTGTACTTTGTTTATAAGGAGCAAATTATTAAAAGTTTGCTAGCGACAAAGTTACAAAAAACAAAACAAAAACAATAAACTTACGACTACAAAAGTAATAACACTTTAGTCACTAACTGCATTATAAAAGTAATAAAACTATAATAGTGTTATTACATTTATAAAGCACTTATTACTTTTAAAGTTCATTCTTTGTTCAAACAACATTATTAATTCCAAACATTTATTAAAAGTAGAAAAGCATCTAGAAAAAAAGCGGATATTCAAATATTATTAAAAATTTCAGGAACTTTCACAGATCACTTAAACAACGTTATAAAAAAGTACTATATAAAAAGTATAGCATTATTAAAAATGTTACGCAAACAGGCGTTAATTTTAAAATCAACCAATAAAAAATTTTTATTGGTTTTTACGGTCTATTAGTAACGTTTGTCATAATGCTAAACTTTTAATACGACACGTTTTCATAAAGTTGTCTGTCACGATTTTATAAGTTACTTTAGTTTTAATATTATTTGAACATCCACTTTATTCTTCTAGATATTTTTCTACTTCAATTAAAATTTGGGAATACTAATGTTGCTTGAACAAAGAATGGATTTTAAAAGTTATAAGTGCGTTATAAAAGTAAAAACACTATTACAGTGTTATTACTTTTGTAATGCAGTTAGTGACTAGAATGTTCTTACTTTTGTAATCGTAAGTTTATTGTTTTATTTTTTATTTTTTCGCTAACAAATTTAAGTTAATTCTCCCCTTATAAACTAAAATTTTTAATGCTAGATATTTTTCCAGATTTTGCGTTTTACATTCGCTTAATTCAATCCTTGTTGCTACATTAAAATTATAAAAATAAATTTTACAAACACATTGCAATTTTTATTTTTACTATCCTCTTAAAAAAAAAATTAAGAAAAGGAAAATCATTCTTTTTGTTGTAGACTTCAAATTGTTTTTTTTTTTGCTTCGCCTTATCTAATTTTGTTGCTGAATGTAACTCTAAAGAAACAAAAGTAAAAACAGTTCACAAATTATTTAAATTATTAATTAGTTTTTATTTTTTTCTATTTCAATCTCTTTTTATTTTGTTAGTTTTGCTTTTTTTATTTTTGAAACTTTTTCAGCGTTATTATAAAACTTGCAAACGGCCGTGTTCACGTTTTCTAAAGTAATCTAATCGCGTGCGGTCATACGAAACAAAAAACCGCACGCCTTTCCTGGGAAGGCTTGATATATATATATATATATATATATATATATATATATATGTATATATATATATATATATATATATATATATATATATATATATATATATATATATATATATATATATATATATATATATATATATTAGGGAATTTGGGTTGGCAATGCCGACCTAACTGCCGACATTAAAGTGTTTAAGGTCGGCAAAAAATTGCCGACATCGTTTCTATGTTTTATGGTAACCCCTTTGTATCAGTTTTTTTGCAGACCTTAAGCCGACCTCTAACAGTTTAAGAAGGCAATAATTTGCTGACCTCATTTTTCCTAATTCCGAGGTTTTTGAAAAAAATGGAAAGTGAATGAGTGGAACCTTCAAAAAAAAAGATGTCTGAAATTTGGAAACATTTTTTAAATTTAACAAAAGACAAAAATATTGTTAGATGTAAATATTGTCTGTCAACTTTTAAAGCAAAACAATCAACAACAGCATTACTTTATCATTTAGAAAAAGTAGAAAATATAAAAATTAAAAATGTGATGGGTATTTCTCGCCATACTTCATCATCAGGATCAACTTCAACTGTATCAAAAAAGAAATTTCTGTGTTTTAAGGATCAAACAACTGCCCGAAAATGCTAAAAAAATTACACTATGCTTTAAATTCTTTACCATTATCAGTTGAAGCAGAAAGATGCTTTAGTGCTGCTAGACTTTTTATCGTTAAGAACATCATTGAATGATAAAACAATTGACACATATTTTTTGTGTTCAAATTTAAAAGTTAAGTTTTTTTTTTTTTTTGTTTGGTTATACTTATATAGTACTAAAACACAAAAAATATGTATGTAAAATTTATGTTTCAAAAATTCAACAATTTTATATTCTGATAGATGTGATCTTTTCATCAATCTTTCTTTTTTTACAATATGAAATGCCGTTTCATATTGTAAACTTTTGATTTTTTTATTTGCATGGCATATGAAATCACTTTATCATGTATCTTTTCTGTAATTTTTCATTTAGTTAGAAACCTCTCAGGATTGTTTGAGTTTAAAGCCATATTTATTAAAAACTATAGAAAACAAAGTAAATGAAAAATTTTAAAGATAAGAGAAATAAGAAAAAAATGTTTTAAGTTCCTTTCGCCTCATCAGTTTTTAACTGTTTGTAATTGTTCCTCGCTATTGTATATATATATATATATATATATATATATATATATATATATATATATATATATATATACATATATATATATATATATATATATATGTATATATATATATATATATATATATATATATATATATATATATATATATATATATATATATGTATATATATATATATATATATATATATATTTAACCATTAAATTGAAAAAGTTACAAAGTTATTTATAATTTTATAAAATTAGGTTTGGTGTCACTGATATAGTTAAAAACTAGTCATTGGAGTGACACCTTTATAAAATAAACAAATAAAGTAAAAAAAAAGTAATATAGATAGCGACCAAAATAAAATAAAACAAAATAAAAAGAAGAACAATAATATTTAAAAAAGCATAACAAATAACACAAATAACAAGTTTACTAGGGGAGAAAATGCTTTTTTTTTTCCCGAAAGTTTACATTATTGGACTTCCGTTCTTTTAACAGTCACTCGTTGAGGAATAATAGCCATCAACATTAAGATATAAAGATGAAACAGTTGATTCAATTTAAATTCAGCTGTTTCATCTTTATATCTCAATGTTGATGGCTATTATTTCTTGATTCACAGACTCCAATAGTTTGATGCCTGGCCCAGACATATACTTACATATAAATTCACCTAATTATAGTGAAATCAGTTTTGAATCGACAATTCTTTTATTTAGCTTTAGTTTAGCATCTCTTTATTCAATCATCTTTTTTTTCTTTATCATTTTCTCCCTTCCCAAGATTGAATTCTTTGATGTTATTTCTGATCTAACTGACTGATTTCATTTCTAGTTATCCTTCAGCTAATATAGTTGTTATTGGTAACTTTAAGGCTCATGAATGGTATTTCAAATACCATGCCGGCACTAAAGCTCAAAATTATTGTCTTCCTTAATTTTTCACTCAAATAGTTCTGAATGATTTGAACACTCACTCACTAAAATTTGTTATTAACTTTAATTATTTATTACTGCTAGGAACCATTGTAAAAAGGTTTTGTTTAATGTCAAAGCCCGCTATTCTCAGGTCATGAAATCTTGTATTTTATCACAAAAATTAGGCTCTTGTGACTTCTGGAGAATCTTTAACTGTATCAATAATAAGGGCAAGAGTTCAGACTTTGAAGATTGTCACCTCACCTAAAGACAAAGCTGAATTGTTTGCTAAGAACTTTTCATCAATATTATCTCTTGATTCCACTAGTTGGGTTCTACCTGATATAGCTGTCAAACAGGTTGATCTATTGCTTGACATTCATATCACTCCAGCTTTTGTAACTAAAGTGATTTCCGTAACTAAAGTGATTTTACTTCTGATCTTTCTTGGAAACCATATATCAAATCCGTTCCAAAATTGGATCTCTTTATCGAGCTCGACACATTCTTACTCTGGATTCTATTCTCTATCTCTATAAATCTCAAATCCGGCCTTGTATGGAATACTGTTGCCATATCTGGGGCGGATCTTCTAATGATGCCCTTTCTCTTTTAGACAAGGTGCAAAAACGCATTGTAAACATAGTTGGATCTGCTCTTGCAGCCAATCTTCAACCATTATCACATTATCGTAATGTTGCTTCTCTTTCTCTTTTCTACAAATACTATAATGGGCACTGCTCTAAAGAGCTAGCATCTCTTGTACCATCTAGTAAAAATCACTCTTGTGTTACTTGTCATTCAATTAAAACTCATCCTTTTTCTATTACTGTTCCTAAGTGCTCCAAAAACTCTTATTTGTCTAGTTTTTTTCCTCGAACATCAGTTCTTTGGAATTCGCTTCCTTCATCTTGGTTTCCTGATTTATATTATTTGGAGTCTTTTAAGTTGTCTGTCAATCGTTATCTTGCTCTACAATCTTTATCTTTTTTCTTCCAGTAACTTCCAACACTAATTAGTGGTTGCTTGCAGCACTGTTGGAAGCAAAAATGTTTAAAAAAAATAAATTGGTATTATCCCTTAATTTATCAAAACTTCAACAGTTACATGGTTGGCATATTAATTCACTTATTTATCATGAAATCAGGCTTGATACTTCTGACCATTCTTTTATATGTATTCTTTATTCATTTAGCATCTCTTTACTCATCACCTTTGTTCTTTATCATTTCTAGGTTCTTTTTGATGTTACTTCTGATCAAATTAATCAAGCTTTTTCTCTTTATCTTTAAACCAATGTTTTTATTAATGACATTAATGCTCATCACACTGAGATCCCTCTAAAGAATACTGTTGTCATTTTGGGCTGATTCTTCTAATGGTTCTCTTTGTTTTATAGATAGTTCTAAAAATGTATTGTAAATGCAGTTGGACCTGCTCTAGCTGCCAAGCTGGAATGTTCTATTATAGTAAGGTTCAATCAACTAGAACTTATTCTTGTGTGACTCATCATTCTGCAAAATTGCATCATTTTAGTGTATCTGTCCCTCTATACTAATAATTTCTAGACACATAAAATTTGCATTTTTTCTAGTCTCTTGTTAACTGTTTTCTTTCTTTAGCAATACTCTTTGTTTTCTGGTAACTCCCAACTTAAATAATGGTTGCTTTCAGCCTTGTTTGGGGTAAATTAGTTTAAAAACAACTCTATAAGCAGAAGATTATGCCAAGTGTTACATCAGATCTAACATTTTTTAGCAGTTCATAAAAACCTAAACAAGATACTTAGGGAATTGATTTTAAAAAATGTTATAATTTAAATAGAATTGTAGTTTGTTTAAATTTTCAGTTTCATCAAGTATATTATGATGTTTACAAGATACGACAATATGAAGTTTTGAGCCTTTCATTTTTTAAAAGTTTTTAAAAAGGGTGACCCCTAAAATTAAAAAATTTTTTTTTTTTTAATTTTTTCTCATCTTTTCTGTCTTATTTCAACTTATTACTGCAAAAGTTGTTTATAAAAAGCTTTAAAATAAACTCTAAAATAGTGAACTACTGTAAAAATAGTGAACTACTGTAAAAATAGCTTTAAAAAAATTTTTTTCAAGTAGAGCAGTGTATTTAAACAACTTATTTTGAAAATCATATGATTATTTTTTTTTCAGAGAGTCATTCTTACCTGGTTTTTTTTGTTGTTAAGTAGATAAAATCTCTTAAACTTTTATACATTGTTTAGAAAAAATAATAATTTGAAATAAAAGATGTTTTTACCAAATTTTATTGATAAAAAAAGTACAGTTTTTAGCCAATCTTTTCAAAATGATTAATTTGCCAACTGTTAATAAACCAATTGTCACAAGACTAAAACATTAAGTTGTTAAAAAAGCAAAAGTACAAAAACCTTAAATATTGATTACAAATGGTGCTTATATTCAATTGTTTAAAAAAAGATTCAATTTAAGTAAAAGTAAAAAACAATTTTATTTTAAAAAATTATTTATAAAACTAGTTATCGTAAACATCAATTTTATGAAGTACCTGATATTTTCTAAGAAAAAAAATAAAATTATTTATCTATGTTATCTCGATAGACAATGAACACAATAACACACACATATATATATATATATATATATATATATATATATATATATATATATATATATATATATATATATATATATATATATATATATATATATATATATATATATTACCGAAAAACTACTTTAAATTATTTATGTAGAAATTTATTATTTAAAAATGTTTTGGAATGTTTCGTTTTTTAAAATGTAAAAACATTTGTTTATTTTCTTGATGTTTGACACGTTTTGTCTATACTAAACGAATAAAATACATAACTAAACATTTAAAAAAGATTATAAAATATGGTAATACTTGATTATTTTTTTTTCTCAAATATGTATTTTAAAATTTTTCAAATAATTATTTTTTCTTTTTAAAAAGTCAGCTAGTAATATTAAATTAATAATATTAATTTAATAAATTAAAAACTGTGCAATAGCTAATATTTTTACTACAGGCTTGGTCGGGAAGCGGGAGCGATCGCTCTCGAATACTGACCACGGAAATTATATTTAGTTGCGTAAAACTGGCCAGGTTTTTTAGTCGTTTTGAGAACATTTAAGTTTATGTACGAAACAAAAAATTTTTGTTTTACGGACATACATGGAAACATAAAAAACTTGAATGTTCTCAAAACATCTTTGTGCGAAAGAATAAAAAGAATGTTTGCGAACACTAAAAACCCGCCAAATTAACGAACAAACTAATTCTATTGGTTAAAAAAATACGCTGATTAAGTGAAATAAAGTTCTAGAGTATTCTGTTAAAATGTTTTAGAAATTGTATTATTCACGATTTGTTATGTTTTGAGATTTTTAGCATTGTTTTAAGAATTTATATTATTTGTTTACGAAAATAAATGTTTTAAATATATATTAGTTAAATTGTTAAAATTTTCAAAGTTTATTATAAATCATAGATTTTATTAGTATATTCTTATTTTTTATTTTAAAAGAGATTGTATTCTTTATGTAAATGTAATTTTGTGTATTTATTTTTTATCGTAATGTATCTTTTAAAGCAATTTTTATGATTTAAACAAAGACTTACAAAAATAATTGTGTTTTTAATGAAGTTTTAATCGTTAAAGTTAATAAAACTAATTATGTAACAAACATATAAGAAGTTTCTGGTTACTAAACACAAACAACGCATACAAAGTAACTCGCGGATGAACAAGCATCGCGCCTGAGGTCACGACAGAACACAAATATATATAGCAAATAATTAGATATAAAGAAAAATTTCTAGATATTGATTTACTAACTCTAATTATTTTTGCTTAAGTTGCCATTCTTAAAACTCGTTATACTTTTTTCTGCTTTAAACACTAATTAAAATTTAAAAGCCCACTCACTAAACATCATCAGCGATATTGTGAAGCAGTTTCGCTTCCTGGTCATTAAGTATTTTTAACCTTTTTAGTTGATTTCTATCTTGATAATTTAATTCTTATAGTAATTCAATGATTTAATTATTTCATTTGTTTATCTTACTAAGAAGAATCGCTTTAAATATGTTAAACTTTTCAAACTACGCGAAACATAAAATAGGTATTGAAAAAATTAACTTTTTTATTTATAAAATAAATTAAGCTTAAGTAAAACTAAAACTTGCAAACTTAGTTAAATAAAGAATATTTGTTTTCCTTTTAAACAATCTTTTAAGTTGACGGTTGTATGTTTCTATAAAAAGTTGATGTTTCTATAAAAAACATTGCTTAATTTTATAAAAAAAATTATAAAAGAGCGATGTTTCGAAAATATTTGTTTTAAATGTAATTTATTTAGCTTTAAATTTTTTCGCGTTTAAAGATATTTTATTTGCCTACTTTTTTTTTTTTTGTAATTGTCTCTCGTCGGTCCAAATAATCTTCGTCGCTTTTTTTTTTTTTGCTTTTTAAAATGTTCTCAAAACGACAAAAAAATCTGGCCAGCTTTTCGCAACTAAATATTATTTACGTGGTCAGCAATCGAGAGCGATCGCTCCCGCTTCCCGACCAAGCCTGTTACTAGCGATTTTATATAATATTTATTTCTTTTTATTTATTTTCATAAAGCGGTTAATAAGCACAATCACTCTTATTACTAAAAAAACTTAAACAAATGTTTTGAATAGATTTTTAATGTTTACAAGGAATTTTATTTTTGTTAAAATGAAATAAAATAAAATGTTAGAATAAAAATCTTATAGGTATAAAAGACATATTACAGCGAAAAAATTATTCTTAAAAATTATTATTAAAAATTATTCGAAAAACTATTGATGTTCTATTTTTTAGCAGCTGTTCTTGAGCATGCTTCGTTGAGTTTCGGTAACTTTTAAAAAAAAAGCGATTGTTATTATTTAAGTAATTTTTTTCGAGTTACTTTTTACAAAAATTTTAACAACTGTACTTTTTTATTGAATCAAGTAGAATACATTTTAATATTAATTTTTTTATTTTTTTTTTTATTTGCGCTTACCAATTTTTTAAATGTTTCCTCGAAATAACTCTTAAATACTTTAAATACGTTTAACAGTTAATAAATATTTTTAAATCTATGGAATAATTTTAAAACCTAACAAACCCCCGTAAAATAATTATTTAAGTTAAAAATCTTAAACTAAAAGAAAGTATTTTTGTTCAATTTTATCGACAACTTTGCTATTGCTGAATAATTTTATTAAAATGTTAGCTTGAAAAGATTTAAACTTTTTTTTTAATCTGAATTTTTTCTACTTGTAAATAATGAGCATATTTAATTTTTTTGTAATTCAAACTTTTATATCAACTGCGTGTGGTTTTTAAAATACTTTATTAAATGTTAAAATAATCGTAAATTACTTCATTAAAATTCCGCTCAAAAATATCTTTAAATATACTCAAACAAAAATTTTTTTGCTCGATGCAAATAGTTATAGCTACACGCAAAATCGCTCTTGGACGACGTAAAATTCACATCGCCCGACGCTTTATCGCAAGACCTGATATATATATATATATATATATATATATATATATATATATACATATATATATATATATATATATATATATATATATATATATATATATATATATATATATATATATATATATATATATATATATATATATATATATATATATATATATATATATTTATATATATTTGTTATTGTTGTCATTAAAAATATATATTTGTCTTTTTATTATTTGATTTCAAGATTTTAAAGATTATAATTTATTAGGTTTATTGGTGAAATCTCACCATTTGTTTGGGCCTGCCTTGGAATTGCTTTTTCAATCAGTTTATCTGTTGTTGGTGCTGCTATGTAAGAGGTTTATTTTAAAAAAATCTTTTATGTTTCTTATAACTGTAATGTTAGATTCTATTCAAATTCCATTGAAGTTACAGGACTCGTGGTATTTTATTATTTTGTTATTCTGTATTAAGCTATTTATTAAGGGTATTTAAGTTTCAACACGAGAAGTTTAAAACTTAAATTTCTACTCTGTTTTGTTGACTTTTCAAAATATTTAATGTTTTTGAAATTTAGTTTTGAAATGTTTAAAAAAACTTTTTAAAATATTTTATTATTTATTTTGCAAAATAAATCTCATTTGATAAAAATGTCAGCAATTACAATAATGCAAAATAGTATAACTATGCTAATAATTTGTTTTTAAATTTAGTGGAATTTTTACAACTGGCTCAAGTATTATTGGAGGTGGTGTAAAAGCGCCAAGAATTAAAACAAAGAATCTTGTCAGGTTTTTGTTTCTTTATTTTTTTCCCTCTTTTTTATCATAGTTATTAAAAAGTTCAGAAAAGTTGTTAAATAAATTAAACATTATTTTGGTTTTCATTATTTTGATTTTTATATTGATATTATATATATATATTAGAGTGTTAACCAGAAATAAATTTGATACAGCATTTTGACGAAGTAGGGAGTTAGTCAAAAAAATTTCCTTATCCTACCCCCCCCCCCAACTCTGATATTAAAATATGATCCGGAAATGCGTGGGATTCTTTTCTTATATTATTACTTCTTCTACTCCACTGCAGCGCTGCATACATTGATTAGACAGCACCAAAAATAAAATATAATACTGTCTGTAACATATGTTGAAGATAAATATAAAATCAACACAAAATTAGATGTAGTTTCACAATGACACAGCAAATTAAGCTCCGATTTCCGAATATATATTAAGATTTATAAATTTTTATATTATAAAATAATCAGTGTATATAAATTAATCATTATTAAGAATATATTTGATTTTTTTTTAATTTTAATATATCATTGCAGCTTACATTTTAGGAGAATCCTTTTAAATATACATTTCTTTTTCAATGGTGGGCATTAAATGGCGATTTTTAAAGTAATATAGTGATTTAAGTTCAATGAAAATCTATGCAGAAGAGAATCAATGATCTTCTACTTCTATTTATTATTTAAAATCTGCTTGACATTCTTTATGGATGAACCTTTGCACCATCATGTAATAAATTGTGTCCTCGAAAGATTTAAAAATAGAAAAATAGAAAAGGTTTGAAAATAGTAAATAATAGTAATAATAATAAAAAAAGTAATAGCTCATAAATTTCATATTTCACATTTGTTGCGAGTTCATTATTATAATATTAATTTTCTTTAGACGTAAAGCAAAATGAAGTATTAATTACAAAATCTCAGCAAAAACAACGACAAAAGTTGTTTAATTACAAAAAAATATTATTCGCGAGTTCTTGCACGCTATTGTAGCAACAAAGAATATCAATATTTTTCATTCATAGTCATAAAATATTATTATGGCTATGGTTCATTCAAACATATAAACTTGCTTTTACGTTTTAAATTCAAGCAAGCAGTGACTCCAGTTTTCTTGATTTTTAAATTTCTAGTACCAGTTTGTTGTAATTAAAAAACATTTTTGTTATTAAATGTATTTAATTACGTTTTAATATACATTTTTACATAATATTTTTACATACATAATATACATTTAAATTACGTTTTAAATAAAAGCAAGCAGTAAAGTAAAGAAATGTATTTTCCTCATTAAATAAATTTTTAGTACCAGTTTGTTATAATCATAAAACATTTTTTGTATTTAACTTATATTTCAGAGGTCTTTTAAAAAAGTTAGTTGAGAAAAGATAGTAGATAAGTAAAATGTGATTTTAGTCAATATGATCACGTAATTCAGTTGATATAAAATACCAAACAAAAAAAAGATAAACAATAACTAAAAGACTTAATGTTAAATCCGTAACTGATCAAAATTTCGAAATTATCTATCGTAGACGACTTCTCAATATTTTTGTTGACGAATCACATGTACTACATGAAGTAGAGTTTACAGTAAGACTTACTAAGTTAATTAACTTTTCAGGCAAAAAAGGAAAAACTTAAAAAAAAAAAAGTATTTGTCGATGTTAAACCAAACAAGTTTGTTATTTTTTTAGATTGTACTCTATTTCTTGCTAACTTTTTTATATAATAGTTGCTGTTGTTGAAACGCATTGCAAAAAATTATTTGCAAAATTAGAAAAATAAATTTTACAAGCAATTTGCCAAGAAAATCCCTAAAATCGATGGGAAAATCCCAATTCTTAAGAAATTTTTTCCAATAGACATTTTTACAGTTATATTTTGTAGTTTACACCATTAATAAAATAGAGTTTTTTTTTTTACTTTTCTATTAATTTTCAATAATTTTTAGAATTATTATTCAATCTTAATTTGAAAAAATTTATTTGGAGAATGGGGTTTTTCACCTTTAAATTAGAAATTTAAATTTTTTAGACATTTAGGAATATCGCGTTTGACGAGACTCCACAGGGCTAGTTTACACCCTGTATATATATATTACACCTGTATTTGGGGATACCACTTTTTTTCAGCGACATTGGGAGAGGATGATTTGGTTGAGATCCCCTCCCCCTCTTCTCCCCTAGTTAAAACTAGTGCCACAAAAATGATTCTTTAATCATCATTTTTTGAATCATCATTTTTATTATTTGTGTTTATCTTGTTTAGTTTTATCCAAAGATAAGTAGTTGATTTAAAAGCGTATCTTTGAATACATGATTTTATTGGTGGAGGTAACCATGTTATTTAAGTTACGTTAAAAATTACCGTAATTTTGATATTATAAAATTGTTCTATCTTTCAAAAAAGCAAATTTTTTATACATTTCATCGTTATAAAATTTTAAAATCATTTTATTGTTCTAAAGAAAATGTAAAGTAGCTAAAGTAAACTAAAAATTATTTGTATACCGGGACTTTTTTAGTAAAAAAGCAGAAGAAAAGTTAAAATATAAAATAATTTTTTAACGCTTTTGTTTGGGGGCCCATACCGCTCCAGTGGTACTAAAACAGGTCTGGGTTCGTCCCTGATATATATAAACCCTCAATTAAAGTTGGCATTTGGCAATGTTGACCTTAAAGTGTTTGAGGTGGGAAAAAAAATTGCATACCTCGTTTCTATGTTTTATAGTAATCCCTTTGTGTGAAATTTTATTTGCCAACCTAATGCCATAATAAACAGTTTTTTTTTTTTTTTCAACAAATTTATTGCCGACCTTATTTTTCCTAATACCAAGGGTTGATATATATATTCAAATAGTATTAAGGTAAGCAATCTGATGTCATACTGAAATAGCCTGCTGCTGGGGGCTTCAGTACATACATGGACTGACAAATAACCTGACTCGTAAAAAGTCGTATGGATTGAGATAAGCATAAAAAATTAGCAAATACTTATATGAATACGCTATAATTTATATATACATATATATATATATATATATATATATATATATATATATATATATATATATATATATATATATATATATATATATATATATATATATATAAATAGGCCTTGTTTTAAATAAAAAATGGCCTATTTATATATATAAATATATATAAATAGGCCTTGTTTTAAATAAAAAATGGCCTATTTATATATATAAATAGGCCTTGTTTATAAAAAATGGCTTAGCATAATTCCAAGAACATTAACTTTTTTAAACTTCCTTATTACCACTAAACAAGTTTATTTTACTGATTAAGAAAAACAAATCTAGAAGTGTTATTTTGTAAATGTACCTATTGTGGAATGTATGTTTCCTTTCAATTTTTTATTTTTAAATAATTTAATATTGCATTTTTTAATATCATTTTAATTATATTTGTGTAAATGAATTAAAATTGCTTAAAATTGCGGCTTCGCAAATTATGATTTTTTACTTTTAAAAAGTTATTAACTAACAAAAACATTACTTTTTCAGGCTTGGACGGGAAGCGGGTGCGATCGCACTCGATAATTGACCACGGAAATAATATTTAGATGCGTAAAACCGGACAGATTTTTTAGTCGTTTTGAGAACATTTTAAAAACAAATAAAAAAGCGCTATAAAATTAACTGGACCAATGAGAGCCAGTTAAAAAAAAGAAAATAGCTTTTAACGCGAAAAAACTAAATACGATTAGAGCAAATATTTTTGAAACGTCGCTCTTTTATAATTTTTTTCATAAAATTACTATTAATGATAGTAATTTTATGAAAAAAGGAAAACAAATGTTCTTCGATTTATCAAAGGGTATATATAATTTTTATTTATATACTTATGTCTTATTTCCAGTGCTGGATTGAAGAGGTGGGGGGGAGATAAAAGGGCTATAGCCACCTGGACTCAGATTGTTAGGGGCCGCAAAATAGTCAAAAGGACCATTCGGTATTTTTTTTAGTCATTTTTACGCTGTGACACATAAAAACAGCCACCAAAATAATGCAGCCCCCGGCCCTGAAAAGTCCAACAAGATTCAACCAATAAAACTAATGCTAGATGATTTATTTATAAATAAAAAAGTTTTTTTCAATAACTGTTTTATGCTTCGTGTAGTTTGAAAAGTTTAACACATTAGAAACAATTTATCTTAGTAAGATGAACAAATGAAATAATTAAATCATTGAGTTACTGTAGAAATTCAATTAGCTATATAGAAATTATATAAAAATGTAAAATTACTTAGTTAGGAGGAAACGGAGCTGCTTCACAATTCCGCTGATGATTTTCAGTGAGTGGGCACATCTGTAAAGCCCTAAATCTTTTAAACTATTATCATTTGTTTACAAAAATAAATGTTTTATAATATATATTTTTTAAATTGTGAAAATTTTGAATGTTAATTACAAATTATATATTTTATTAGTATATTCTTAATTTTTATATCTTTTCTTAGTGCTTGGTTTAATTAATTGTTCGTTAGATTTGTAAAAAACTAACGAACCATTGATAAAATAAACTTTTAATAAAATAAGTAACTATAGTTAGCTATTTTAGTAAAATTTAATAGTAAAATTTTTAAAGAATTTCTAGAATGTTTCCAATTACGTCATGCACTAAAACTCCTATGAATTA
This sequence comes from Hydra vulgaris, assembly GCF_022113875.1. Classification (NCBI taxonomy): domain Eukaryota; kingdom Metazoa; phylum Cnidaria; class Hydrozoa; order Anthoathecata; family Hydridae; genus Hydra; species Hydra vulgaris. The sequence continues at coordinate 21,985,855 of NC_061169.1, forward strand.
AACGCGCTTGAATAAATTATCAAGTCTGTATAACGTGCCTGGAAAATAACATTTATTTTACATACTCAAAATACTGCAGAAAATGGAGAAGACGAGCTTTGACTAAAACAACAAGATTTGTTTTTCTTGGTATACATTTATTAATTAGTTTTAATCAAAAAAAATTTGCTCAGACGTTTTTTTTTTAACATTCTCTTTAATATGAACACAACATGTCTCGGGACATGGTAGTCCCTTTAAGTTTAAGTATAACGAGTTTGTAAGAATGGCTAAAGCAAATATAAATAATTAAAGTTAGTAAACCAATTTCTAAAAACTTAAAAACTTTTTTTTCTTAGGTACACTGGATTAGTTGTTAATATTATTTGTATTAACTTTAATGATTATTAATAATTTCATTGAAAATGCAGTTATTATTGAAAGCATTTTTGTTTACAAAATCAATTGCATAAATTGCTTTAAAAAATTACATTTAAATAAAATTTACATACATAAAATTACATACGTAAAAAATACATACATAAAATATATTACATACATAAAAATACATCCCATATATATATATATATATATATATATATATATATATATATATATATATATATATATATATATATATATATATATATATATATATATATATATATATATATATAAAATAAGAATATACTAATAAAATCTATAATATATTTATAAAACGTTGACAAGTTAAATTTAAAAAAACATTTATTTTTGTAAACAAATAATGTTAGTTTAAAACATTTATAGCTTTGTAGATGCGGCCCCAAGAATGAGCCATAGTATTAAAATAATAATTTGTTTGTAGTATATTCTTAAAACAATTTATGCTAGAAATCTCAACGAAAACATAACAAACTCAAATAATACAATTTAAAAAAAGATTTAAACAGAATACTCTAGAACATTCGGTTAGTATTTTTTGAATACTCTAGAAATTTCAGTGAACCAATAGAATTTGTTGTTTGTAGATTTGACGGGTTTTTTGTGTTCGATAATATTCCTTTTTTATTTTTCCGCACAAAGATGTTTGAGAACATTCGAGTTTATGTATGTTTTCGTGTAAGTTTGAAAACAAAATTTTAAAATTTACGATAAAATAATGAACTTAATAATTGTTTTGCGGACAAACAAGGAAACAAAAATAAACTTAAATGTTTTCAAAACGACTAAAAAATCTGGCCGGTTTTTTGCAACTATATACTATTTTTGTGGTCAATTATTGAGTGTGATCGCACCCGCTTCCTGACCAAGCCTGCTTGTTGAAAAGAAAAAAACTCAAGTTAATTACTTTGCCAGTGCTTTTTTTTGTGACAAAGATTTAAGTTTCGAGGTATCATATATAAGTATAAAGTATATGTGCCGTTGTACTTTCACTTGCCTTAAGACAAAAAAATTAAGTGTATGCTTTATGAATATTTTTTATGCAGTTTTATAAGTTGTAATAACATGTTTACAAGGAATTTAATTTTTCGTAAAAAATAGAAAAGGAGGAAGAAAATCAGAGAAAAAAAACATTTTTTTATATTTAAATAACTTTTTAAGTCAAAATTCTTTCTAAATGATAAGAAAATTTCTGTTTTCACTTTTTTGATATCGCACAATCTGTTAATTATATAAAGCTGATGTAATTATTATAAAATATTATTTTTCTAAACTATTAATTTTTGCAAAATAAAGCTTATTATATAAATGAAGACATTGCAAGAGCTATATTGCTTCAGGTGTAAATTTAAGCTAAAAAATTAATAATAGAGTTATATATATAAATAAGTTTTTTTTTCAATTATAAAAAAATAAACCTTTTATAAGTTCTCGTTTAAAGTTTGTAATAGTTGAAGTTTTTTTCTTTTTTTTTTCTTGATTAAATCAATCATTATAATAAAACAAACTAAATATCAAGTGGCGCTAATATAAAATTAATTTTATCATGTTTTTTAGCTAATGATTTTTGGTTTTGTTTTTTAATTTTCTTAAAAAATCTGTTAATATTTTTGTTATTATTTCTTATGAGAAATTGTCTAAATAAATATTCTTGGTATTGCATGATGATAAATAAATGTTTTTATAAATATGTCTTTTTGATATTTCTTTTTTTAAACTTCGTATAACATCTTTTTTTTTCTTTTGCTGGACATTTTTGATGGAAAAGTTAGAATAATAAAAATTAATTTTTCTTGGTTTTTTTGTAACTTATGCGCGAGTATCAATTGTATTTTTATACTAACTTTTTATCAAAACGTCATTCAAACTTTATAAGTGGTTTTTGTAATATTAATTACTTCTTTTATTTTGTTTAATATTAAAAAATGATAAAAAGCGGCTTGACCAAAATGGGTTACCGCTCATGTCAATGACGCGCCAGTTTATGCTTTAAATCAAGGTCTGTATATACATATTTTATTTTTATATTAATATTAAGTTTATTTTGGTTTTCAATATTTTTAAAATCACTTTTTTTGAATAGAAGTCCAGGTGAATAAAAAAAGCAATTGTTGAGTAAAATTCTTATGAAGTAATTGCTTAACTTTATGTGAATTAAAATTTTAAGCAATTGCTCTTTTTGTGTGAAAGCTTTTACTTTGAGCAATTGCTCACATACGAGAAAATTGTGTCATATGAGATGAAGCTAAAACTAAAAAAATTGTGATATATGAGAAAAAGCTGAAACTAAAAAAATAGTGAGCAATCTCTATTTTTTTTGTTTCCAGAAAATTTTTTAATGAGTCTATTGATGAAACACAGTGTTAAATGAAAAAAGTTTGAAATTTTCTACTAATTTATTATTGATCTGTTCTTTTAAGAACAATAAGCAATTTGCTTTGTAGAAGACATTTACTAATAGTTATTAATATTGATACTATCAAATATGAGAATGATTGTGATAGATTTAAAGGGCACAGCTTTATTGGGAAAATTACCGGTACCCTATTATTTTGGAGAATAAAAGTTTTTCAAAAGTAGGTCAACCTGGTACTAAAAAGAAGCGAAATTTTATAAAAAATTCAAAAATAATAATTGTTTTATTATTGATCTGTTCTTTTAAGAACAATAAGCAATTTGCTTTGTAAAAGACATTTACAATTATTTGTGTGTGTGTGTGTGTGTGTGTGTGTATACACACACACGTCGGGAATGAACTTGAACCTGTTTTAGTGTCGCAGGAGTGGTATGGGTGCCTAAAAAAAAATGCCCCAAAATTATTTTATCTTTTATTTTTTCATTTGCTTTTTTATTAAAATTACAAAAAAAAAAAAAAAAAAAAAAAAAATTCAGTTTTAAATGCAGTAGTATGTAAATAATTTTCAGTTTATTTTAGCTACTTCATTTTTTCTTCAGGACCATATAATGAATTAAAAAGCAATTTATTTTTTCATGTAGTTATGTGATGTAACTGTCCTTTGGTTATTAACTGAATGTTTTTAAAAAATAAATGCCGTTACAAAACTTAATTTTAAAAAATTATAAAATTTTATTACAATGGAATGTATGAAAAGTTTGCTTTTTTCGAAAGATAAAACGATTTCAAAATATCCATTCATAGTGAAATTAATTTTTATTTGTTGGCAATTATGAGTGAACAACTGCTTATGATAATAAATGAACTAAAGTAAAAAATTTCAGTCTTAATAACAATCGCGCAAATTTCTTTATGTATTCACACAAATTTAGTTTTTAAATGAATAAACTTTTAATATTTAGCTTTCTATTTTAGTTTACATAAGAAAAACAAAAAAAGAAGCCTAAACTTTTTCAGAAAGTTTTTTTTTTTTTTCATTCTCTTATTTTTTTAATAGTAAACATGTTTATGTTTTTTATTTGAATAATTATTTGAATACAAGACGTAATACTATTTTGTTAATTTAACAAATATTACACGATTTTATAATTGTAAATATATTATGTAGTGTAAATCTTGATTAAAAATCGTTTAAAGTATTTAAACATTTAATTTAATAATTATGTAAAACATTAATAACTACTAATATTAAATTTATTAAAATATAGTTAATAAATGTTTAAAATATTTTGAATTATTTTTAATAATTATTTAAAAATAGCGTGGTTAAATTCTTAAGTAAAATAGTTTTCTTATCGTAACTAAAGTAAGATGGTTACGCCCACCAGTAAATTCGTGTATTCAAAGAAATGACTTTATATCAACTCCTTATCTTCGGATAAAACTAAACAAGATATACACAAGTAATTAAAATGATGATAAAAATCATCATCGGGATGATTGTTTTAACTAGGGGAGAAGGGGGTAGTAATCTCAAGAACATTACCCCCTATGCCTCCAAAGTTGCCAAAAAAAATTCAGTATTCCCAAATAAACTCTAGGTTTGTATATACCTATATCTATATCTATAAAATGCGGTAGTGGTGTAGTGGTAGAGCGCTCGCTTCATAAACCAGTGGTTACGAGTTCGATCCCCACCACGTCCCTGGTAGTACCGCGCTCAACTCGTTTCTCCGCGCAGCGGCCTTGTTCGTCAAGGTTCGTGTTTCGGAGTTATAGAGTTGAGAGAGGGTTATAGCCACGAATAAGTAGCCTCCTCGTCTGTAGTGGCCTTCTCGGCCTTGAGGAGGTGAATTAAAATAAAAAATATATATATATATATATATATATATATATATATATATATATATATATATATATATTTCATTTTTGCATTAGTTATAGCATTATTATCATACCGATTGACACTAAAAGCAACCATTTTCAAACAAAAAATTAAAAACAAATGATTTCTATTAGTCGCAGCATAAAGTATTTACTTCTTAGTGAAAACAATTGCTTATGAGTAAAAGCAAAACTTTATTCATGTTTTTTTTAGTAATTATCGTGAGAATTTTGTTAGTAATTGTCATGAGAATTTGTTTTTTAGCTTTTACTTTTACTTAGAGCAATTTTACTTTTACTCAAAGCAATTGCTTATTTTATTCATCCATCACAAAAAATATAAAGCGTTGATATTTACTTAAAAATTTGAAAAACAAACCCAGCATTGTAATAGTAATTTAAATAAAGCATTAAGTTTGTTTAGCAAGTTCCAGCAAGCATCTTATACATTATTTGATGGGTTATTGTTAAGTGTTTTATGTTTTAGCATAATTTTCTGTGAAGCTGTGGCTATTTATGGAATCATTTTGGCTATTGTCCTCTCAAGTAATATACAGGTAAATGAATATTTGTAAGTAAAAAAGTTCCACAAATATTTGATGAAACTTTTAAAATACTACATTCCTAGGATTTTAGTATTTTAGTTAAAAAAAAAAATTGTTAAAAAGATGCTTTTAGGTATATTATATAGGAGTATATATTTTTTGGTTTGTACTTAGAATTTTGATGAGGCAGGAATGTTAGATAACAGTAATGTAAGATCTGTTAAGATCAATCATTCAGCAGGTAAGATATATTATGTTTTTTAAACTGTTTCATATCATCTATAAATTATAAATTAAAAACAAATTACTTCATAGTTAAATACATTGACAAAATGCAAATAAACTATATTCTTATATCTTACTTATATCTTTGTATTAAATAATTTTTTGTGTGCAGGAATTATGCTGTTTGGAGCAGGTCTAACAGTAGGGTTTTCAAACCTATTTTGTGGTATCTGTGTAGGAATAGTTGGCAGGTATAAAGTTGTTATATATTGTCCAGAAGAAAATGTTATATGTTTTTTAAGTTTCTATACTTTTATTTCAAAATTTTTAACAAAAAGTAACTAAAATAAGTGTGTTATATATATATATATATATATATATATATATATATATGTATATATATATATATATATATATATATATATATATATATATATATATATATATATATATATATATATATATATATATACACACATTAGGGTGGGTCATAAAATTTTTTTTCTTGTTACACGCTCTAAACATTGCTAATAGTTATTAATATTGATACTATCAAATATGAGAATGATTGTGATAGATTTAAAGGGCGCAACTTTATTGGGAAAATTACCGGTACCTTAATATTTTGGAGAATAAAAGTTTTTCAAAAGTAGGTCAGCCTGGTACTAAAAAGAAAAAAATTATTATTTTTGAATTTTATAAAAAATTCAAAAATAATAATTTTTTATAAAAAAATTATTATTTTTGAATTTTTTATAAAATTTTATAAAAAATTCAAAAATAATAATTTTTTTATAAAAATCATATTGCTGAAAAAAATTGTCCTTAAAAAACATGTAAAAATGCACCTTTTTCACTTTTAGTTAAAAAGCTGTAGTTATTATGCAATAAAATCTAAAATAATAATTTTTATATGAAAAAACTATTATTTTTGAAATTTTTATAAAATTTCGCTTTATTTGAGTACATCACATAATTTTGAAAAACTTTTTTTTTGAATAATAATAGGGCCTGCTAATTTTTGTAATTATAGTTGCGGGTGGAAGACATTGTTCAATCCATAAAAGTAAATACTTTCCTAAATTAGTACATAAAAAAACAACTTTTTAGACCATAGCCAGGTTAGCAACTCTAAAAAAAAAATTTATGACCCACCCTAATATACATACAGCCATTGTATTGTGGTTATACATACAGCCATTGTATTGTACTGCAGTTAGGTTGGTATTCGGCATTGCAGAATTCCAACCTCACCGCAGACTTAAAATTGTTTGAGGTCTGCAAAAAATTGTCAACCTTGTTTCTATGGTTTTTGCTAAATCCTTTGTATCAAATTGGTTTTGCCAACTTGATCCCAATCTCCTAAAAATTATAGTCGGCAAGTTATTACTGGCCTTGTTTTTCCTAATTCCGAGGGCTGTATGTATGGTTATAATATATATATATATATATATATATATATATATATATATATATATATATATATATATATATATATATATATATATATATATGTATGTATATGTATATATATGTATATATATGTATATATATATATGTATATATATATATATGTATATTTATATGTATATATATATATATATATATATATATATATATATATATATATATATATATATATATATATATATATATATATATATATATATATATAATTTCTGCCTAAAACTCAATTTAAAACAATTTTTTATTAGCACCAAGTTTGTCATAAAAAAATTAAAAAAAAACAATTGAGCTGTTTATTTTGAAAGTGGTATAAGTCACCTTTTCAAAGAAAATCAGGTTATAAATAACATTTACTACACAAAATTATTTATACTAATAAAAATTTAAGTATCCTGAGGCAGCAAATACAATAACAAAATACAATCTTCTTGTTGGCAAAAGTTGGCAACAATATTTTTAAACATGTTAAAGCATAAACCTCTAAAGAAACTTGTGGGCAGAAAACATTAAAACTTTATAAGAACACATTCGTAAGTTTATTATATAAAAACACATAAACAAGTGTTTTTTGCATTTCTTGTCATTAAATTTCAAGTAGTTCTTCCGCAAATTTTAAATTCAGGTTGCTCTCTTAAAACAAAAACAACAAAGTTTTTATAAGTTTTTTAAATTTTGGTTTTTGAAATTCTTTTGCAACTTAATAAATCATAATTATAATATATCATAAGTAAAATATTTTATATTGTAAAATTTGCCAATTGTAACCATAGTGACAAATCCACAGAATATTGTTAGGAAAGTTTACAGCATATTCAAAAGACCTAGTTTTAGAAAAATTATACCATCATAAAAAATTTAAGAAATTTAAAAAAAAGACAAATTAAAACAACTACCTTCTTTAAAATATATTTAAATTTTTAATCTATAAAAAATGCTTCTCTATAAATTACTTTATAGAAAAGCAGATTGCCAGATATCCTGCAAAATTCAGAGAATTGAATAAATTTTGCAAAAGTCAAGAGTTTTTGATTGATTTTATTAGAAAATCAGAAAATTTTTATAAAGTTCATGGAAAATGAACATGAAAATTTGCTGGCCCCACTGATAGTATACATTTACATTAATTAACTACACTCATATTAAGCTAAACAAATTCATTATTATATTAACCATGGTATTATCTTATAAATTGTGCAGTCATATAAATAATGGGAAACATTTAATACATTAAATTTTTCTATTCACATGTATACAACCATTAGAAAGCTGTCTAGATTATTTTGTCTCCAGATAATTATACTCTTATGTAAAAGCTATGATTTTTAATGTTGTCCCGATAGCATCTTTAATTTTGAATTCTCTATGTAGTGAATTAATAGTAGTAAATTAAAACTCAAGCTGGTATAGAAGACTTTATTCAGCATATTAATAAATATGGTAATCAAAAGATACAGACAAATTATTTTACATAAAATTATTTTACAAATTATTTTACATATTTTACATAAAAGAAACACAGTTATCAAAACAGTAGTAAGCAATAGGAACCAACATTCTCTGTCAGCAAGTACATTTAGGCTTCCGATGAAAGTTCATTTTGATATAATAATGTCTGGTACACAACCAATCCAGCCACTAGATAATAAACTAGTTGCCTTTGCAAACTAGTTAATGTTTTTTTACTATATATCATTAAATTTATAACTGTATTTAATGGTATCAATATGTTTATAACTGAGCCAAGTTTGCTTTTTTGTTGTTTATTCTTTATTGTTCAACAATTTGGCCAAATACCAGATTAGCAACTCTAGCAGAAAATTATTATTTTTAACATATCACACTTTTAGCTTTATAAGCACAATATTAAGATGGTCCTCCAACAACAATCGCAAGTGATCTAAGGTTTAACTCTTTTGAAGAGGGACATTAAGATTGTTTAAGATAAGACTAAAAACAAATTCTTTGGTTTGTCTGATGTTAGATTTTGGTATGAAGTATGTTTACTTTGTTCAAGTAAAGCTTATTTTTTCAAGTTCAATTAAGTTTTGTGCTGCATTAATTAAAAGTAAAAAATTTAAAATTCTGCTTTATAAATATTGTGTTGATAATATTTAGAACTAGTAGACTTAATATTAGGTGGTTTGGTGTCATAATGTATTTTCTTAGTTATCAAGATCTATATCGCAGATGATAGCATTGGTAGTCAAATGATTGTCATTTTTTGCATAAAGTTTCATAGGATACTTTTTTTTTCACATCGAACTAGAAATTGGAGTTATGAAATCAGATGGATTAGACTCATCCATTAGCTTTAATCCAATTTCAATATCTTCTACTTTTAAAAATTGGTTTTCCCAAAGAAATTCTTTAAACTTTAAATCCCCATTAGTTTTAACATCTTTTTGAATAACTAGCTACACAGCAACTTTTAATATTTTAATTCTTCTTAAAAGATAAAACAGTTTAATAATATTCCTAGCAGAACTTTGCAAGGACCTTGTTATTTGTAAGGACTTTGCAAGCATCTAAAATTTTTAATATATATATATATATATATTTATATATATATATATATATATATATATATATATATATATATATATATATATATATATATATATATATATATATATATATATATATATATGTATATATATATATATATATATATATATATATATATATATATATATATATATATATATATATATATACATACATACATACATACATGCATACATACACACACACATATATATATATATAATATATATATATATATATATATATATATACATATATATATATATATATATATATATATATATATATATATATATATATATATATATATATACATATATATATATATATATATATATATATATATATATATATATATATATATATATATATTTATATATATATACATATATATACATATATATATATTTATATATATATATATATATATATATATATATATATATATGTATACATATATATATGTATATATATATATATATATATATATATATATATATATATATATATATATATATCTTATATTACAAGTATTTATGTTTTTACTGGAAAATTTCAGAATATTTGTTTTTTCTGCCTATAAGTATGCATGCGCATCTTTTTTTGAAAACAAGAATGTAAACATTCGCGAGTCATCTATACGCATGTTTTGATTGGATTAAAATATAAAACACTTAGCATTTTATATTTTTATATTTCCTTTAGTACAAATATTAACTTGTTTTAAAATACACTTAATATGAGTTTCTCCTTCTCTTTTATAACGTTTTTATAACTATAATTTAAAATGTGGTTAAACTCTATAAACTTTAAACTTTCTTATTTTAAATAATAATAAAATTGCAGTAAAAATTTACATAATGGTTTGCAAAATAAAATAAAAGTTTTGTAAAATGTAATAACATTATAATAATTATGCCTAAAAATTTGATTTAAAAACATGGTTAGCGCGGATCCTGATTATGCCAACCTTGCTGACCCAAGGTACCCTGTGATTTTTTTTTGAAATTTTTGAAATCTTTTAATTTTGTCTGCGAAAAATAATTTATTTTAAATACAAATTAAGTAAAACTATAGTTTTATAATTGGCTAAAAACTGGTTCAGATGTAGTATATGGGTGCACTATTTTACAATATTTGTATATATAAAGCATTAGTTAACTGGTTAAGGAATTATGGCAGTTTTAATTAATATTTTGTTAGTTTTTTGCTACTTATGCCTCAAAACATTACCGATTACTGTGATATTTGGTCACTATTTTCAAAATAATGGTTACATGAGTGTTCTACTATGTAATACCAACAGTTTTTATTATAATTGTTTTATCACTACAACTACCATTTCATTTTATAGACCAAAATTATTGATTTGCTATTTGAAGCATGGTTTGACTTATGTATTCTGTGAAAACATCGCCATTTTCTATGGTAAAAACTCTGTTCTAAAAGCATAAAATGTTAAAAAGTGGTTGAAAAGCTTTTATAAAGGTACCTACATCAAAAAATTTAAAAATTTAGATAACTAAAATAATTGACAAATAAAAAGTTTGGAGGGATAGTCAGAGGAAAATTTTATGAAATGGAGAATAGTCCTTTAGAGAGCAGTAAAAATCTTTGGTAGGAATGTGTCATCAAATAAAAACTCATCTAAATTGTCAATAAGTATCATATATGTTATTAATTTAAATAACTATTTCCTTTAAAGGCAAGAATTATGTAAGAATTTTTTCTTGTAATTTAAGTATTATTTCTTGTAATTTATGTAATTATTTCCTTGATTTTAATCGTTTGTAATTAATGATATTTGTAAGTATGTTAATGGATTGTTATCCAATATAAATTCAGGTTAATTTTTGTAAAACTAATAGTTTAATTTAGTTAAATTGGATTTAGTGAATTGCCACAATGCTAAATTAAACAAAGGTTCACGATGAAAATTGAAAATTTGTGTGCTTGCTCTTTCTGAAAAAATGTCTTTCTGAAAAAGACAGCTTTCTGCTTTTCAAGCAGATCAAATATGCCAACTGTGTGAGATCAATACTAGTGGTTTTTGGGTACCACAAAGATCAGCAAATCGTGTAGAAAAATTTTGTGCAGGGGAAAGAAGTTATATCCCCTGCTTTATTTCATTTCAATTCAATACAACTGTTACCTGAAACAAGAGGCATGATTTGTTATCTGCCATTTTGGTTGTCCAGAGCAGCCAAAAAACTGTATCTTGAGTTATTTCCAATAAAAAATTATCCCCTGAAGGAGCTATTCGACTTGCTAAAGCATCTAGGAAGCCTCCATTTTCAATTACTCCTGATAAATATTCATACTTACATAGTTTTTACATATATATTCAAAGCAAATCTTTAAAAATAAGAGACAAGGTTTTGGGGAGTATATTTTTAACAAGTTACAACAGACTTTCTGAACAACGTTTAATATAAAGATAAAATATTTATGTTTTGGTTTCAGGTCAAAGTAATGCTCAGCCACTATCAAGTGTTCTAAAATTGACCACTCAAGTTCTTATAAATGTACAATTAAATATGGGACTATCAAACAATGGATTAAAGAAACTGGTCAGAACTGTAAACCAAATATCAAGCAACATGGTAGAGCCAAATTTTTATGAAATTTTTTTTAGAGCAGGTTAACATTTAAGTGATTTCTTCACCTGCAGTGACTTTTAAATTACCGACGGAAAAGAAGATTCCAAAACAGTTTGGGTTGTTGCTCACTGCAATCATTTATCAAGTCTTGTGAATCATGTTATTCAATCTCACAAAATTTCTGGTAGATATTTTTTTAAGCTCTGATGGTGATAAAGGTTTTCATAAGTTTTGTCTAGTTGATATTGCGTTGAGGATTTATACCAGCTTACCGCCTCAAAAACAACCTTTCACTCATCGAATTGGCAAAGAAAAAAAATAATGGAGTTGAGACAACTTCTTGTTGCGGTATCTGATGATTTGTCAGAAATCACTCCAACATTGAACAAATCTGGTCACTGATTAATGCAAATGGAGTTAAACTAATTTATGCTTGTGATATGAAAGTTTGAAGATCAATATGATTTGTGGTCTTCAAACCTGTTCAAGTATGCACCCTTGTACAAGGTGTGACATCAAATACAAGTATCTTGCTAAATCTAGCAACTTGTGAACACTAGGCTCAATCAAATCTAGCCTCGATTCTTTTCAGCAATCTGGTGGGGTTGTTGGTCGTGTAAAGTTGTTTGGAAATGTCATTTGAAAGCCTATCATTAGTAGGTCTGACAATGTTATTTTGGAAATAATTCTTCTGATGGAATTGCATCTCCTTATTGGAGTTGCCAATCATCTTTTCAAAATATTTGAAACTGCTTGGATAAAAGCTGTTAAGTGGCCAGCTATCGTCCACATTCCACTGAGTCCAAATTATGGGGCCCAGTTTAAAAAAAATGAATGCAGGAAGCTTTATAAAAAGGTAGATGTGCTCCAGGACCTTGCTAATACAAACTTGGTTACCAACATTCTTCACATAATTGAAGCATTAAAAAGTTTCAATTTAGTTGTAAAAACATGCTTTGGATTTATCCTTCAGTGAAATTTTGCTGAAATAATTGAGAATTTTAAAAGGTGTTACTTGATGATTAGCGTGACACCCAAAATTCGGGTGTCACGCTTGCTCAAGTAAGTCGGTGTTTTCTACAACATCAAAGGTTTTATCAGTTGCAAATGATCCCCCTTGAGGCCGTATAGTGAACCAACTGTCGAAACTGTTCATCAAGACTTTTGTAAACATTGGTTAAGGTATAAACGAAACTATAATCATCCAGAGTATTAAGAAAGATTTTTATGCTGCATAACAGTAAACATCTTTGAAGAACTGCTATCATAATTTGATTTATTAAATTAGGCAGCAGAAAATCTTAGCTTATGGCTTATAATGAACATTTTAACCATTTTAATCCTTAACTGCTGTTAATAATTAAGAATTTTAATATTGCATGTAAAAAATATTGAAGAGTATTTTACTAAAAGAGTATATTAAGCTATTTTGAATAAATTTCTTGCAGAGAAAATCAAAGACAATGTCTTACAATTTAATCAGATGCTATTTAATGGTAATATAATGTAAAAAATAAGGTTTACCATAAAATCGCCCAAGTTCAGTCACTTAAGCTTTGAACATTTATTTATCACGCATAGATTAAAATTTTTCAATTTTTTTTCCTGAAACATACAGAAAATTATATTGATAATCGATGTTGTAAAAATAAAAAAATGAAAAATAAAAGCTAGTACTCAATATTTAATTTCAAATGAGAACATCTACTTTGACCGAACTTTCAATACCATCTCATAAGTTTGGTCAATATATAAATGCTAATAACGCATCACGTCACAAATAATAAAAAATAATTATTAAATGTTTTTTTATTGTTTAATGATGATATAATATCAGGTAATACCAGTAACCAAGGAGGGCGTTGTCCTTTTTAAGTATAAATAGTATTATTTTTTATCTTTATTATAATTAGTCAACTATTTTATTACTTTGGGTTTTATCCCCCTTTTTTTTTGTTCAAGTGCCCTAAGAAGTCCTTATGGTCTAATCACAGAAAAGTCCATAAGGACTTCTTGGGGGCATCTATGTTCTACGTTTGCTACACCGCTGGTTAATAAAATTAAAAAGATATTTTTCAATAAAGTTATAAAGAAATTTTTTTTTTATAAAAAAATACTAGTTTATTGGCAATTCTTGCACATATCATTCACCAAATTAGAATGGCAAGATCCATCCAAAATCTGATTGTCACAGGATTTGCAACGCATTCTTAATTATTGTTGAGCTGCAGTTTTATCCCGAAAAAAATGTCACAAGCTAGACATTTTTTTTGAATTCAAAGAACCATCAGATTTACAGTGTTGATATATGGAAGTCGCTTCGGATTTTGACATAATTGGAGTTTTGATAACTCCCACTAGTTGTCATTTCTGCTTTTTAATAGTAGGTTTGTTAAACAAACCAGTTTCCTTTGCCAAACGTTTTTGAGTCAATTGAATTAGCCTCCTGTTTTGTTTTTTCACGAAAAACTTTTCTAGCTTGTATTTCGTTCTTCTTATTTTGTGCCATTAATTGCTTATTTGTAAGTTCTATCAAAGCTCCTTCAGAAGTCAGAATGTAACTTTTCATGAGGCGCATGTTATTAAAAAACATTTAGCTTTGACTCTAATACGGAAGCTTTGGAGAGGCCAACATGTAAAGCATTTAAAATTGATGTCTTTAAATGCTCACAAGCAGTTGTGCTGCATGTTAAAGGAGGTATTTGTTTTAATGAGCTCGAAGAAGTTTGTGTGCTTGAACTTCTATGCTTTTGTATACTTGAAGGAATTTCTGGAGTTGTGGTGACTAGTATAGACTAGTGTTGGTAAGGTTTGAGTACTTTGCGCAAAAATTGATCCAATAGCTAACTTTTCATTAGTCATTTTTTTCCAACACAAACAAAAATACCTGTTGCTTTGAAGCCCGAACGCACATTTTCGCTCAAGAAGCTTCGGTCAATAAGCTGTTTGAGCAACCCAGGATATCTAGGTTTTGTGAGATCTTTAAAACCGTTTTGAATGAAATACGCCTACATCAAGTGGCTGTAGCACGTGAGATGTATGAGCCGTTAGCTTAAAAATAATGTTTTCCTCTTTTGCTAAGTGAATTAGTTCAGCGTTACATGTGAGGCATGGCCATCTAGAAAAAGTACTTTGGATCCTTCAAGCTTGCAACAATGTGGGATAAATGTCTTTTCAAAACATCCAGCAAAAGCAGGTCCTTCCATCCAGTCAGATTGTGTGACACCATAAGTAGCACTGTTAGGCCCATCCTGAGTTAAAAGCTGTTTGAACATCAATCTAAAATTTCAAATAATTAAATAGTAGTTTTTAAAATGCATAGTTTTCCGGATTATTGGCACATCTGCTTTAAATCCTTCTTAAAATACATACCCAAATTCATCATAAATGCCTTTAGCCTTGGAATAAAACATGAGCAGGCAAGTATGTTCCAAAAGCATCACAACAAACGAGTATTGTGACTGAAACCTTTTCGTTGCTACTACAAAGTTTCTTTGGCCCTTTTGAACCTTTCCGACACACAACCTCAAATTCATCTTGATCACATTGAAGACCAGATTCATTGCAATTAAAAATGTGGAACGGCTTAGTTGTGAATTCATGTATATTGTGCATATCAGACACTTGTGTAAACCTTGATTTAAGAAATAAAATAAAATTATCAAGTAGGTTATTAAAATGCTATAAATTGAGCAGTTAATATAAAAAAGACAGTTTGTAAACATTACAATCAAATTGAAATTTACCTTTTAAAAATTGTACTTTTTTTTAATTAAATAACAATTATGAAATATATTTACAGATAAACATATAATTTTAATAAATATCATTGATCTATAGTGCCTGGCTGAGTCGACGTTGCACGGTTTGACGGCATATTATTTGAAGTTTTGAGCAATAGCCCTTCACAATGACGTCTAATAAATGAGTAATACCAGGCAAGTGTAACTTCACCACCATTAAAACACATTTGAATTGAATTAACCAAATACTTGTTAACAACACATAGTATTTCAAGTCTAGTCAAACTAAAACCAATATCACTCATAAATATTAAAATTTTTACTAAAATGCCCTCAATGTTTACACTCATCTTAGTTGGTTTGCCATTTTTTTAATTATGTTTGTCGTTACTTCTGTCGATGAAAGTTGATCTTTTAAAGCCAAATGTTATAGCTGCTTTCCTTTTTCTCATACCTTTATCCACAGCCTTCAAATCATGAGCTATCCGAGCTTTCTCATGTAAATCCATAGATAACAGATGTTTCAACTTGACAAAAACTATTTCAATGCATTGTAATATATATTATTGTTTTGTAAGTACTTCATATTCAGTGATTTAAATTTACCAGTATTTTTTAAAATCAAAATTTACCTGCAAATCGACCAATAAATTTTGTTTTAAAACAGGTTAGTTTTAAAATTATAAACAAATTCTTTATTCAAATAAAATACCATGGTATCCATTATAAAAGTGTCAAAACTTACTGGTAAATTTACAGGTAAAGTTACCTGTAAATTTACGCAATTGCAACACAAGTTCCTATTCACTAAGTCACATTTTTAACATACTAACATTTTACAACATTCGTGCTAATTGTTTCCTTCGTTGTTTTTCCACGAATGACCAAAGTTAGAGTATTTCAAAATTTCACTATTTTTGTTAAAAAAAGTAGTTAATTTTTAAAAATTATTATTTTTATTTTGTAAATATAATCAATTTGGTGATTCTTAATAATGCTAAGATTAAATATGATCATTTAGTTTAATAGTTTGCTTATTTTAGATTTTAATAGTATGCATTTTTTTCAAATTGTTGTTTTTACAGACTAATTACAAATATTATTTCAGAAAAAAAAGTTTGTAAAATTTGAGTTTTGCATGCTTTTTTTATAATTTTTCTTAAATGACCGACGTTAGGCTGTATTACAGTATATAGTGACCAAACTTAGGTGGTATTACATGAACTTAGGCAGTATTACAGTATATAGTGACCAAACTTAGGCGGTATTATGGTATAACCATGGTGACCGAACATAGGCGGTATTACAGTATATAGTTATTTTTTCAATTCATTTTGAAAGTCAATGTATTTATTATTTATATTTTGCAAATTTGTTAGCTTTTTTTTTTTTTTGCATTTTGGCAGTAGTTTATTGTATAGGAAATGTTGAAATATTTATGCTATGCATAAGCTTATTTTAACTATGCTTCAAATAGCAAATCAGTAATTTTGTCCATAGAATGAAAATGGTACGTGTAGCAATAAAACAATTATAATATAAATTGTTGATATTACATAGTAAAACACTCATATAACCTTTACTTTAAAAATAGCGTTCGAATATCACAGTAATCGGTAACGTTTTGAGGTCTTAGTAGCAAAAAACTAACAAAATATAAACTAAAACTGCCATAAATCCTTAACCAGCAAACCAATCTAACTAAAATTTTATTTAAAGTTTTGTGTGACTATATGCTACATTTGCATCAGTTTTTATCAAATTATATGTAGTTGTTCTCATTCTACAGGTATTTTTATTGACGCACTATTTAGTCAAGTTTCACTTAATTTGAACATTGAAATGAAATTATTTTCAAAGGACTTGAGTAAAAGATTTAAAATTTTGCATCACAGGGTACCTTGATGTGTACCCTATCACTCCATATAAGAGGCGCTCTTGGGTTAGCTACGTTGGCATTATCCAGGATCTGTGCTGATTGAAAAAAGTAAAATACAAACAACAAAAAAAGTTTTTAACTTTTAAATAAATCAATGATTTTGCTATTTAATAAATATGCTATGAATAAATCTTTTTAGTATATTAAAAAGAAATACAAGTATACTATTTATATAATCGCATATAAATATATAAATTATTAATATAAGTTTATTTTTTATTAAATGTTAAGGTTATAATGCTAAAAGGTACTCATGGAAGAAGCAATAAGGAAATTTTATTTTCTTTATATTGGTTAGCGAATAAAGCATATAAATTAAAATTAGCAGAAAATCAATTTTGATGTTAAAGCCATCAATGTTAAATTAATGACTATGTTGGTTATTATTTATATTTTTATTTTGAAAAATGTAATTTAAGGCAATTTATGCAATTGCTAGATATAAGGAATATAAGATATGCTAGATATAAGATAAAAGATATAGTTTTTCCTATAAACTGTAGTTTTAAAGAGCGCGTTAATAAACCAGACTAAAAAAGTTTAAAAAGTTTTTTTTTTCCTTAAATAATAGACTGCCTGCCCAAACCACACCCTCAGTCGATGTAGCAGCACTCTGTTGCGAGTCAGGCTATATACGATAGTTGATGTAGCAACACTCTCTTGTAGCAGCAGGCTACAAGATAGTCGATGTAGCAACACTCTGCGCATGTTTTAAAAATATATTTTAATAAAGCAATAGCAAAAACAACAACAAATATATATATATATTTTAATAAAATAACAGCAAATATATATATATATATATATATATATATATATATATATATATATATATATGTATGTATGTATGTATGTATGTATGTATGTATGTATGTATGTATGTATGTATGTATGTTAGTATGTATATATATCCTTATGTCGTAGTCGAAAGAGACTTTTATTTTAAAAAAAGTCTCTTTTGACTACATTTTTGCTACCTCTACAATTAAGCTACATTTTATTGCCGTCGAAATGTCAAAGCAATTAAATTAATGCAGAAGTACATTAAATTTTATTGTTTTTTAAAAAAAACCGCAATAATAATGACTAGAGAGTTTTTTTTAATTAATGGTGTTTTTGTTGTTGTTTTATTAAAATATATTTTTAAAACATGCGCAGAATGTTGCTACATCGAGTATCTTATAGCCTGACTCGCAACAGAGTGCTGCTACATTGACTGAGGATTTGGTTTGACCAGGCAGTCTATCATCTAAGTAAAAAAAAAAATTTTTTTTTAACTTTTTCTTATTATTGT
>NC_061169.1:22009853-22149853 GCF_022113875.1 Hydra vulgaris
ATATATATATATATATATATATATATATATATATATATATATATATATTTATATATTTATATATATATATATGAATATATATATATATATATATATATATATATATATATATGAATATATATATATATATATATATATATATATATATATATATATATATATATATATATATATATATATATATATATATATATATATATATATATATATATATATATATATATATATATATATATATATATATATATATATATATATATATATATAT
This sequence comes from Hydra vulgaris, assembly GCF_022113875.1. Classification (NCBI taxonomy): domain Eukaryota; kingdom Metazoa; phylum Cnidaria; class Hydrozoa; order Anthoathecata; family Hydridae; genus Hydra; species Hydra vulgaris. The sequence continues at coordinate 22,010,122 of NC_061169.1, forward strand.
ATATATATATATATAAAAGAAACGTTTAATGATCTAGCCACCAAATATCATGAAAGGCTTAATTTTGAAGAAATGCTTCAGGCCTGTAGATTTTTCTGAGTTGACACAAATTTTTATTTGGGAAAAACAGTCGTAAGGTCAAATTTTTTTGGGACTAGAGCTATGGCTGGCAAAGTGAGAAAGAGTTAAGTAACAAACGAAATTTAATTTCACAACAAACTTATAAATTCATTGAAAGTAGTCAAATATTTGTTTCATTAAACAAATATAAATAGGGATTGCAATCCCGCAATTTCGCGGGATCCCACATTATTTTAGCGCATGTGAGATCCCGCAAAACTACTGCGGGATTTGCGGGATCCGCAGGATTTGCTGAGTTTTGAAATTATTGCTTTTAAATAAAAAAAAGCAATTCTATAAACAAAGACGAAAAAGATATCAAATTAAAGTATTTAATGTATTTGCATAACAAGTTCATTTAAAAGTTTACTAGTCATTTAATGCACAATAAAATGTATACTGAGAAACTTGTTTAAATTTTTTTTGTTTTGTTAATTATTAGTCATAAAATAGTCATTAAGTGCACAACGAAATGTATACTGAGAAACTCGTTCAAATTTTTTTTGTTTTGTTAATGACTATGTTGAAATTTTTGTTGATGAGTATGTTGAAAACGTTAAATTGAAAATGTGATTAATAAAAAGCGCACTACTTTTTAAAAAGACTTTAAAAATTATTTACATCAAGATTTTAAAACAAAAGTACCTACTAAGCATGTCGCAAATTAAAACTATATGGTTAAATTATTATTAATGGAATTATATATAGAATATATATGGAATTAAAAACAATAAAATGGAATTATATATGGAATTAAAAAAAGTAATAAAGGAGAAAATGCAAAGTGCATGTTATGTTCGGCTATTTTAAAAATTAGTCAAGGATCAACAAAAGGGTTATTAATTCATTTAAAAACTAAACATGGAACTGATTTAAAATTAAACGTTTTACAACAAGACAGAGCTTCAACTTCAAAACAGCATGAATCAGTTGAACTAGAGTCTAAAATATACATCAAATGCGAAGACAAAGAGGTAATTCTATCAAAAAGGTCAAAACAATAGACACGTTTTTCGTAAAAGAACTTTCTATGGAAAAAATGGTATCGCGCATGGTTGCTAAAGATGGCTTTACATTTAATAGTTTTTGCACATCTTCAGATTTGCGGTATTTGTTTTCAAAGAGTGGTTTCCGGCCCCCTACTTCACCTAATACTATAAGATCGATGGTAGTAAAATTCTCAGATTCTGTAAAAGCCGATATAATGCAAAAATTTATATCACTAAAAAAACAAAATCAAAAGTTTTCAATAACGTTTGACGAATGGACATCACAAAATAGTCAGAGATACCTTAACTTAAATATACATATGGAGGCAAAACACTTTATTCTTGGATTGATTCGAATCCATGGATCGTGTAATGCAGATTATTGCGTCAAGTTAGTTGTAGGAAGGCTAAATAGCTTCAATATCGACCTCCAAAAAGACATTATCGCCATGACCACTGATGGAGCAAGTGTGATGGTGAAAGTCGGTAAAATGATGTCTTGCTATCATCAACTATGTTATGCTCATGGAATACAACTTGCAGTTATTGATATCTTATACAAGAAAAACAACGGAGAAGTCGAAGAATCACTTACTACAAATGAAAATTGTGAAGAAGAAGATGAACATGAGAACACTGATGATGAAGTTATAAATAAAGAATATGGTTTGACAATAATTTTGGATCGACCATCTGCTGAATTGGTTAGCAATTATAAAGATCTCATGAAAAAAGTGAGAAAGGTTGTAAAAATATTTAAAAACTCTCCTGTCAAAAATGATACATATTTACAGAAGTATATCCTACATGAACACGGCAAAAAGCTTAAGTTGATTCTTGATTGTAAAACTAGGTGGAACAGTATGTTCCATATGTTAGAAAGATTTCATAGACTAAAAGTGTGTATTGAAAAAGCCTTAATTGATGTTGGGTCAGAAATTCGTTTGACCCAAGAAGAATGGTCCCAAATTAATGACTTAATTATTTGTCTGGCACCACTAAAACTTGGTCTCGAACTATTATGCAGGAGAGAGTCAAACCTTATCACTGCGGAAACTACTTTTAAATTTATGTTAGATAAATTACAAAAGCAATCATCACTTTTGAGCATTGATTTAGCCGCGGTACTTTGTGAGAGGTTTACACAACGTCGTAATAAGAATTTAAATGGACTACTGGTTTACTTACAAAATCCTAACAAATATGAACAAGAAATTTAAAAAAATGAAAATACTTTTTCAATGTCAAAGAGAACCGTTATGCGTCAAGAAATAAAAAAAATATTGACAAGAGTTTATACAATTGAAAGAAATAAAGACGAAGAAAATGAACTCTAAGAAAAAGAAGCTGTAGATTCTATTAACAATTCCCAAATACACTTACTCCTACAATTCTATCGCTGAAAAAAGAATTGGAAAATCATATACAGAAAGACAAGAAAAGCTGGACAGAAAATGTAAAGGAGATACCAAATTTAGATTCTTTAGACTTTGATAAATTATAGAAGCAGGAAATATCTGCCTATGAAAATAATGGAGTAAGAGGCAAGTTTCTAGATATAGCTCATAATTACTTGATAACCATATCACCAACAAGCGTAGAGGCCGAGCGAGCTTTTTCAGCTGCTGGCTATATATGCAGTCGTATATATAGCTTTTTCAGCTGCTGGCTATATATGCTGGCTATATATGCAGTCTGGCTATATATGCAGAGTAGATTATGTGATGATACTTTAAGTAGGGTCTGTTTGTTAAGAGCACATTTTTTACAATGATACTTTCTCATACTTATCTTTAAAAATAAGTAAAGCTAAAAGACGCTCTACGTAAAGCTAAAAGACGTTTTACGTATTTTTATCTTATCCTTTTGTTCATTAAATTGAGAATCATATTGATTTACAAATGAATTGTGTTTTTGGCTTCATTTACCTCATCTTATCAATTTAATAAGTTGAGTATATTTTTTCTGAAATAATTGAAAGAAAAATACAACTATCATTTTGCCTTTTATAACGTGCATAAGAAATCTACCAATCCCGCGCGGGATCCGCACATAAATTAAAAAATCCGCGCGGATCCCGCGGGATTGAAAAGTGTGCGGGATTGCATTCCCTATGTGTAAATGCTAACTACACAGATTCTGTTTGAAGTCACGTGATATCTAAAGGCACAGTAAAATAAATTCAAAAAACTTATAAGAATAAAACTCATAAAATAAAAATAAAAAATAAACAAGCTTACAGTTAATAAAATATTAAGGCCCATAAGATATCTGTGAACAGTATATTATTATTGTATGAACTGAACGTTTTAACAACTTTTCTTTAGTCGGCAAAAGACTGGCTAATTTTTCAGATGAATTTTGTGGGATCATTAATTAGCCATTGTAAAGTAGTTACATTAGACTTACTGTATCATTGGTGATATTATTGTCAACATTAATATAATTTTCAACGTTATTGTTCCTAAAAACAATATAGGTATTATATGATACAAACAGTAAACTCAAACATTTTAAATCAATATATGCCATTGTAAAAGTATTAGTTACGTTAGATTTAGTGTATTGAATCATCGGTGATATTATTTGAAATAATATTTTGTCTTTTTTTTTTTTTTGGTGGTTTATTAGGATGAGTATTTTTTCTGTGTGCTGGGAAATCAAATATAGAAGGAGTTGCATCATTTTTTAGTTTCTTTTACATCTAGATTCAATAAAGTACCAAATAATAAAGTTATTTTAAGCAAAAAAATAGTTTGACAATCATTTTTCCATATGCTAAAACTTTTAAGAAATAATGATATACAACGCAGCACTCTTAAAATAGTCAAAGTATACAGTACTAGGAATAATGAGAAGTATCAACTTTGGTAATTGAATATATATTAGTTTACTTCAAACTCCACTCTTTAATGGAATCAATTAAACATGCTGTCGAAGTGTTAAATTGTTAAGATGCAAATCTATCAAAATCACAGAGTAATTCCTTTTATGTTACAGAGGCTAATCTAAACACAATCAGTTTAGATGAATTTAAGATATAACAACATAAAATAAAACAATTTGTTTAGCAGGAGAGCTGGCATTTCAAATTTTTAGTATAAATGATCCTTGTATATTGACAAATAATGGCAATAAAATCAATTAAAACAAATGTTTTACTTTAAGATGAGCTAAATTTGTTTTTAAAAAAGTATATATCAAAAATATCAAAACCTTAATAAATTAAAAAGAAGTTAACTTTATTTTAAAAAATACAGACATTCAAACAGAGAACTTTCAAAGACTGTAAATGGGTTTTTATGCAATAATCCAACATTTACTGATATGAAGCGCGTTTTTTTAGTTTCTTATATTAATTAATTCTTATATTAGTTTTTTAGTTTTTTATATGCGCAAATAAATTTGTTCCCGTTTATCTGGTAAATCTATAAACTCTTTTCTAATTGGTTACGAAAAGGTCGATTTTAAATAAACCTTAGTAAAACAAATCTTAATATTAATTTATTACGCGAACTAGATATAGTCAAGGAAACGATTTTCTTGATAACATATTAAAGGATAATTATAGATTTTCTTAATTTTTTTAATTGATAGAAAATCTCATACTGATTTAAAGGAATGCTTCGAGCTGATTAAAAAGCTAGAAGACTCAATGGCGTTGCTAGGGGGATACGGGCCGCACCGGGTGACACAGGGGGGTGACACTAAAATTAATAAAAAGCAAATATGCCAGAACTTTTTTTTTAAAGGGCCTTGTTTTTTTTTTTTAAATAGAAATTTCTAGATACAGAGAACTTTTTAATTTCGTCTTTCACCTGTTAGTCCAGAGGGGTGATACCAAATGTTTACCGAACTCTCTTCGACGCCACTGAGAAGACCGATATTAAGTTAACGTATAAGAAATGGTGATGACAAAGATATTTTATACTTAAGAAACTAATTGTTTTCTTTGCTCTAAATATACATTTTATTGTTTGTGCTAATATATTTTAATTGAATTCGTATCAAATTAAAAAAATATATTATAAAATGATTAAAAAGACCGCTTATTTCTAATTACTGAAAACAAATCTACAGCATCTCTGTGTTAAAGTTTAAAATATTTTCTATGGCTAAATACGTTAAATCAAATTCTTGTATAATATTAACCTGCATTTATCTCAAACTGTGTAAATTAGTGGTTTTCGATAAATGTTTTAAATATTATTAGATTGGATAACTCTTTTATTCGAATTAAAAATAAAATGTTATATCAAAGTAATGAAAATACGCTTTTATAAAGATTTTAAAAATAGTAATTTAGTGAAATTCAGAAAGAAAATAAATGTAAGACACAAACAAAACGATGAAATGATTGCAGTTGAACATTACGAAGTTATTTGGATTTTTTGTCAAATGTTGCAAAAGTAACATGAATTATAGTTGTTATTTAGCTTAATTGATATCATGCATTGTAAGATTTTTAGTTATATAAAATACTGTTGGTATCGTGAGTATACTGGCAAAACATGTTAAGTCAAAAATTGGCAGTTATTATTTGAATGATACAGTATTGTTAAAGCTCTAGAAACTGGCAAAATACAGTCAAAATACAGTCAAACATATATTCTCTGTTTATAAGAATACATTTAGCGTTAACTCATAAAACGGGTATTTTATTCAGGCTAAAAACTTTTAAATTAAAAAAATAAAATTTTTAAATATTTCCTTAATAAATACTTAACATGGTGTATTAAAATGTCAATGCCAAATGCAATTTAATAAGATTATAAAGTTTCAAATTGGAAACTTAATTTCTCTAAACAGGGTTTTTTGAGTTTACGTTATTTGCAAGTGTACTCACGATATGTTTTTTTTTTTTAGAGCACCCAAGCGAAAATGGGAGACAAAGTTTAAAAGCTGTGAAGCTGACTTGCGTTTGCACTTTCAAATACTGGAAAAACTATTTTTTTGAATTTTTATAATAACTTTGCGCCCTGTTTTTATTTACTATTTTTATTCTGTTTCAAATATTTTCGAGATTTTTCAATAATATATGAATTAATAAATTTAGTTTTCTCGCATTACTTGAATTTTTTTCAAACCCAATTAAGTTTAATTTATTTCATACACGTCAATAATTTTCAGTTGTTTTTTTTTTCCGCATATCACAAACACGTTTTCTTTAATTTTTTTTAAACTTAAACATATTTTTTTCATGCAAATCTACTATTATTTTTTATGCATATCTACTCGTATATATTATTAATACATAGTTAAATAATAAGCGATAATAAATACGTTTTTTTTTAATATTACAGTCGAAACCAAATCCTTTAAACCTAGTATTCGTTGATGAATTTGAATAATTTATATCTCAAGGGATTTGTGAAAACGAAATTAAATATTTTGTAACAAAATATAAAAAAATCTCATGGCTTTTTCATGTAATGTTTTTCTTATGGTTAGAGGAATTTTCAAACCTCTAGTACTACAGCGTAGGCTATGTGTCACACAAAAACTACCTTTACCTCCGTTCACAAATAAAACAGCGATTGAAAAAGTTCGCTTAGCTGAGGATTTGTGGAACTCTAAGAATCCAGTGTTAGTTTCTATGGGATACACTAATGATTGTAGTTGGCGGAATCGTTCAGAGTTTATTAAAGGTTTTTATGAAGTATTTTATGTGAAAATAGCTTTTTTTAAAAAAAATAAATTAGCAGTAATCTTTTGCTTATTTTTGTATAATAAAGGTCGTGGAGCAATACAAATGTTTTTGCAGACTAAATGGAGTAAAGAATTAGATTATAAACTCATAAAAGAACTTTGGTGCTACAAAGACAACCGAATATCGGTCAAGTTTCAATATGAATACATGAATATAAACGGGCAATGGTTTCGCGCATACGGAAATGAAAACTGGGAGTTTAACGAGAACGGACTAATGACTAAAAGAGAAGCCAGTATCAACGACTTGCCCATAGAAAATCACGAAAGACTCTTTCTTTGGAAAAATGATGGACCCAGGCCTATAGACTATCCCGGGTTGACACAACTTGGTTTATGAAAAAAAGTATTTTTAGAGTATATACTATCTTGTGGCTTATCTTCTAAAAATCTCTTAAATATTGTATTTTAACTATCTTACGAATCTAAATTTAAAATCTAAAAATTTAAATTTTGTCTTTAATGCTGTATTTTTGTGTTTTCATTATAAAGTCAAGTTAATGGGCAGGGTTATATGTAAAGAAAATTTGACTAAGGTCGAGCTTAACTTAATAACAGACTAATAATGGGTTTTAAAAACTTTTTTTTGCAAGCAAATATGCCTATTGGTAATTAATAAGATAGTTTACTGTTACATTATAAATCCTCAGCTAAAACGTAAGCCAAGTAAGGTACATTTAATTTTGTCTACCACTAAAGTAAGTCGATGCGTGTACTCTTAATAATTTGGAAAATTTAAGTATACAAATTTATTTTATACAACTAAATTTTCGAAGTTCTTATGATTTTTTTTAGGTTTTCAACTGCGTAACGTATGCAGTTAAAAATTTAAAAGGTTTTAATTTTTTCTTGTTTATTTACAGCGCCAATTTATAGGTTGATTGGTTTGTATTTTTAGCAAAATTCATTTTGCTGGTAATAGCTTGCAATAAATTACTAAAGAAACTTAAACTATATATCAAATACGATATTACCAATCTAGTCTAGTAGCTTTGTTCTAATATTCTTTTAACTCTTTTCAAATTAAACTGATATATATTTATACTTGGTATCAATTAGGTTTGAGGTTTTTAGAAAACTTACTTTATAAATTTTATTAAATATCTATGTGTTAACATCAATTCAAACTATCTTTTGACGGCTATCTAATTGACTTTGCTGATTAAATTTAAGCAAACCAAATATTATTGCAAGTTTGCAAAAGTTAACTTAAGGCAATACTAGAAATTGGGATTAAAAAAGAAAGATTAATTAATGGGGACGGATAGGTTGATGTTCTAATATCCAGACATGCTTTGTAACGTTAAAATACTAAAATCTTACATTAGGTTCGATGGGAAATAACCTTGCTGCGGACTAGCTAGCCTCGTAGCGCATTATTTTAATTGCCATTATTGTTAAAACCTTTAGTTTTACTCGTAAAAATAAATTTTAAATTCATGGTTCTTTGAATTAAAAAAGGTTTTACGATCTTAAACATCTTCATATTAATATCACATAATCATACAAATCACGTAATCATACAAATCATACAAAAACTCACCGCGAACGGACGTGTTTTAAATTTTTTTTTTTTTTTTTTTTTTTTTTTTACAAAAAAAATGTCTAAGGGATTATCATTTACTTAAATTAAAGAATTACTTGAAGTGCACGAGAACACAACATTAAAAATCTTTGGCGAAAAAGTTAATAGGATGGAGGAAAAATGGAAGTACTTTAAAGCAAAAGTTTAACTTTAAAGAAATAGCAGATATTAAAAATGCAATGACTTTTCAAAATGAAATGTATGAAAAAGCGACAAAAGAATGAAGCGACGATTGCGTTGTGTTTAAGAATATCTTAAACACAACACAAAAGAAAATGGAAAAGCTTTAAATAATGAAGAATTTAAAGATAAACTTGCGGAAATGGAAGACAGAAGCAGAAGAAAAAATATACGATTTGATGGCTTTGAAGAGAAGGAAAATAAAACGTGGGAGGAAATCTAAAGTTTTCTTAAAAGAAAAACATGACGAACGAAGTATATATCGAGAGGGCTCACAGAACAGAATGAAAAATGAAGTTGGAATGAACTATTATTGCAAAATTCTTAAACTATAAAGTCAAAAAAACGTTTTAAAAGAATACCGTTAATAATAATATTTCTCAAATTATGGAACGAAAAAATATTCTTGAATGAAGATTTTAGCGTAAGAAAGTTAAAGATATTTGTGCCAACGGTAAGTATGCTAAAGTAGTATGCAATAAATTAGTTATACGGGAATTTTTATTTTATTTTTGGATTTCAAATAACTAAAATGGATTCAAATGAATCTGTTGATTTTCAATCAACTTTAATTAACTAATTTCAAACTAATGATTTTTTTACTGGACAGCAATAATGGCTCTGGCCTAAATTATTTTAGTGGAGCTGGTGGTTTAAAAAACAAGTGCAGTTGTATGTCCAAGAATTGGAAAAATTTATTCATTTTATTTTTTTACTTTATTTGAATTTTCATGCTATATTTTTCTATACAATTTTCTTATATCCGAAGATGTTGTTGGCTTAGCATAGGAACAGCCACAAATAGTCATTAAGACTAATCCAAAGTAGCGTGCGTTATTGACCAACATTTTTGCGTACCAAAGTACTACTCAAGCGCTGAGTTAGCGGTCGCAGGATTTGAACTCGTATCTTACAACTGCCCGGGTTTAAACTTTTTGATCGACGCTAAGCTATCCAGCCACAAATTGAATCGGATAAGTTGAATGTGATATATATAAATATAAGAAGTTTGAAAAAAAACTTTAAAAATTTTTGTATTTTAATTGAAGAAACTTTTAACATTTTTAGCGTAATTGCTTATAAGCAAAATCACACCACGTTTCTGTTATAACAGAAACATGGTGTGATTCTAATGACGTTTATTTTATTTCTAATTTTAACTTGCCTGGATATAAAATGATTTCATTAACGCGTAAAATTAATAAATGTGGTGGCGGCGTGATTATTTACGTTAAGGAATGCTTGAAAATGTTAACCAGGCTTGACATGAGTACTTCTGATAGCAATATAGAGGTTTTATCAATTGAATTAATTATTAAAAAAGCTGAAAATATTATAATTAATTGTTGCTATCGCCCACCATCGGGCGTAATTGAAAGTTTTAGTTCATATTTACATCATGATATAATTAAAAAAACCAATCACGAAAATAAATTTAACTACTTAATAGGTGATTTAAATTTATGTTACTTCGAATATCACGTAAAACCCAGCATTAAAAGTTTTTTTAATGACATTTTTAAAAATGGTGCGGTTCCACTAATCACCAAACCGACCATAATTCAATCAACATCTTCCCTGAATGATAATATAATAACAACTGATTTATTTAACGAATCTCTTAAAAAAGGCATAGTTAATGACGTTTCTGATCATTTCCATGTTTTCTTTTCCATTAATACTATAATAGAAATGTCATCAAATACAAATCAAGTTTTTTTGAAACGTATTTTTAATGAAAATAATTTGGAAACATTTAAAAAGCAATTGTCTCTTCTTCATTGGGGGGACATTTCCAATTTAGATGATGCTAACCTGGCTTACAACACATTTTTTGAAATTTATATATATATATATATATATATATATATATATATATATATATATATATATATATATGATGTTAATTTTTTAAAAATCAATACATTGTAAATTAAAAAATATAAATTCCCCATGGATTACCAAAGGGTTAAGAAAACCATCCAAAATCAAATAAAAGTTGTACATTAAATTAAAGTCAAAGAAAAAGTCTTAGAAAAAATTAATACAATGATTTACTTGAGAAATATAAATTAAATTCTAAGCGCACATAGCACAGCTGGCTATCATAAAAATATTTCACTTCTGGATACCAGCGTGTAACTTTGCATAGTGATAATGGACGGTATGAGCTACAAAAAAAAAAAAGCGAGACACAAACTTGTTATGCATCTAGAAACGTTTTAGAAATGAATTATTCAAAATGTCCGCCATTGGACATTTTGAATGTATTTAAATGGTCATAACTGTAGAACCAGTAGTGATATGAGCAGCCGTAGCTCAGTGGTAACGCACTTGCCTCAGATACAGAGGATCCTTGGTTCAAATCCTATCTCTGAGCAAGTTTTGCGATATCAGTTAGGAAGGAGGCGTGAACTTACAATTAAATGCTCATCCACGGTGCTCTGTGATAAGAACGTAAGGACTTCTTATGGCACCTGAATAAAATTAAAAAAAAACAAAAAACATCCACTTCAAATAAACGTCGATTTATCTAAGAGAATAGTTACATAAAACTGACTGAAATTAATGTTTTGAAATTTCAAGATGGCTGCCATCGGCCATCTTGAAAGTTTTTAAATGGTCATAACTTTAGAACTAGTAGTGACATCCACTTAAAATAAAATGATTTAACAAGAAACTCATATTTATATGGAAAGGAATATGTAATAATACATTAAAGTTCATGATACGTACGTACTTCGTTAATGAAATTGTTAAATGTTCTTGGCTCTTGCTATAAAATAAAAAAGTCTACTGACAATGAAATTGTTCACTTGTCAACAGCAAAACCGAGTATAATCCACTAGCATAAACCAACCGACCACACTCGCATCATACGAATCCGTCAAAGAAAAACTTTTGAACCTGAATAAATCCAAATTAATGGGGTTTGATGGTATTCATCCACGCGTCCTGAAATTCTGTGTTGCAGGTTTTCCTATCGCTTAAAGCTGGAGAAGTACCGTCTCAATAGAAAAAAGCCGAAATTACTCCTATTTTTAAAAAAAGCTGCAATTTGAACCCCTTAAACTATCAACCTTTCTCACGCACTTCTGTCCCTTGCAAGGTAATGGAAAGCTTTTTACACAAACACATTAATGACCACTTAAACAAAAATAAACTCATCAGCTCTGCTCAACACGGGTTCCAAAAAAGAAAAGGTTGCGTCACAAACCTACTCGAAACTTGCGATATCCTGACAGAAGCTGCCCGCAAAGGTTACCCAACCGATATTATATTCACAGACTTCGCTAAAGCATTCGACAAAGTTCCGCACCGTTGTCTGCTGCTCAAGCTAAAATCATATGGAGTGTCTGACAACTTGCACAATTGGATCAAAAGCTGGCTAACCGATCGGCTACAACGCGTAACCATTGGTAACAATAACTCTAATTAGAAAACTGTCTCTAGCGATGTGCCACAAGGATCTGTTCTTAGGCCACTCCTGTTCTTTATCTACATTAACGATTTGCCAGACAAAATACAACACCACTTTAAAATGTATGCAGATGACTGTAAAATAATCGGAACTATAGAATCAAACCATGACATCCTCAAACTCCAAGCCGATATCCACGAAGCAGTGAAGTAGTCGCACACATAGCTTATGTCATTTAATGTCAAAAAGTTCAAAGTCATACCGAGCGCAGCAACAAAAATAATATCGACTGCAATTTATACAATGATTAACCTGGACGGCTAACTGCACCAGCTATCATGCACGCCATCTTTTTTTCTTTTTTTTTTTTTTTTACATTATTCACCTCCCCAAGGCCCGAGGGGGCCACTACAGTCGAGGAGGCTACTCATTTTTTTGTGTTTTTTATTTTTTTGTTGTATTTCGTGGTACAACCCTCTCTCAACTCTTTAACTCCGAAACACGAACCTTGACAAGCAAGGCCGCTGTACTTCCAGGGACGTGGTGGGAGTCGAACTCCGAACCTCTCGCTTACAAAGCGAGCGCTCTTACCACTACACCACTGCCGCATTTGAACGAGACCTAGGCGCACTGCCATCTGAACGAGACCTAGGCGTTTTTATAACAAGCAATCTAAAAGTTAAAAAATAAGTCTGTGTGGCTGCGTCAGCTGGCAACCGAATGCTTGGCAGGCTCAAGAAGGCTTTTCGAGGTCGAGGTTCAGAATTATGGCGCACACTATATATTTCGTATGTTTGCCTACACCTAGAATTCGCAGTACTGGCCTGGTCACCGTTTTTTAAAAAAGACATTGCCAAACTTGAGCAAGTTCAACACCGAGCCACAAAACATATTGCCTTCCTTAAACACCGTTCGTATGCTCAAAGACTATCAAGCCTTAACCGGTTAAGCTGACAACACTAACTGAAGATTTTTTAATTTTCCCCAGGGCCCTTGGTTACTTAGCTACGCTACTGGACATTTTTCGGTAGGGATATATGAAACTCCATTCAGTAATTACTTTTCTCCATGCTGATTTCATGGGTCCATAAACTGCAAGGTCATAAGGCTGTTGTAAATGCGTACTATTAGGAGGTAAGAAGACCATACTAATGTTGTTAGCTTCAAAAATTTTGATAACATCAATACATAAATGGCATGCTAAATTATCACCTATAAGAAGTTTTGGTGTGTTGTTGTCAACATGTCTGAAGTAAGGTATTACTAATGTTTGCATCCAATCTTTAAAAACAATAGCCATCAAACCAACCAGATTTTATACAGTTTTAGCGTGCACCAATTAGACCTCCATGTATCCAAGTGTCCATCAAACGCTCAGCTTTATACACTGTATATGGAGGAAGAAAAACACCATCAGCAGTACATGCAAACATTATAGACACTGATGACTTTGATGTATTTATAACTCTTTCAGCATGTTTAGTACCTTTCCGGAATATCATTTGTTTTGATTTTGGGTCATCAGAAAGATTAGTTTCATCATAGTTTATAATGTTTTGAGGTAGAACATTTTTTATAGTATCTTTTAAGTTTTTAAAAAATTTATTTATAGAGTCACATGAAATTGTAGCACGCGTTCTACAAATATTTTGACATGGTCGATCAGACAAAAAACTTTTATGTTGCTTTAAAAATGACATTACCCAATAACCACCAGGCAAATTTTCTTTAAAATATGGTCAGTCTCTTCTAGATTCGTTAAAAAAACTTTGTACAAGTAATTTGAGGTCTATTTTATCAAATGCATACCCAAAATCATTAAAATTTGCAATGTATTGTGCAATTATCATCTCTTCGTCTGGTAGCAATTAACTCTTTCTACCAACCACACTACTTTTGCGTATGGAACTCCACACGTAAAATCGAGGTTACGTGTGGAACTCCACACGTAAAATCGAGGGCTCCTGACTTTTCTTATTATACAAATTGCTTTCTGTTCAACAAATAGCTTTGAATCCATCTAAATGTTGAGAGTAATATTTTAGCTTGAAAAGTAAAATACTGTGATCAACTGTATCAAAGGCCTTGAAAAAATCAATAAACACTCCTAATACCAGTTCATCACTATCAAACAACTTATTTTTTGTCAGCAAGTTTAATTTAATAATAACAGCATGTTCAGTTGAGCAATTGATTTGAAATCCAAACTGATATTTGTATAATAAATAAGTTTAATGTAAAGTAATCATTAACTAATGTAATAATTATATGCATAAAATATATAAAAATTTTATATTATAAGTTACATAACATATTATAAAAATATATTTCAACAAAGAAAAAGAAAAGAATTTTTTAAAAAGCCTATAATTTTTAAAAATATCAAAGCTCCGGGAGAAATTTATTGCGCTTATGTTATGGTATCATCTCACGGTATCACGATAAAAAATACTTATGTTATTAATGTGCTCTGGTAGTTAGTGAAGTCTGCGCGTTTAACACATCAAAGAGATAACTTTCTTTCTTGAAGGAAAAAGATTTTAGATTCAAACTTTTATTCTTTTCAAAGTTAAAAAACGAGGCGAGGCAAGGGTCTTTGGATGCGGATGGGCTGAAAAAAATCATTGTCTTCAAAATAATTAAAATAAGTTATAAGCCTGTCCCTGTTTTTTTTTTTTTTTAATTTTTCAATTTTACAATAAGAAGTTATGATGGATTGAAAAATAATCGTTAACTCAAAAAGAAAGATTTTAAATATTTTTATTTTCTACTCCTTACTAAAGGTTTTTTTTTTTTTTTTTTTAGTGTAATTTATTTCGCCGTTAAAAAATGTTTACATTGCATATACATTTATATAAATTGATGGCTGGAGCAAGAAGAAGGCACATTTCGCCTTATCGCCGAGCCCCATTAAAAATTCTACATAACCGTAACATACAAATATATATATAAAAAAAACAATTAGAAATGAAATAGAAAATAACTAATATAATAAAAAAAATAAAAAATAAGAATTAATTAAGAAGCGTTAAGATGCTTAACAGTTCGCGACGTTAGAATTATCTTGTGCTATCTCCATGTTTTTGCAAACTGAGAAAATCGATGTCAAAGTTTGAATTTGTTCGCAGCTAAATTGAAAAAATATTTTGAGAATTTAGGTATTTCCCAAGATTTAAAAATGTTTTATTATTAATTTTTAGATAAAAAAAACTTTTTAAAATTACGTTAACGCCCTTTTTTTCGCACCCTCTTTTGGAGATAGAACAAAATAACTTTGGTTTTTAGTAAAATTCAAAAATATTATGTTGTTACATCATATATATTAAACATATTAAGTACATTTTTCAACAACGACATGTTAGAAATTAATGAAATTTTGTTCTACCTGCTAATTATTCTTACGCAGTACCATACACTCCTAATTTATGGGCATGGGCCCCTAAATTAGGAGCATGGGCCCCTAATTTAACGGGACCCTTTTCAAAATATAAGACGCTTTTTGTATTACCTAAAAAATTATTTTTTTCTAAATAAAATGAGGCCCTAATTAGGAGAACTTTTAGAAGAGCCTCTAACGACACTGTTCTTACGACTTACATTTACTTTAATTACCTGTAGGCGCCGGCCCTGGACAAGACTAAGACGTCTAATTTAAAACGGAAAATTTGGCTGCGTAATAAAAATATAAACGTATTAATCTAATATAAACGTATAAAATAAATTATGAAAGGTATATAGGAAAGAGTTATGTTAAAAAAAATGTAATAATAAAAGAAATAACATTATGTAACTATCTGATAATTCACAACAATTCAACTAATCTAATCACAAACTCCATGCAAGATGAACTTGATTTTATTTTTCTTATGCCTGTGTATCCATTAATAGAGTTTAACTTTTTATTAAAAGTTATTGCAAATATTTACAAATAAAAAATTGTTACTCAAGTTAACGTCAGGAAGGGCATCAGGTTGTGAAACATTGCTTTAACTCTTTCATAGTGGCCTTTATGTCACTATGGAAAACCATCCAAACCAAACAAGTGGGGGAAAATGAATATAAAAGTACAAAAAAACAAACAAAAAAAACACAAGCTAAACAAAAATTTTTATCAAGATTTCAAAATAATATTATTTCAATGTGTTTTATATTTATATTTATACTAAATAAATATTTTATTTAAATATGTTATTTATATGTATATTATTTATATTATTATATATATATAAATATGTTATTTATATTTATACTAAACATATAACAACCCTAAAAATATTTTGACTTTATTAATGTTTTGTAAATGTTCAATTTATTATTGTTTTATAAAATGCAATATCAACAGCAGGCATGTATGAATACATGGAAATGATATCATTGGCTTTTGCAACAGATATAGACTGATAAGAAGCACGAAAGCAAGCTGCCATTGGTATATTGGTATTTAATGGTTTTGCAACAATGGTTGATGCTGCTTTCTTGACAGACTTATTTATACGAGCTTGTGAATAATTATCTGAAAACGAGGTTTTAAAAAAAACATGGTATGGCAGTCCGTTTCGATAAACAAGATTTTTAACCTTTGAATAAGGCACTAACTTATAACTTGACAAACCAGCGACAACTGAAAAATTCTTTACATCTCCTAATTGCATTTGGTAAACACAGAAAGGTTTTTTACAGTTTACATTTTTAATAGCTCTTTCTAGCCCAAGTGGACTAAATATTTCTGCAGCAGAGAGGGATTTTTCAATCTGACTATGAATGTTGTCACATTCTTGAATGCTGGAATGACCTGGCTCGCAGAACTTCTGTTCAATTACTTTTATTTGTGGGTATCGTATTACAAATTCACACAAAGCTGCTGACATGAAACTATTGCGGTTTTGTGGTACACATGAATTGAACCAAAGTATGAACTTATTTATGTCAAGGTCAGCCATGATTTTTAAAAGCAAACATGTTACAGCACTGGCTAGATCATTTCCTCCACGACCAGTCATGGCTTCGTGCCAAAGTATGCAATAACCCTTCCTGTTAAGCGAGCAATGACCAGTTAAGTTATAATTTGAAAGTTTTCGTTTGCAATAAAAGTTTTCCACATTAGCTCTAGGCAAATTTAAAACATTTTCAAGGTCAATACAAACAATTGGAGTTTTAGAATCAACATTTTGGCGATCATTTTCACGTTCAGTTTTGGTATCATTCCTTGATTTTATGTGCTTATTATAACTATCTGTTTGTTCATTGCTTGCATTAACAATGTTGCGATACTCATAGCATGTGTCACATAAATCTTTCTTCGGTTTTTGAAATTCTATATTGAACTCGTGATTAAAGATATAACGATACATATGTTCTTTTGCTGGAGGAGAGACATTTTCATCACAATATATTTTATAAAGATCATACATTCTACCTATATTTAGTGATCCTTCCATGTATTCTTTATGTGTCTTTTTCCTGCTATAATGATTTCTTTATGTGTCTTTTTCCTGCTATAATGATTTCTATAATCAATTCTTGGGAAAAGGTTAATATGGTCTGGTACAACTTGTTTAGACTCTTCTAGTAACCTTTTTTTAACATGTTTCCCTGATTTTGATTGCAATGGTGTTCTAGTAGTTAAAGATTTATTAAACTTATGAAAGTAAAACACTCTATGGCTGCTAATATTCAATGTTGAAAGATAATATGATTTACAAACTCTATATTGTGTATTAGAAACAAAAAAGCTATAATAATAAGATGTTTTTCTTCTTGAATTGTCACCAGCAGCTGTCCGACAGCGTTTTTTCTCCAGATTTTCAGTAGTTTTAGAATAGAAATGTTTTTTTCCGTCATCATCTAAGGTCCAAAAGTTATCAAATATTATTTGACGCTCAATCTCAGATATATTGATAGAACATTTAAATTTACAATTTCTGCAACTTTTTAGTGCAACAATAGATCTTTTTGGCATTTGTTCTCCTTTCGTATTTTTATAAGCTTTACCCGACTGACGTTGGATTTTTCTTACACTTTGTTTCCAACTACTCCTATCAGCTTTACGTTTCCTAGAAACCCCACCATGGGGCGACCGACGAGAAGGTGTAATGCCAAGCAGCTCTAACGATTAAAATATTAATTTTTTATTATCCAGGATGTATAAATAATAACTTTTAAATTTAATCTAAAATGGCACAAGCGAAAGTCGAATTCTACTTTTCCAAAATTATAATACAAATTAAGTTGAAAAACTACCTTCGTTTTGATTTAGGGCAGGTTCCATTTCTTGGTCAATATTTGCAGTTGCCATTTTGAAAACAACAAAACTGATAAAATTATTCCGAACAACTTTGTAATTGTAATATGATTGGTTGATTGGAGATAGAACAAGATAATATTTTCAAGTTTGCTCATTAAGGAGATAGAACAATGCAATATTGCATGCAATACCGTGTTAAAAGTTTCATTTTTTTTCAATATAATTAAAGTAGAACAACACAATGCTAAAATATTCGAAAATAATAAAATCTCAATTTTTTCAAAAATTGGAGATAGCACAAGATAATTCTAACGTCGCGAGTTGCTAAAATGTTTAAGAAATAAGTTAATATAAAAAAAAAAATTCCTGAATATAAAAAAAATTGAAAAAATAAAATCTCATAATTAACTCTAAATGAATATGTAACATCATCACTTATGACATCATCACTTGTGACATCATCACTTGGATTTCTTATTCTTTTTTTTTTTTTTTCTTTTTTTCCTTTTTCTTTCTTTTCTTATTCATATTATCATATATCATTGATATAATTGAATCTGTTTTTTTTATATTTTTTTTTATTGTGTTTACTTTAAAATAAACATTTAAAGTCGGATTTATTGAGATCCATGAACAATAATAATCGTTTTGATTCATCCTTAAATTGCTCTAATGTAGTCTGCTTTTTGTTAACAATATCTGGAAATTTCTTCCACAGGTAAGGTCCGCGGTATTTAATTGAATAGGAAGTTAATTTTAATTTATGTTTTGGAACAACAAAATTGTTTTCTGAAAACTTTGTTGAGTACCTATGGTTAATTTTATTAAAATAAGATTGAAATATTTTAGGAGACAATTCCTTTTTTGTTTTAAACATAAACAATAAAACTTGGTGTAAATTGAGTTTATATACATTTAAAGCACCGAGCACACTTAGAAGTGGTTCGCAAGGAACATTTCTGTCGGCTCCAAATACTATTCTACATGCATGTTTTTGTTTATTGTAGAGTTTCTTTAGTTTTGTATGGCTAGTACTAGCCCTTATATAGTCGTTCAAAATATATAATTTTATATAGTTTTTGATATAAAACGACTATACAAATAATAAGTATAGGTAAATCTGCGTACCTAACGCAGTGAAGAGACAGTTTTCTTTCTTAAAGTAGGAAGTAGTTAAGATCAGAAATTTTCTTTCAAAATAAATGAACGGGGTAAAAGTTTTAACAAGCTCTTAGTATGCGGAAAAGGTGCGTATGTTAATTTTTTTGTGCTAATAAAGCAATTTTTTTGAATGAATTATTTTACTTCCTTTTACTAAAATTTTTTTAAGTATTTAAGTAAATAAGGAAAATTTAGTAAATAAAAAAGTATTAAAGTAAATAAGGAATATTTACTTAAATACTTTTCAGTATTTATATAAATATTCCTTATTTACTTAAAGTCAGTCTATTCTATACTTTTTATTTATGCAATCTTAAAATTATTGAAATAAAATTGCAAATGCAATTTTATTTCAATAATTTTTTGTAAGAGGTAGAAAATAAAAAAATCTTCAAAATCATTGTTTTGAGTTAACAAAGTTATTACACTTTTATTCTACTTTTTAAAATTTTAAGTTAATTTTTTTGTCTTTTAACACCCCATTAAATTATTTACTTTGTAAAAGGAAATCTACGGATGGTAACCTAATGATTTTTTTCTTTTTCAAGTCTCTATTAAGTTTTTATTAAAACTATTTTCACACCATCCGCTGCTTATTTGGGCCCTAGTCCCGTTGATAAATTTTGAAGACAATAAAAGTTTGAATGTAAAATCTTTTTTCTTATAAGAAAAAATCCTGTCTTTAAACAAATTTAAAAAATCTGATATTGAATTTAAACAAATACTCTGAATTTTTCTAAGACTATAAATTAAATTAAATATATATCAACAACAAAGTAAACTGACTCGCTTATGTGAATTATCTAAATGACTCTTACCTTTCTCAAACAAAACTTTAAAAAAATTGTTTATTCCACACAAAAAAATTTTGTTTTTCTTAACAATTTTAGTTATTATGCTGCATCTTGTTATGTTTGATTTTTATTTTGAGCTTATTTTGATTTTAATTTTTATTATGAGTTTATTTCAATTTAAAGACTATCGAAAATAGTTGTAGTTAACATATAAATATATTTAACATAATATATACCAATCACATTGTATATTTAACATAATATATACCAATCACATTGTATATTTAACATAATATATACCAATCACATTGTATATTTAACATAATATATACCAATCACATTGTAAGGGCTTCGTGATAAGATCATTAAGATCTTCTTGAAGTCCGTCTTGTACTATTTATTTATAAATTTCATTATATATTTATATATATAAATTATATATTTTGACTCACGAGACTTGTAAATATGACATTTTTAATTTACCAAATTTGTAAATGCTATATATTCGGCAAAGCATAAAATTTATATAAAAAAAAAAATGTTTGTTAAACTCACTAACTTGACTTATTACTTACTTAATTAAGGGATTTGTATACATAAAACGCTAAATTTGTATACATACAACCCTCGGAATTAGGGTCAGCATCCGGCAATGCCGACCTAACTGCTGACCTGAAAGTGTTTGAGGTCGGCTAAAAATTTCCGACCTCATTTTTATGTTTTATGGTCAGAGCTTTATATCAAATAATTTTTGCCGACCAGATGCCGACCGATATATATATATATATATATATATATATATATATATATATATATATATATATATATATATATATATATATATATATATATATATATATATATATATATATATATATATATATATAATTGCTTCCAAAGGTTTTCAATGGGGTTGAGGTCTGGTGAATTAGCTGGCCATTTCATTAAACTGATTTGGTTAGTATTAAACAAGGTTTTAATAAGTTTAGAAGCATGTTTAGGGTCATTGTTGTGCTGGAATGGCGATCTTAAAGACATATTATCATCAGCAAAAGGAACCATTTGTTTTTCCAAAATATTTTTATATACAAAACGGTTCATAATGCTGTTGATTTGGAATAATGGTCCCAAACCGGATAAACCCGAAAAGCATTCTAGAACCATCACTCCTTTACCACCACCATGTTTAAAAACAGCTCTTGTATACTTTGGGTTTATTCGCTTACACTTTGGGCGTCTTACGTTTTTTTTCTCCATCTGAATGATGCAGGTTAAATTTTGACTCATCACCTCATAAAATGTGACTCCATTGTTCTACTGTCCAATTTTTATGAGCATGGGCAATTTCTAATCTAGCTTTTCTATTTTTTTTTTGAAATAAACGGTTTTTTTGCAGCTCTGTAACTAAATAGTTCTGCTATATCAAGACGTCTTTTTACAGTATTTTCTGAAACTTTTAGTTCTAACTCATTAAATACATCTCGAGCAGTAGCAAAAGGATGCTTTTTCACAAATCTCACTAATCTACGATCAGTAACTTTTGATGTTTTGGGGGGACGACCCCCGTTGTGCTTTGTTTCGACAGTGCCTCTGACTTTGTTTCTGCTGATTCTTTGGTTGATCACTAATTTTTCCTCATTATACTTGACAGATAGTTCATGTTGTTGAACTACATCACTAAAATCAGCAATTGCTTTTTGCTTAGATAAGTTACTATATTTATTTCTTGCCATTATTTAATCCTAAAATGTTAGAATTATATATCAAAGTTTATTGTTACAACAAAATGATATTTTAATAATAAAGTTGCACTTTCAAAACAAACTAACTAATAAAAAAAAAGAAGTTTATCTACTTAAAGTGATTTACTGAAATTAAATATATTTTTGTGGTTAATTTATTGTTTACTTTGGTTTTATTGTTAAAGTTGCTTTTGTTTTGAAGTCTATTTAAATTTTTTAAATTACTAATACTCGTATTTTGCACGCAATTTACTATAATTTTTTTGCGTTAAATATAAAATTATTATAAGAATTTGTTTTGATTGTATTAATAAGTATGACTTTGCAAAGTTAAATGAAAAAATAACATAATTTGTATCTATAAATAGAGATTTTTTAATTTAGCTATGTTGTTTCCAAAGAAGTTGCTTAAGTTTTGGAAGTCACTGTATTTATATATATATATATATATATATATATATATATATATATATATATATATATATATATATATATATATATATATATATATATATATATATATATATATATATATATATATATATATATATATATATATATATATATATATATATATATATATATATATATATATACAGTGGCGGAACTTCAAAATTTGGGCCCCCCCGCAAAAGAATGTTTTTTTTGCGGAAAAGAGTTTTATAGTATAAATATTATTGAGAGTATAACTTTTTTTATATGAGGGCTCCCTATAGCTGGTAGGCCCCCCCGCAACGCAGGGTCCTGCGTCCAGTAGTTCCGCCACTGTATATATATACTAATTATGAAAGCTTTTTTTAAATTTATTATGTATGAATATATATAAAGTTAGTATTTCACATTTAAACAAAAATAGTTAGTCGATGTAATGATATGAAATTAAACACACACACACACAAAAAAACTCGAACTTTGTGACTAAATGTTTAAAAAATTTTACGTTTTTCTATTTCACGTTTTCAACCAAACTCTAAAATAAATTTTTCTTGTCCGGCTTAGAACTTTAAAACACGAGTAGGGATTGTCCCTGAGCTCACACAAGCGCATTGCAAATATTTTGTTCTCAGACATTGCGCACAGTGAGACAAAATCAAGTTTTTGTTCCAAAATTATTTTCGTAGTTTTTTTTTATTAGAATAGCTATATTTATATATAAAATGCATAAACAAAATAAGTAACATTCTAATGTTTAAAAGAACTGTAACCGGTATCCAAGATTTTAAAATTAAAATAAATGATAATGCACAAAACAACTCAAATAGTTTGAAATGTTTATATACCGATGCTACATCATTTGAAAAAAATAAATTAAATGAAGTTATAGCTGAAACTGAAATAAGCTCTCCAGATATAATTTTCATAACAGAAACATGGTGGAATGATACTTCAGCAACAATTATACCTGGTTATAACCTTTATCGCAGAGATCGAATGAATAGCAGAGGTGGTGGAGTCTGTATTTATGTAAATGACCTAATTGATTCATTTGAAGTCAATAATGAACCCTATAATAATAAAAATATTGAGCAGATATGGTGTACCATTAAAATGAGCAATGAATGCATATTATGTGACTGTATTTATAGACCAGGAAGTGATGATTTAGTAAACTTTCAAAATGTAATCAATTCTATTAAAGAAAGTTAAAATTACTTCTCAAAAACTAAAATATATACTGAGGTTTTGATATGTGGTGACTTCAACTTTCCATCCTTGAATAGTATATGGAATTCTAGTTATGAAAGTGTCTGCATTGGAGAAAAAGAGAGACAGTTTCTAGAATGCATTGAAGAATGTTATCTCACACAACATGTAAAAAAACCAACATTTCAATTAAATGACACAAAATTAACAAATATATTAGATTTAGTATTTACAGCTTCTCCTTTTCGCATATCCAGCTTGGTACATATGGATCCTTTGGGGAAAACAAAAAGAGGTCATCATGTTTTAAATTTTAATTTTAATTATCAATTACATAATCGCAAAAATGAAAGTATTACTACAAAGCGAGTATACATGAAAGGAAATTATCATGAATTTTCAAAATATTTAAATAAATTTAACTGGAGTCATGAGTTTACTGGACTTAATGTTGATCAGTGCTATGAAAGTTTTATTAGAACTATTGAATACGGCTGTAAAGATTTCATACCGTCATTTAATCAAAAAACAACTGAAAGCAAAAGATCCTTATGGATGATTAAAGAATTAAAACACGAAATTCGACTTAAGCGTAACCTTTGGTATCGATACAAAGCCTCTCATTTCAAAAATTTAGATCTTAAGGAAGAATATAAACTAAAAAATAAGTTAGTTAAAAAACTTGTAAAGATTACAATACAAAAGTATGAAAATAAAATTGCAACAGAATCAAAAAAAAATCCAAAACAAATTTATGCTTATATTAACAGTAAACTAAAAGCTAAAGACCATATAAGAGCAATTTCAATTGAAAACAATGAAATATCAACTGACAGTCAAGTTATTGCTAATCAGTTAAATCGGTTTTTCAATTCTGTATTCATAAACGAAAGCCTAACTAATATGCCGACATGTGAAAATATAACAGAAAAAATTTGTCCAACCCCATTGTTAAATGAGAAGATATTAAAAAACGATTATTGAATCTAAATGTGCACAAGTCCCCAGGTATCGATAGAATTCATCCAATGTTTTTAAGTAAGTGTGCTGACAGTTTAGCTAGACCACTCTGTATGATATTTAACCAATCATTTCTAACTGGAACATTGAATACAAGCTGGTTAAAAGCGAATATCACTCCAATTTTTAAAAATGGGGATAGGTTGAATGCAGGTAACTACCGTCCAATTTCATTGACCTCTGTTGTTTGTAAAGTAATGGAAAGTATTGTTAAGGATACAATAATGAACCATTTAAATAAAAATAAGTTAATAATACCAGAACAACACAGATTCATTAAATCAAAAAATTGTGTAACAAACCTTCTTGAGACATTAGACATAATAACAGAAGCAATAAATTGTGGAAAATGTGTTGATGTTGTCTTTTTAGATTTTTCTAAGGCATTTGATTCAGTTTCGCATTCCAGGCTGCTCTTGAAACTTAAGTCATTTGGTATTGTCGGAAAATTGTTGCAATGGTGTAAAGCTTTTTTAGCAAATCGAAAACAGAGAGTTGTTTTGGGACTGTTTGAATCAAAATGGGAAACAGTTCGTAGTGGGGTACCACAAGGATCGGTCTTAGGACCCTTACTTTTTATAATTTATATAAATGATTTAAAAAAAGTTGAATAATAAAGCAAAACTATATGCAGACGATTTAAAAATAATTGCAATTCTAGAAAAAAATAAAATAAATAACTCTCTACAGTTTGATCTTGACATCTTATTTAACTGGACTAAAAGATGGCTTTTCAGTTTTAATAAAGATAAATGTAAAATCATGCATTTTGATCGTGATAATCCGAAAATAAAGTATAATTTAAAATACAATGCTACAGAAACAGAGATTATTTAACATGGACTAATAGTAACGTCATTGGAAAGAGACCTTGGTGTTTATATTTCAGACAATTTAAAATGGGAAGACCACATTGAAAAAATGGTAAGTAAAGCGAATCAAAAATTGGGTATGTTAAAGCACGCAATCCTCTATCCATATGAAACATCAACAAAATTGTTATATATGTCACTCGTTCGGCGATAGAAAAAATTCAGCAAAAAGCTACAAAATTTGGCTAAAATAAAAAGAAAGATAGTTACGAGCAAAGATTAGAGAAAATGGACTTACAAAATCTATCAAATAGAAGGGAAAAAGGTGATCTTATCCAAATCTACAAATTCATGAACAAAATTGATACTATCAATTGGCATCGTGAACCAGAAGTATTGGGTAGACTAACTAGAGGACACAATCACAGGTTGCGAAGGCAGTATGTTTAAAACTTTTTGCCGAGGCATCATTTCTTCACGAACCGTATAGTTGAAAATTGGAATCGTTTGGACAGTGAAGTTGTTAACGCTAATTCAGTAATTGATTTTAAAAATAAACTTAAAAAGTTTAGCGAAAAACAGTTGTTAAAATCTAACATCTACAGTTGTTAGATTCTTTCTTGAAACTCTCAAGAACACAGCTTCAATTATTATTATTAAAAATAAAATAATAAACATGTAATTATATAATATTAAAAAAAAAATTAAAAAAATTAAATCTTGGTGAAAAATACGAAATATTTTTAATGGACACTTTTATCAGAATAAACATCAAAAATATTACTTCTCAATACATGTATTTGTCATAAAATAACTTTTTTAAATTTATATTTACAGAACTTATATATTATAACAGTAATGAAAGATTTTGTAGATATTCTTTGTGTACGAAACATATTTTTTACATGTTCAGTATTTCTTATCAACTGACCATTAACCGAAGACCGATGTTTTGTTACAACTTTTTTTTTGCATAATGTTACATAATATTTATGATGCATGGCTATTTACATACATTTAGCATGAGATTTACATAATCAAATGTTTGGAGGATATTGGATGTTGGTTTATCTGATACCTAATAGTAAAGGTTAGTAGCAAAAAAAAAATATCGAAAACTGTCTGTTTTCGATCCATAAAAACTAATGATTAGACTTACGTTAAACTGTTTTTAAAAGTCTGAGCGAAAAAAGCATTGCTAATTAAAATAATTTTTTAAAAATTAAAGTTAATTTAAAACAATAGTAGCGTTAGAAAAGTGATAATTTAAAAATGCAAAATAGCGTTTTGGAACACATGTCAAACTAACGTGTAAATAACCTCATAAAATAACGCTCATATTAATATTTAATGTTTTTTTAACTACATATTTCCTCTAATGAACATGTCTTCACTAAGCATCTGCGTCTCAAAACGGTACAAAACGAAACGAGACGAAATGATAAAAAAATAATATTTCGATAAAACCGTTACAAAACGAAACAATTTATATACAATTTCGCAAAAAAAGGTACAAATCGTAACAAAATATTTTTGTTTCGTGAAAAATACAGTACAAAACAAAACAATAATTTCTTGTTTTGTGAAAACCGGTACGAAATGAAATAAAATAAGCTTAAACTAAGTAAAGTACGAAATACGAAACAAAATAAAGTTAAACTTTTTAGTTAAACTTTTGTTTACGAAACATTAAGCTAGTGAGTATTAAACGCGCATTTGTTCTGTTTAAATATTATAGTTCATGAATTGCTCGGGTTGTGGGAATTGTAAAATACCTGTTTGGAGCGGGGAAATTATAAAATGTTGTAATGTATTTTTGCGAAACAAGCTTTACTTGTTTTGTAAAAAGACGATACAAAATGATATGAATTTTTTTGTTTCGTAAAAACGGCACGAAACGAAAATTATCGTTTTCTACCGTGAGAAGCCGAACTTCCGAAAGGATACGAGAAGACGCATATGTCTAGTCTTCACCATTATAAAAAATTTTCACCATTATGATCAATTTTTACCATGAAATGCCGACATTTAATTTTTGGTATTTTGACACACTCTGTTCTACTGTGCGTATGCGCAAAAAGTTATTCCGCTGTTTTGACGTTTATCAAAATTTAAGCCACTTTAAAAAATTTTCTCATTTTCATTTGTTACAGTATATATCTTTAAATATGTTATATATATATATATATATATATATATATATATATATATATATATATATATATATATATATATATATATATATATATATATATATATATATATATATATATATATATATTATATTATTAATCATAATATATATTTTATTTATTTGAATGGAAAGTTTTTTAGTTTGTTGTGGAACTAGACTAGAAATTACCTAATAAGCTTCTTATAACTTGTGTAATGTGTTTCTTTTACGAATTTGTATATTGGTATAATCATATCATGCTATTCCTACAATATTATAACTAACACTGACTCTCATAAGTTTGAGTCTCGAGTCACGAAAAAGGGTAAACAATTTTTTATGTATTTGTATTAAGTTATTTTTTTAATTTTTTTTATTGTTATTCACCTCCGGGTTACTACCAGGAACACGGTAAGGATAGAACTCATAACTTCTCACTATGAAGCAAGCAAAAAACATATCCTACAGAAACAGCAATACATCTATATTTTATATAATATAGAACATCTATATTTTACACTAGATCTTAGTCATGATAAACAAAATATTTATTTAAATCAATACACACAAAGTGTTAGATGATATACACTCAGTCAGTATTTAATTTTCAAAATGAATCACAATCTCATGTTTCCCTAATTTCAGAGTTGAAAGAAAGAGCTGATTTTGGCCATAAAGGCCACAAAGGGTGCTGCAGTTGATGAGGCTCCTTTTTATTTCAATTGTGGTTATAACCCCCTCTCAACTCAATAACTCCGAAGTGTTTCAATAAAGTACATGTCAAATATATTTGTGTATAGTTTTTGCATATGATATGTGATATGATATAGTTTTTAAAATTGATATGTTATACCAAAATACATATATATATATATATATATATATATATATATATATATATATATATATATATATATATATATATATATATATATATATATATATATATATATATGTATATATATAGTCATAGTACTATCATTTACTTATTCTCTTACCTTTCTAACCGAAAACTAATTAATCCTATATTTTAATAAAACTTATGCCAAGTTAAAATATATATTTTTTAATGTTATTATTTTTCTTCAATTTTTATGTGCAAAGTTAAAGTACTAAGTTATCAAGGTGTTTAAAATCAGAACAAGTCGACTTAAATAAACATAATCACATTATTTAATCTTAAACTTAAACTTAACAATAGAATATTTGAACGAGTTTACACTAAGAATTGGTAACAAAGGTTTTGCTCAACAGTTTGTGAGTTTGATTTCAATATGTTTAACATGATTTAGAGAACAAAACCTAGACAATATATTTTAACGCCCAGCTTTTGAAACAGCAAAAAATTTACAATCACTTTATTAAAATGAATCTAAATCATTTGCTGTTACAAATTATGTCATCCTATTTATTCAGCCTATAAATATTTTTAAACATTTTAGATTGGTTGCAGCCTAACAAAATTGTGAAAAAACAATATTGAATAAATCTAATTTTTTAAAATTTTATTTCCGATGCCACTTGCTCAAATGGTCAAGGGTTTAAGTGAAATATAAGTAGTTCGGATTGGAAGAAAAAACACCTAACAAAGTAATCATTAGTCTTAAAGAGAGCTATTTATAAGAACAATTTTTGATTTTTTGCTTAGTGAAAATGTACCATTTCAGTTTCTTTATTTACCATGCAATTCATGTTATAAAAAAATATCTTGCCAAAATAACACTTGTAAAAAAATAACTTTCCAGAAATCTGAACTCAAAGATATTATATATATTTTGAGGGTAAAACTAGACATATTTTTTTTCCATTATTTCATGATTGTGTGTTTTAAATTAATTCAATTAAAATTATTTTGGAGGCAGTTTCATTAGTTTTGCATTTTATTGAGGTATGTTTATTCTATTTCAGATAGTGTTGCTAAACGATTTACAGTCGATAATTTTTCGAAAGCAGAAAAACTCAAGTTAGCATCAAATAGAAAGTTAGCGCAATTTCTGGTATTTGTGGCATTTCTATTTATTTATTCCGAATGTTTTTTATTTAGTTCTTAAAAATGCTTTTAATTGGATGTTTGTAACTTTACGAAACTGTATGTTTCTTTATATATATTTGTCTTTTAGTGTCAAACAAAGAATACGCGAATTATTTGAGATTTGCTAAGAAAGTAAAAATCAAACTAGTTTCATTCTAAGTTATTGTATATAATTTTAAAATTTTGGAATAGAAGTGATGCAATGTTTATTTATTTTTAGTCTTTAATTTCCGTATTCAATTATTTGCCCTGACTAGTATAATAATCGTGTATGACCTAAATAAATAAAAAGAAATATAGCTTGATACAGTGTAAAATTGTCCTTTATTGTTTTTTGCAGTGTAGAAATAACATCAAAAATGATAGAAAAACGTTAGAGGGCGTTTTTCTTACAACGTTTCGCAACATTGTTAATATAACGTTGACCTATGTTTCATATATGCCATTATTCCAACGTGTAAAAAACGATAGAAAAGACGTTGGCTCAACGTCATTTTAGCTAAAATATAACGTTAGCCTAACGTCCTTATAACGTCTTTTTTCTTCAAATTTAACGTTGCTCTAACGTCTTTCCGACGTCACTTAGCTAAAATGTAACGTTGTCACCACGTCATTTTACATCGTTGTAATAACGTTAGTAAAATGACATTTTTTCGGTGTTTCATTTATAACATCATGCCAACGTATTTCCAACGATACGAAAGACGTTAGAACAACGTTGTTCCGACGTCATTTTTCTTATTGGGAATAGTTCTTCCAGATGATCCAAACTAATATTAATCTTAAAAAAAGTCTTTAAAACTGCTAATCATGACTCATATATATATTATATACTTTATTAATAAAATACAGAATATTAAAACGTGAAACAACCACTGACTTCTAAAAATAAACTTGGCATAATGGTTCTTCCAGATGGTTTAA
The DNA here is from genome assembly GCF_022113875.1 of Hydra vulgaris. Taxonomy (NCBI): domain Eukaryota; kingdom Metazoa; phylum Cnidaria; class Hydrozoa; order Anthoathecata; family Hydridae; genus Hydra; species Hydra vulgaris. The sequence continues at coordinate 22,040,672 of NC_061169.1, forward strand.
ACTGATAAAAATATAGCATATTGATCTTAAAAAGAAGTTTCTAAAAGCACTTATCGTTTTTCTATTGTAAAACTTTTTTGATTAACTAGAATGCATAGTACACATACTAGGATTATAAACGCATTTCTTTTTATTTGTGTATACATTATAACTACGGATGTATTTTATTGTATATTAATTATTTATATTCAAGTAATATTTTAGTGAATTACCAAAAATTTAACATTCAAATATTTGTAATACAAGCTTAATTACTAACTTATTCGAATTATGCTATTCAAATATAATTGTTAAAAAGATTAAATGTACCTCTATTTCAAAGCATTTTGAAATAGAAATACATGTATAATAAAAGTTATATAAAAATATAGCTTTAAAAAGTAATAAATATTTTTAAGAAAAAGTTTTTTTAAATAACACTGTGGCACTGTGTTATTTTTGCAAATAAACACTGCGGGAGTTTTAAAAAAAAAATGCAAACAAGTTTTGCTAAATCCATAATAAAACTGTTTATTAGTAATCAAACTGCAGCTACAAGTTCTGATATTCGAAGCTTGGCTGTAATCGGTGATTCTGAAAATATTAAAAATTTATTTATGAAACAAGTTTTAAAAACCATATTGATTTCAAGTCGGAATCTTATACCAGAGTATGCCTTGAACACAATGTAAAATCTCAACAAAAACCTAAGCTGCTCACAACTTGTAGTCATCAACCAAAAATACTATTTTCAGAAGAAAAAAATGATTTTTCGAAGAGATATTTTCATATTGAATCTATTGTCGGAAAAATTCTACCAAAGTTGGATACGATTTTTTCGTTTAAGCTAAAAGATATCGACAGCAGTTACAGAAAAAAAGCATCAAAATCTTACAAAGCCGCAAGCGCTAACGCTGATGGCATACTTTACTTTGTTCAAGAAAATAAAAAAACAGAAAAAATTAAAAAGTTGATTGAAGAAATAATATGTTTAAAAAAAAGCGAAGATGTTCCGGTAATTTTTGTCACCAAAACTTTCGTTAAAGACTTTCAATTCACGTACAAAAATGTGAAAATATGTTACTTAGGAGTACTAAGCAAAACAATGATTGATTCAGATGAAAGAAATTCGTTGTTTATAGAAAGAATGCATACCGTTTTGTTTAAAGCGATGACTCAATATCTTCAGAAAACTAAAGAAAATGATCAACTAGATCGTAATTATTACGGAGTTTATGGTAACTTGTAAAATGGTAATTTTAATGACTTTTGTAATAGAAAAAGCAAAAAATATTTTGAATTAAGAGGCTTGCGCCATACTTGCTTTTTACCATACTTTAAAGTAAGATACTTGTATTTGTTTTGTTTAAGTATAAATAAATGTATAGATTATAGAGAATATAAGACAATCGGGGTATTTGTTGTACATCTGACCACTTTTTGCTTCCAGGCATTTTTTACCTAGACAATCAAACCAACTTAAACCATTTAAAATTTGAAATAAGAAAATTCAAAAGTATAACATATGCAATTTGCATTTATTATTTTTATTTTTTTTTATGTGACCAAAAAATTATAGTTTTAAAGTGTTTTAAAAAAGTAGTCAGGTTGTCAATGGGACGACATGTACGTTGTAGCTTTGACTTAGGTGTTGTTTCTTTGACCATAATATTGTTGTTAAAAGATTAGTTGTTATAAGATAATTCATTGGTTGAAATATTATGCAATGTTAAAAAATTATGCATTGGTTGGAATCAGTGACGGATCCAGGGGAGGGGGATAAGAGTATGAAATCCCCCACCAGGATCTGAAAGTCTTAAAATATCTTGGAGAATTAGAGAACTTTTTATTTTTATTTTTCAGGAGACGCCAATGTGATATAAAATACAAAAATATTTCAACATATTAGGTGTTGCAATATGAGTTTTACATTTCAACACGTAAAACTCACATTCCAACACATTACATTGTAAAACGGACGCGGCAAAGTTATTGAAGCTTGGCTAAGAAGTCTTCACTTCCTTCACCCGACTCCTCCGACTTAACGTCATTGTTAAGGTTGTAGACCTCTTCCCAACACTTCTCATGGTGAATATAATTTTGAAGATTAGTAGTGGAAGTAGAAATAAATAACAGTTTTTTTTGAATAAAATCTTACTACTTTTTAGCCAATCAAAGCAAATTGGTGGCTTGCTACATTATATTAAGAAATGTTTGCAGCATATTACCAGACTTTCTAATTACAATTAGAGGTTAATATTTCAAATCAATATCAGTTATTACATATTGTTGTGACATAGTTTTCAAAGAAATACCACCTAATTATCATAACTTAAAATTATTTAAATACATTCCAATTTTTTTTAAAACTGTACAATGATATTTTTTCAAAAGCGCCATATGCAAAGTGTCATAAGCATAGTCATAAAAAGTATTTCTTATGACTATGTCATAAGCAAAGTGTCATAAGTAATCGAAGGTAATTAAAAACTTAAAAGTTCATCAAAGTTTGTTAACTGTTTTAGAGTTATTTTGTTGTTCTGTTTTTTTTTAAGCAATTTTTAGTAAATTTCTATATTAGTAAATAAATTTCTAGATAAGAATTTGTAATGTTTTGGTCGGATTTAAGAACATATATTTTATATTCGTACAATCTGTTTGTAAATCTAAAAAAATACGATAACGTTATTTAACGGTTTTTTGTGGCGTTTTGCTGTTCATGAGATAGTACCTTAATCTGTGCTCACTATATGCAGGTTATATATTTATTTTTATTTATTGTTTTTTATACATATATACTACGGGCAAGCAATATAATCGTTGCAAGTTCTACGGCAAATGAGATTTTAGCAAATCATACGGCAAATGAGATTTTAGGCAGCTCTAATCCGATTGACAGGCAAAAGTGTATTTTTTTCTAAAGTTGAGGAGATATGCACCTATGATCCTAAAAATCTCTCAGGCCAATTTACTGAATATATTTTTTCATTTCGATCTCTAAAGTAACAGTGCATGATAGCAAACTTTATAACTTATTATAATTTAACAATCATTTTTTTACCAAAATATCTTAAGTAGTTTTTAAATTATAAAAAACACACAATTGGGACCAAGGGTGCATACCAGTATGCTCCTTTGATCTTACCTATATTCACCCTTGATCCTCTGCATGTATATTTGATCCGAGTTCAAATTTTTATGATTAATGTGTAAGAATTAATTTTAAGTCACCAAAATGTCGATAATAAAAACCAATTTTGTTATTAATTTTTTTCTTATTAGAAGAAAGAAAAAAAACAATAAAAAAATGTTATTTTTTACTACGGCTCAACGTTTCCTCAGTTGTTGAAGTATGAAATTACTTCTTTGCTATTTTCTGATGTTAAACTACAAGACATTATTATTATTATTTTTTACATGTTTATTTTACAACTACAAAGTATTTATAAGTAACCAATCACAGATTGGCGGTAAAGATATACAAACATAATATCATAAACATAAAGTTCGAAGTAAACAAAAGTATAGTTACATACAACTCCGAGACACGATTAAAATAATCCGTACGTAAAAATAATCCGATAAATATTTCTCTATATTATTCCAGTTAAAATAAAATAATACAATAAATAAAAATAAATTAGCTGATTTTTCGGAGAAGTATTTAGATGTCTTTTTAAAGTGTTGTGATTCTTATGTACTATCACTGTTACTGCTGCTTAAAAGGTTATTTTTTTCATCATTCTCAAGATAAAGTTTTCTAATTCTTGCCATAAAGATCTTATTTTGCGTTTCATATTTTTATCGTTTTTGACTGAGATTTTTCATTTCCTGAAGCTTATTTAGTTCATTTCGAACAACAAATGTCTGTGAGTACTCGGGTGCGCTGACGCTTATGTCCTTTAACGGACTTCCTTGATCCAGCTTTCGGAAAAGGCTTAATTTTTTTCTAGACTTGCTTGATGAGAGATATTAGTAGAAACACTGGATAGTTGATTTCCAGGGTCAGATATCGGCTGAATAGGTAAATGATGAAAATGTTTAAATTAAAAACGAAGGCATGAACATTAGACGAAACTGGATCAACAATACCTAGAAATGGGTTAGCAGTTATAGGTTTTGGACGGTCTGTTACATATAAAGCCAAAAACTACTTATCAGAAAATATCTTAGGATTAAAGGGTTCAATTCCTTACACACTAAATCCTATTTAAATGTTAGATAGAGTAAAGGTCTGTGCATATGCTTTTCTTTCAACTGCAGCTATACCATATATGGTCATTGATATTGTATTAAATACAACCAAATTATCACAGACTGCTTTGTAATAATGTTTCAGTGGCCCATAAACTGACCGATCTAATGGCTGCAGCTTGTAATTACAATATGGGCGAAAGAACAGCATAATAATGCAATTTTTTTAGCTAAATATAAACACACAATTGAAACATGGCTCTCATAGTTGTTAAAAAATAAAAGCACTTGTTTAGCTGGTGAATATTTCAGATTTTGCATAAAATGTTACATTCATTCTAAAAACGTTGCTATATTTATCCTACCAGATGAGTTTGTAAACCGAACACATCCAGGTGGACTACCATTTATCATACTTCCTTTGAAATGAACTCTTGAAAAAATAAAAAATAGAGAGATTAAGTTTTTTATTGCATTAACTTAACAAAAAACTGTTACTAATGTCCCTCTTTCTGCTAAAGTTATCCTTCAACATGTTTATCTCATTTACCAGCAACTACTTTAACTAGTTTTTGAATGGTTGCGAGACTTGTCTTATCTACATTATAAATTTTTTGAGACTAAAAATTGTGTCGCAGACAAAAGCAGATTAAAAGCAGTTGCTCGTGCCATAATAGTAGCTTTTATATTTGGTATAGATAGTTCATTCCACGAAGCCACTGTTACAATGCAATTTGTGAATATATATATATATATATATATATATATATATATATATATATATATATATATATATATATATATATATATATATATATATATGTATATATATATATATATATATATATATATATATATATATATATATATATATATATATATATATATATATATATATATATATATATATATGAATAAAATTATTATAAGAACAAAAAAAAAACACACAAAATAGTATAAAATCTTCATTTTAACCCAGCAAACACAAAACGTTCAAAGAACGTTCGAAAAACGTTGCAAGCGTTTGAGAACGTTCTATGAACGTTCATAGAACGTTCTTTAACATTCACAACGTTCATTGAACGTTTTGTGTTTGCTATGTAAGGCCACCCGGTGGGAAATGAGCTAGCGATTAGTGAGCAAATAGCTAGCTTTATAGCGATTTTCAAGCGATTTTTTTTTCTTATTTTATTTTTTCCTAATGTCTTTAACATCTTTGAAAAATCGATTTTTAGTGATGAGTCTATTATAATTATGAGAATAATTGAATTTTAAACATTGCGATATTGTAGCGATGCGTCGCTAGCTACATATCGTAGCTTTGTAGCTAGCTACAAAATATCTACAAACCTATAGCTGATTGGTAGCTACATATCAAAATTTTTTAAACAGCGATTTTATTACGACATGAAGTTAGCTACAATAGCCAGTGGGTTTTTAGCTCATAAAGCTAGTTGTCCTCGTAGCCAAATCTTTATAAATATCGATAGCTTTTTGCTAGCATAAAAAAGCTAGCGATCCTCGTGGCCATATCGCTGTCTTTATTGTTACGATTATAGCTAGCCATTCGCTAGCCGATTTCCCACCAAGCATATTTGGACAAAAAATTTATTTAAAAGCATTCATTGCTTTTACATTTTGTGTGTGTATGCACCTTTGATACCATGATCAAAGGTGCATAAACGCATTTGGATCAAGGGTGCTCACGCGCTCCATTTTTACAAAAACTCTTTTTTGTCATATTTGATGCTTTTATATCTTTCTAAAAGAAAAAATATAAAAGGTCCTTGTAAAAGTAAAAAAATTACTTTTTGTCCTCAAAATCAAACTTTTTAGAAATGAATTTAATAGTCGTCTAACCAAAACACAATTAATTTTGTAGATTTATTTATAACACGCTGAAAACACAATTAATTTTGTAGACATTAATTTTGTACTCAGTCACTAATCAGCTTTACGTAAATAAAAATTTTAGCAATTTTGCTTAAGTTTTTATTCACGTAAAGCTGACCAATTACTGAGTAAATTGCTAAACTTAACGCAAATAAAAATTTGAACAAAACTCCTGAAGTTTTTATTCACGTAAAACTGACCAATTACTGAGTAAAAGCAATTACTTTTTTTAATTCACCCGGCCTATACGCTGATTATCAGCACTTTTTAACAAGTTATGTAAGTATGGAGATAGCATTATAGAATCAAAGGTGCTAACGTTATAGAATCAAAGGTGCAAAAAGTGCATACGGATCAAGGGTACAAGTTCTCCCCAACCTCTAAAAATAATTTGGCATAGCATACTATCTCTGCTAACTCTACCTCTCCTGATAAGTTGGTGCATCCCGCATTCAGGTTGTTTGATAGGTTACAAATTACTTACAACAACCATACTACAGTTTTTGCAGGAAGATTTGCTACCATCTGGTTTTTATATTGAGCAGTTGAATAATGGCAGTGTGCGTGAAAAGCACTTTGGTAGCAAACAAGGTCAATTGACAAAAAACATTTGGATATTTACTATTCCAATAAAATTAACCGGGCAGCTAAAAGTCTTCGTTGAGCATCCCCAGTTGCTGAAAGTGAATGAAGCACATACTGTTGAGCTCAGTTCATTCAGACAACCTCTGGTAATATTTCAACCTGTCTAGTAATATTTCGTTTAAACTTAAATTTTTTTTATTTGTAATTAAATTTAGTCAAAAGACTCCTTACCTCCTAGTGTAAGTACAATGGACCTGGATATTAAAATGCGTGAGCGTGCTATTACGATGTGCGATTCTACATCACTTAACCAAGTTAAGCGACACAGATTTACTTACTAAAATACATTATAAGTTATAGTGACCACTTTTAAGTTATACTTTTAAGATTGACCACCGCCGGCAAATATATTCTGTCTTCAAATTCTTATTCCTTTGAAAGTCTTGAATTGTGTTCTCACCAAGGAATTTTCCCTCATCAACTTAAAATTTTTAAAGCAATGCCGATATTCAAAAGAGGGGATGCAACTAATAACTCTCTAATAAAAACCCTCACTCTCTAATAAATACCCCTATCTCTGTTCTTAGTGTATTTTCAAAAATTTTAGAGAAAATCTTATATAACAAAATCAACACTCATCTTTCTGTAAATAATATTTTATTTAATAATCAATATGGTTTCAAAAAAGAAACTCCACTGAACATGCAATACTTCAGTTTACACGTAGTATTAACGAGCCAATTTCAGAGTCAATTTAGATTAATAAATCTGAATATATTGGAGTTTTTATTTGTGACGTAACAACCGTATGAATAGAGTAAACAAATGCCAGGGACCCCGAGCAGCAAGAAAACCCCTGAAAACGTTCATGGGAAAATTTTATTTGACCTGACAAAACATTTCCTGTGGAGTTTTAATAATAAAACAATTTTATTGTATTAATTTATTTTTGTCATATGTTTTACAAGTTTCATCAACAAAAAATACCAAAGTACAATAACGACAGGAACAATTAGAAGGCAGAATCTTGTTTTCAAGCCCCTATAGTAACCGTAAAGTATTTTTCAAAGCTCTCGTTATAAAATTTTACGTATACTCATTATATAAAGAAAGTAAATAATTACAGAAAAGTACGTTGGAATAATAGAATGAATAAAAAGATAAAATAAGAAACATAACAAGTTTTGATATTTAAACATGAATAATAAGTTTTGAAAAAGGTTTAACTCGTAGACATTTAGAGCTTTAATTTCTTAATGTAACGAATTGGAGTGGGTGTATTTATTCACATTACATATAATTCAATAGCTTGGATTGCTATGGATAGAAGAGTAATATAAACCTTTAAGATATTTTTTACTTAGTAGTTGTTTCGTTTTATGCATAATGCCTATTGTTTTAGAAATTTTGTTTTCAATTAACGTAATATTTTCTTTTTTCCAATTAAGATGTTCATCAAACACTATTCCAAGGATTTAAGTGATGCAGCTCTGTTTACTATAATGTTATTTATATTTAGCTAAAAAAGTTGCTGAGGCAAGTCATCAGACTTGGATTAATGATAAAATAAAACATATTTAGTTTTACTTGTATTTAAAGAGAGTTAATTTGAAAAGTTTATTTTTTAAACTCACGATTACTTTAAGAAATTTTTTTATTTTATTTGAATAGATAATAAATATAATAATAAATAATAAAAATACTAATAGTAATAAGATAACTGTTATCAGCAAAAAGAACAAAATTGAGCATGTTTGAGGATAGGTAGACATTATTTATATAATTCAGGGTTTAAAATAGACCCTTGAGGAACTCTACAGCCTGTTGTTTCAAACTTTTTACATGTTGAATTCTAAAATACTCCTCGTCTTCTTTTTTTAAGGTAACTTTGTAGCTGGTTTAGGTTGCATTTTATTTCTCCATATGTTTCTAGTATTTGCAGGAGGATTTCATAGTCAAGAGTTTCAAAATTTTACTTATGTATGAAATACATGATAATTATGTAGACAATGATGATAATAATAGTAATTATAATAACAATAATAATAATAATAACAATAATAATAATAACAATAATAATAATAACAATAATAATAATAACAATAATAATAATAACACGAAGAATTTATTACGATAAATGAATAATAAATCTCTTTTTAAATCATTTAAAATTAAAAAAAAAAAAATGGCCTCTGTGCTTTATCTGGTATTTATACTGTAACTGACTACAATCTCCTAATGTAATTTATAGAAGAAACATCTTTGATAACTCTACAGAATCCTTACACAAATAGGAAAATACGTCCTCAACTGCAATTGAATCCAAAATGTCCTTTTCGGTCGACATCAACATAAATGTTTCAAGCTTGTCGTTAATGAGGAACGCAGCCTAGTTTTGACAATTTTTAATTTACTAAATGTCCGTTCAAAGCTTACTTGTGAGAATGAAGGTGTTAATAGATATTCGTAAGTCCGAAACAGATTTGAATAAGCAGTTGCATTTAACAAATATTTGTATAGAATACTATAGCAACATTTTAAACATTTTTTACAAAACCCTACACAACGCTTAAAGTTCTGAAAATCTATATCATTCTCATTTTCAGTTGCTTTTGTTGAAGTATCCAACTCTGAGACTGAATTCGATTCTTCTGAATCTTCGTCACTAGGACTCACTGTAAATTTATCCCGTAGTGTTTTTGAGAGCCTATCAAAGTTTATAGAAAAGCTATGCAATTCAGATCTCAATCTTTCAGAACAAAGATTAGTTAGTTGAGAAATTTTTGCAAGACTGTTTTCTGGAATACCATTCTCAACAATTTCTTTAAAAAGTCTGGGATCTAAACACGCAGTGTCTCTAATGATATCCCTGTTTGGGACATCATTAGAGACACGTTCATCTATGCTAGTGATAATCTGATCAATTACTCTACAGAAAACATCCATCCTGAAACGATCAAGAGGATTCTCTGGTATGTCATCAAAGGCGAGTTCCCCTGCCATACGTTTTTTTTGATAAACTCATTCTACACACAATTCTGTTTCAACATCTGAATCAAGTTCACTAGCATCTAGGATGGTGTTGATTTCTTTAACAAATGCAATTGTCTTGGAATGGACATCTTCGAACGATATTGTCTGCAGTTCTTGTTTTGCTGACTCTACCATATTCCAAGCACTTATTTAATCTAGACTTTTTGTTTGCAAATATTCGGATGCTTGTCGCAAAACGGTGAACACACGCAGAAGAAGAAAAGCTGCAAGAAGCACATCAAATCGACACCATTTGTCATGCAGTGCTGTGGCTTCGAATGTTAATTTTGCATTGAATCTTGAAGACATCCTAATGCAATTAAGAAATTGCAAAAGAGCATAGAAAGATTCCACTTGAGGAGCGTCATAAGTTCCAAAATTCGTTCAAGCGCCATCTGCTTCGACCACCAACGTGTTTCACCAACTTTTTGCAGTCTTTTTAGTTTCGCAGATCCAACTCCTTTTCCAATGTGAATATCCGTCCAAACGCTCATTCGTTTGTAAGAATCGCAAAAGTAAGTTGCTGTATTCTGCAAGAGACCAATTAAATTTTTGACAGCTAATATATTTTCCACAATATCTGTTGCGGACAAATTTAGAACGTGCGCGTAGCACCACATGTATACAGCATTTGGTGAAACGTCGTTAATGTAACGTTGAATTCCATGATATTCACCACGCATGTTTACTGCTCCATCAAAGGATTCACTCACAATTTTTTCTATTTTTAAACCATTGTGTTCAAGCTCTGATTTCAATAGTTGGTATAGTCTTGCACCTGTTGCATCAGTAATTTTTTACCGCAAATAATCGCTTTTTCACGTCCTCTCCAAGTGCATATCGTAAGATTATTGTCTCCTGATCAATCACCGACGTATCTTGACTACCATCCATTTGAACACAGAATTTCTGATTACCAATTTCCTTGATTATACAATTCTTCATCAAGTTTAAAATAGCAGCTAGAATACTGTTAACTGTAGTCTTTGAAAACATTGTTACCAAACCTCCACGTCCACGTGAGCTTCCTTTTCCTTTACGTATCAAACAATCTTTCTTTTTTTGACTTACCTGAATAGCTTTTTCAATTTGATTATTAAGAGGAACGTCAAACTCTGCTATCAGCAATATTAGTTTCAAAAAGTTTCCGTAATCAATAGATTTATCTTGTAAACTGTAGAGAGATTTACCCCAGTTACCTCTGTATGGTAGAGCTTGCTTCCCAATAAAAATAAGTGCTGCATAACTTCGTTTAAATACTTCAATGTTTTTCAATACTTGCGCTTTCTGCTTTTCCACTATACCTTTTTTGATTAAAAAGCTTATATCTTTCTCTGTTGTACAACTTATTAGTGCAATTACATCAGCGTTCTGTGATTTAAATTCTTCATGGTCTTTGATTCTTTGGTATATATAAAAGAACTTTTTAAATCCAAGAGTAAAACTAGAATCTTCTTTCAAAAACGCCGTGGATGCATTGCAGTAAAGTGCCACAATTTGATTGTCTTCAACTCTTGCGGTTATCCAACGTATTTGTATATACTTATTATCTGATATTAATCTTTGGTACACTCTTTTTGGATCATACTGTGAATGCTTTACATCAGTATGGTTCGGCTGAATCATGTTATTATTTACGAATGCTATTCTTTTGTTACGCCGTGCACTGTCAGGAAACCGTTTTTAAATTATTTTTATTGTTTCGGTACACTGATATTTATGGTTGAGAATACTTGAGTTAGCATCATCTTTTGTTATTTCTATATACACATTATATATACCTTTTTCGGTAACAACTGTACCGAGTTCTGACGTACAGTCTTTTATAGTTTTTACGGGCAATTTGCTAATGGTAAAATCTGATTGCTTATCTTGTTGAGGACTGGAGGACACTGTAATTGACACGGTACTTGCTTCAATGATAACGTTAGGCGTTATATTCCACAAAAAAGCTTTTTTCTTAATTGACACTGGGTTTAACGCAGAAACAGATGCTTCTTCAACAACATTGATAATATGTTCATTATTAAATAGCAGCTTGCGTTGTTTAGGATCACGGCCTGATTGAAGCAAATCACGCTTCTTCTTTTCTTGTCTCCTTTTGGCACCGCTAGACTTTCTCCTAGACTTACATAATGATGAGTTCTTTTGAGTTTAGTTTAAACTATCATTTAGTAAAGTAAACAGCATGAGAAAAACTAAATCACGTGAGTATTTGTGAAAAAGTCAAAAAATATTTTTCTGTCCTCCCCTAAAATATTTCTGAATTCCTCCCTGATATAAATGATGCATCAATTGTATTGTGAGAAAGTGAGGGATCATGAATTTGCACTTGAAGCAATAACACTAAATGGTTTTATAGTTATTATTTATATGTAACATGTGGTATTATGGAGATGTACAACTTATGATTTGGAGGGGATGGGCGTCAAGGATGGTGAGGCGCACGAGGAAGTTTCCCGGTGGGCCAGTCCGCGCCTTGGTATAGACTTTCCTGTTTTTCAAAGTTGCTCGTGGTCTGTAGTTAGATCATTACCATTTTTGTATCATTTTAGAATCATTGCTATTTTTGAATACAGTGACTACTTTTGCAACTTTTTCCAGTCGCGTTTTAAGAATGCGCTTTAATTTGCCATTAATCATTGCTAATAAGAGATTTTATGGATAGGCAAAATAGCTGTTATGTTGTAATACATAATCTACTATATCTCGCAAATCCTGCAATAAGTAACGTAACTGCTGAATAAGTTTAAAAAGATGTCGCACACCATCTTTATATGATGGATAAAACTTTAATGCTAAACCAAATAAGCGAATAAACTCTTATGACATAAATTACAAAATGTGTCAGATTTGTTGATGGATCCTTGCTTGCCACATAAAACCGTAGAAGTCTAATCGCTGTTGTTAGCCATCGAGAGTGATTTAGTACCGATCTAGTTTCCTTTAATAGAACTAGCGAACACTCACCTTTGGATATTGCTTTGCATATTTCCCACATATGTTATTGACCTGTGCTCATATCTTTAATTTCAACTTTTGAAAAAACTACATCAATCTTTTCAAATGCAACAACTGGTAATTTCTCAGAATTTACAAGTGCCTTTCCTATTGGGTCTGAAAAGACTCTAGGTCCTTTGATTAATACATCCAAATTAATTAGCAGATGTCGGAGAGAAATTTCTTTTGAATGTAAAAGACAAATCAAGATTGCTGTATTCTTTTTTCATCAGCCTAATTACACCATTCTTGCTTCCTGTGTTAACAGCAGTACCGTCACATCCAATTGCTACAAACTTCCAAACGTCAATATTTTCGATAGCAATAATGTATGCTTTAGAACTTTTTATTAAATATGCTATCAATCCAGATAGTGATAAATGCCCGAGATATTTAGACTCTGGTTTTTCTATTAAAGAGACGTGCTCTTGTGTAATACTTTGTTAATAAAACTTTATAAACCTTTCATTGATGTTTTTAAGGTTTTTGTCTTTTTGTCCATCAAAAAAAAATTTCACAAACTATTTTTGAATTTTTAGAAGGTTTTACTTGATTACGTTTTCTCTTACATTCTTGTTGTATTTTACTCGGATCAATAATATGAAAATTATTTAGTTGATTAAAAACACCAAACTCTTCCAAAACTGTATTAACTATTGCGGCTCCGGCTCTATCTGAGATGCCTACCGGTCACACACGTTTGCTAAAGCAGGAAGTGGTTGCCAAAATTAAAAGTGAAAGGAACTAATAGTGTTAATCAAAGAAACATTAGAAACATTACCCTGATTAATTTAGTTATCATTTTCATTGCTTTGAGCTGTATGTCGACTTGCAATATCACCAGCCGTAGGCGTAGAAATGGCATAATGTAATGTTTATTTCTACGCCGTTGTAGGATACTTTTTCTTTTAAAATTCATGACAAGTTTATTTGATGCAAGTTTATCAATATTGTCAATGCACATCAATTTGAGAGTTCTCTGATCATGGATGAAATTTCGCTCTGCAGAAAGAACCTTGGGAGTTTTGCTACATAAGGTAAAGTGGTGTAACATTGACACATCTTTTGAAAAAAATTTTTAATTTATAGGATGCGACAAAAAGAATTTGGTATCCAATATTTCTAAGTGTTTACTAATGATATTGCGGCCATAAACTGTTTAAAAATTTTAATTTTTTGTGTAATATTATTGATGGAAAATTATTTTTGTTGCTGTAGTGCCACTGACAATGTTACCCCTCTATCTAATGTTACCCATCTATCTAATGTTACCCTCTATCTAATGTTACCCCTCTATCTAATGTTACCCCTCTATCTAATGTTACCCTCTATCTAATGTTACCCTCTATCTAATGTTACCCCTCTATCTAATGTACCCCTCTATCTAATGTTACCCTCTATCTAATGTTACCCCTCTATCTAATGTTACCCTCTATCTAATGTTACCCTCTATCTAATGTTACCCTCTATCTAACTTTGACTGTAAAATGTTTTTTAATTTAAATGTTAAAAATAACTTATAAGGGTAACATAATAATTAAAATTTCGAAAATAAAATAGAGAAAAAATTTGAAATATATACTAGCACCAATTTACGGTTTCTTTTTAAAAATTACTACTTTTCAAAAAAAATGTTAAGTAGTGCTGAAAACATAACAAAAAGTTGTTATTTAAAAGATTTTAAATAAATTCAGTTCTGATACTTTTTACTTGAATAAATAAAAAAGTAAGTTATTTTTTTTTAGGTTCGCTTTTATTGGTTGATTCTGTTTCATTTAATCTTGTACAAGATTCATTAGATGTCAGGCATTCCGCCAATCTTCTCGTGATTCTTTTTTCTTCACTTTTCACAGGTTGCGTGTGTTGAAGATGTATCAAAAGTACCGCTTCAAGTTGTTTTCTTGGAGTCAAAACTTTCACTATTTCATCTGAGCTTGTGACTCGCATTCTTACGGAGTTTATATTATTCATGTCACTGATTGCCGGTGTAATCTTATTTTGATTTCCGTTATTACTTGCGCTAATAATTATACCCGATGTCAGAGGCTCCACCGTTGGCAATTTCTCACTGGTTATTTTACTTCGTTTAAGTGGAAAAATTCTACAAGTTTCAAAAGCCATTATAGCATTGCTTTGATTGAATGCCTTACCGTCTGTAATCAATTTCAGTAATTGTGAAAAAGTTGCGTCATCTACATTTTTGTATTGTGTTGTATCATAAAAGATTCTCAAACAAGATGACTGACTGTCTTAAAAACACCTACATCTAAAGGCTGTAAAATACTATTTGTATGAGCAGGTAAACAAAGCATCTCAATTTTGTTTGCAATAACCAAGTCTAATACAGTTTTTGATATGTGAGAGTTTTGTCCGTCAAATATTAGCAGCTTTGATCCTTCTTATTGGCTTGTTTCGGCAATAAATATCTTTTCAAACTATTCAATAAATTAGAGGGATTCCATCCAACCTAGGGAAGAACGGTTGTAATGTGTGTTGTCCGGACCGCTATTGCTGTAAAGATGAAGACCTAAACAATGTATGGTGTATGCACAATATATATGGTGTACAATGTATGGTAATCAAATTATATGTACAATAAACAATGTATGGTAATCAAAATTGACTGTTTGCCGAACAGTATACCTACACGGTGAACATTGTTTTAGTTGAAGTACAGACAGTTTTATTTGGGCTCTTTAAACCGCGTTTGCAAAGAATTTTTTGCTTGTCTATGTCGGTTTGAAATTCTGTTTCATCTACATTGAATATATTTTGTGGCTTATTCTGTAGATGAATTTTCTCAATAACAACTGCTAATTTTTCAAAAAATTCATCAACTACGTTAACATTGCATGCATACGCACGGTTACCAGGAAGAGACTGTTCAGTCCGACGTGTAAGTTTGTTTTTCCATCTCTCCTCAAAACCACGCATACAATCAATTCCAGGCTTGCCATTCTTAAAGATATTGGCTCTACCACTACTGTCTATGCAATTTTAATTGCATAGACAGTAGTGTAAATTAATTAATACTGTTCTATATTTTGCACATAAATGGTGCTTTAGTTATGCTGACATTGTTTTCATTAACATCATTAATGGTTTTCGTCATGGCATCCAGATCATACAATTTGTATGTTGAACTTGATTTTTTTATGTAGTTGCGAGGATATCACGTGATCATAAACTCTAAAAGGAAAATATCAATAGTTTATTTATTTACACTTAAAGCGTAATGACAATAATCACACATTATGAGTAAACTTTGACAGACCTATGGGATAATTTTGACAATCCTGTCAATGTTATCCCAAAACCGAAACGCGTGTTTTTAAACAAAAAGTACTTAAAAATCATTTTAAACGCTTAGTAATTAGAAATAGCATCATAAAAATACATTTAAAATTGTATTATAGTATCGTTTGACTTTCTTTATAACTAAAGTTTTTCAACGTTAAAGAAATTAAGTATAAGTTTAATTTATGTAGGCCATATTGTATCGTTATTTATGTTTACAGTTATATGGATAAAAATAGGTAAATTTGTTCATTCAACAGATTACAGTTGTTTCAGTTAAACTAACTAAACAATAGTTAACCGGTGACTAGTAAAAACATTTAATATAACACCTGTCAACGTTACTCAACTGTCAATGTAACCCCGCGTTACCTCACACATTTCTCAAACATACACTTACAGGCGCAGATGTCAAACAATTTATGTCTAACATCTTCTTTGAAAACATTCACTTTGACATCATAATTGCTGCGCTTGATGTTTCGCAATAATCTTTTGTAATTATTATGATAAGAGCAAATCATCTTTAATATTCGCGTATGAGTAATCACCAGTAATGAAGCTTTCAACTATATTTTTTCAATAGTTAATGCAACCTTCTCAGAGACCTCTGTGATAGTAGGCTGATTTGTAGCTGCTGTTGGTTTCAACTGAGGTTTTACTAGCAAGTAATATTTCATTACATCTTCACATGTTGGTAAAAACACCTTTTGACATTTTTTTAGGTATACCAAAAACTGGACAAGTTGCCATTATCCTCGTTCTCACTAACCAAGTAGCCATTAATATGAGTATATTTTATACTATAAACAAACTCTATTTTAGATTCATTACGAATTATTGATAATAATACAGTTATGCATTAACCTCATTTTTTAATCATTGATATTTTTTGACTTTGATTTAAAATTGTACATTTGCAATATTAACATTAATTTCATAATATACATAATAACAACTTATACTTACAATACCTATACTTGTAAATACTTGTAATATAATACTTTTGTTTATAATACTGATAAAGTTTTTATTGATATGAAAAAAATTTTATCAGTATTATAAACATAACCCCCTTCCTTGATCCGGCACTGTATCTTATGTATATTTTGTATTTTTCAGCATGTTCAAGAATAATTCTGCATGGTGCACTCTGATTGTTGACAATATTTGAATACTGATATGAGTAAAAGTGACATCAACAACCAGAATGTATTTTTGATAAATATTAGTAATAACAGGTTAGTAAATATAATTACAATAATAATAGTAATAACTTTTTATTATTAGAATTAGTGAGAGACTTATGTATAATAGAATTGCGTGAACTTTGGGAGACAAATATAATGATTGGAGTAAATAATACTCTTGTTTATTACCTCGATTAGAGTAATGTAAGAAAATATTATTTTTATTTAAAGAATATTTGGCAAAAGTCAATATTTTCTAAGTATTATATATTATAAAAACATGTGCTTAAAAAAAATGTATTATAAAATAAAAAATTAAGTATTTAAGTATAAAAAAACGCATATATTATTATAATGTATATAGGGAAAGACGGGGAACATTCGACCATGGGGAACATTCGACCTTTTCAAATATTTCCCAACATGATAAAAATTACCACTTAAAATTTTTATCCATGTTTTGTCTGTTAATAAGCTATTGCTGGAAATAAGTATTGATCCATCTTTATTAGTATTAGTACTTATATAGAAAAAAATCTAATTATTGATGCAAAAGGTAATTTTTTTATATTTTAAATAACCCGCAGAGAATCTCTTTTCCAATTTTAACCTCCTAAACTTTGTTGTTGTTTATTGTTTAATGATATCTTGAGTTAAAAACCTTTGTGTTTGGTTTACTTTAAAAAATTGATTTCGGCTTTTAACAGCGTTTGTTTATATTTAACACGTGTAGGGTTCGACCTACCTAGCTGGGGAACATTCGACCGGTGCTTGAAAATACCACAAAAATTTATTTTTTTTATCTTTTAGATGCCTCGAAAATATGTAACAAAAACATATAGAAATAAAAGAAATGAAAATGTGGTATTAGAAAAATAGTACTTTCAATTATTCACTGTCTGATCCACAAGCCGCAAAAAGATTTCATGCCCAGATATGTCACAAGTAGAACCCTAATGGGAGAACCAAGCAAAAACATGTGCGGCCTTTTCCTAAAGCTTCTCAAAGACAAAATAAATAAAGAGGAAACCAAGTTAACGCTATATGCTAACACTCCTGAAAGGGAATAGATTAAAAAACTTTATTTGGAAAATAATAACAAAAAGAAGAAAAGTTATCGAACTGAAAAAAAAAACGCTTTTAAAGTCTGCAACTCCAACAAAGATGGAAAGAACGGCAATGTTATTTTTATTTCGATATAAATTCACAAATCTTGTTGTAAACAGCTATTACTATTTATTTTTAAATATTTTGTGGAAAGTTTTTATTGTACAAAAAAAGATTTATAAGAAAGAAAGCTTATAGACTTATTATTTTGCTAATAATGATATGCCTGAAAGTACCCCTCTAGTCGGTCGAACGTACCCCACCGGTGGGGTACATTCGACTACTTTGAGGCTTACTTTTAAAACAGTGGTAGATTTAACAAAAATCAATATTTTATATACATTATCTTTTTAATTTTTTGGTTTAAGACTATTACTTGTAATGGTCTTAAACCAAAAAATTTATTAAAATTTAAAAATTGAAAAAATTTAAATGTTTTTGGTAAAAAATCATTTGTAAATTAATAAAAACCACCTAAGTGGTCGAATGTTCCCCGCCTTCCCCTACATCACATTAATTATGTTGTCTATAAAGCTTGGTTTCCAATAGTTGTAGAAATGTTGTACAACAATCGTGCAACTTTTGTTTAACTTGTTGTAGGTTAATTTGTTGTGCAACGTGATGTTTCCATAGCATTTAATTTATTTCAAATTAAAAAAAAAAAAAAACTTATAAAAAATGAAAAACATGGCGGTCATTAAAAAAAGTGTTATTCTAAGTTATCGACTTTTCATCATACTTTTAATTTTAAAACATAAAAAAAAATCAAAAAAAAGAAAACATCAGTTTTGGGTCAGAGAACTATTTAAAAAACGCGTCCAGCAAGGTGCATTTAGTTTGTTGGTGCAAGAAATGATGCTATTTAATAGAATTTTTTTTTTCGATACTCAAGAATGTCTTCTGACAGATTTGAACACCTTTTGTCATTAATCGGACCTTTAATAATAAAAAAGTATTGTCCCAGTAAAGAGTCTATATGCCCATCGCAGCGATTAATAGTTACACTTCGATATCTAGCTACAGGAGAATCACAACAAACTCAGTCGTTTTATTTTCGTGTTGGCAGAGCTACAGTATGTAATATAATTGAAGAAACATGTTGTGCTATATGGGAAGTTCTAATAAAAATATTTCTAAGAGCCCCTAACGACATACAAGAGTGGCAAAATATTTCTAAAGAATTTAATCAGAATTTGAACTTTCCACAATGTATAAGAGCTATTGATAGAAAGCACGTACGCATTGAGGCTCCTGCAAAATCTGGTTTTTCTTTTTACAATTATAAAGGATTTTACTGCATGATTTTATTAGCCATCTGTGATGCTAAATATTGTTTTACAATGGTTGACAAAGGGGGTTATGGAAGGGATAATGATGCTTCTATTTAAAATGCAAGCACATTTGGTAGAGCATTTAATAAGGGTGATTTTAATTTACTGTCTATTTTAAAGTGTCTAAATTCGATCCTAAAATTCCACCAGTTCTTGTTGAAGATGATATATTTGCACTTAAGTCGTGGTTAATGAAATCATACCCAGGTAAAAACCTTCCAGTCCAACAAAGAATTTATAATTATCGCTTATCTAGGTGTCGTAATTTATAATTATTGCTTATCTATATATAAATATCGCTTATCTAGATGTCGTAGAACAATTGAAAATAGTTTTGGAATTCTGGCTACCAGGTGGAGAATTTACAGATCTCCAATTAAAGTTAAAGCATCGAAAGTGAAAACTATAATAAAGGCTACTGCCTGTTTTCACAACTATTTGCGTCTAACAGATGGAGCTCATTATATACCTACTGGTTTTGTAGATAGTGATAGCAACTCAGGAATTGTTATACAAGGAGACTGAAGAAAAGAATTAAAAGATCAAAGATGTTTGCTTAATTTCTCGAAATCAAAAAGTAATCGATCTGTTTTTAATGCAATAGTAATAAGAAATAGTTTGACAGATTATTTTAATTCATGTCAAGAAAGCCTTTCGTGGCAAATGGATTATGTTCAATCATGCGGCCACAATCCAGTGAATAACTAGAGTATATGTAATTAATAATCTTTATTTTAACGTCATGTGTTTAAAAAAAAAATTCATTTATTTATCACATTTTTAATTTGTTTTCCTAAACTTTTGTTGTTTTAATCTAATATTGTACCTCTTTTCTCCAACCTCCTTGAATAACAATTCAAGTTACTTTTTTGTTAAAAAAATATGCACTATACCTCCTTGATTTTATTAAAAAGTTTTTCACGTCAATAAACAAAATATTAAACTAGATCATGTCTTTTTAAATGATAAATTAATGATAAAATAAATGATAATATATATTTTTAAATGATAAATTGATATTAGTTGGTTACTTTATAGCTAGTTTTAATCAAAATGTAAAGTTTATCATGTAATTATGTTAAACAAAATAAATTACAGTTTCTTTTCAGATATTTTATCAACAGTTACTACAGCTACTACAAGAGTTCATTTACTTTTAAAGTTTCTTTATATTGCAGTAGAAAATCAATGCATCGATGGGTTAAACAGAGTAGATTGGTTCACCTTTATCTGGAAACTCCAACTTGAGCAGAAATGCTTGTATTTGAATTTTAGCAAAGGCTTTGGCATAGTTGTTTAATCTTTTTAGTTGTGGAATTAATGAAATCATAAATAAATAATCTTCATCTTGATCTACTTCATTTGAATTTATCATATTGGAATTAATTTTTTCTAATGCTTTATCAAGTAGGTCATCGGAATCTAATTTTTTTCTTTTTTTCCTAACTTTTTCATTTGAATCTACTTGCATACAAGAATTTATACAATCTTTTTCAGTCACATCTTCAGGTAAATTAGTATTTAGTTCATCTAATGGACAACGAATAATTTCAACTTGCTCGCATACCATGTCAACATTTTCCTCCAAATTTATTGCTTCTAATTTGGAATCAGAAAGTGAACAAATATTGGAGGTTGTTTCACGATCAATAAAGGTATTTAGCCAATAGAAATGGAGAAACTAAGGTAGTACTGAATTACTTCTAGAACCTGATGGGATATTTTTTTTTCTTTTAAACACCTTCGATAACTACTCCGAATTCTTTTATATTTTTCTTATGCTTGGTTAGCAGTTAGGTTTGACAGACGACCAACTTCTTCCCAAGCATTTTTTTTTTTAATTTTGTCTTTAAACTCCTTATCAAATTTATCATACAAAACAGGATATTTTTGAACTTTGCTCATAAAATCTGCTTTAGAGATTCTAATACATGTGTCGCCATATTTTCGTAAATAATGGCGATATTTTAAAAACTTTATTGTTGTACAATAGTTTTCGCGTGGTTTCCAATGAATAAATGCGCAAATTCTAGAAAAAACAAAAAACTGTTGCAGAAATAGATTTTTCTCAAAACTCTCAACCGCAGTTGCACAACATAAGTTTTTTTGTACAACCGACGTTAAGTTGCGCAACTTAAGCTTGAAATGTTTCCATTATAAAACAAAATTGTTGTACAACTGTTGTGCGACATTTTTACAACTATTGGAAACCAAGCTTAAAGTAGGAGTTGAAGCTGATATTTCGGCTTCAGCTTTAAACTCATTAGCTTCAGATTAAAGCTGAAGCTGATCTAGTCAGTTTAATTAGCTTGATAGCTGATAGTAAAAGAGAATAATACTCCATAAATATTTTATATAAAAACATAAAGGAATTTATTCAATAAAAATCTAAAATAGTGACAAAATTTAAACATACATGTAAAAAGTTGTTGTTATTTATAAATGTTGCCTTCAGAGCCTAGGCCTGGACTCACAATATTAGGGGACCCTAATTGGGTTTTTAGAGATTTGTTTAAAAAGTGGTGCCCAAAAATCTAATTCCGTTTTTTAATTTTTTAAAGGGGCCAATTATTTTTTGTTCAAAAAGAGTATACTTTGCAAGTATTTCATAAATGAAAAAAAAGAAAAAACGATAAAAACTTTATTTTCTTTTAAAAACATATTTTTCTTCAGAGTAGATTTTTTTTGCTAAATGAGGATGTTCTTCTAATAACGCAGCCAGATCTGAACAACTTTCATTTTGCATATTAAGTTTGACTGTTGAGACGGAAGATAATGTTTTTACATAAAGTTGCAACTTCTCACTGCTCAAATAATCATTCCCTAGTGAAAATACCCTTTCAACAGCAGCATTAGTGCCTGGACAATAATCTAATTACATTTTTAGTTTTTTTAAGGCGACTAACTATTTTTGGTTCAAAAAGAGTATACTTTGCAAGTAATTCATAGGTGAAAAAAAAGAAAAAACGATAAAAACTTTATTTATTTTTTTTAACATATTTTTCTTCAGAGTGGATTTTTTTTGCTAAATGAGGATGTTTGTCTAATAATGTAGCCACATCCGAACAACTTTCATTTTGCATATTAAATTTGACTGTTAAGACGGCAGATGTTTTTACAGAAAGTTGCAACTTCTCACTGATCCAATAATCATTCCTTAGTGAAAATACCCTTTCAACAGCAGCATTAGTGCCTGGACAACAAAGAAATTTCTATTAAAACTTTTAAATTTTTATGTGGGGTATGTTCTACTCTAAAATGCCGAAAGATTTCTACCCATCTTTTGTCAAGTTCTATTTTCTCATCGTTCCATTTCTTCAATTTTTCTTCATTTGAATTTAAATTTACTCTTTGAATTTCTTCAAAGAAAAAATTGTCATTAATAACAATATCTTTTGCTTCCTTCATTACAAATTCGACTGCTGAAGAAACTTCTTTCCATTCAGTTTTACTATTTAGAAGGGTCCGTTTGAAACAGTTTAATGCTCTAAAGTTCACTATCCATTCTTCAATATATTCATAGCAAATTTTATTAAAATTTTGAACTTCTTTTAAAATTCATTTTTTATTCCGGGATTGGAATCTTCCAAAGCGGTCAGTTTATAGGCTTCAATATAGCGTTTAATATTGTATGTAGTAGTGTATGTTTATATTTTTTAATTTAAATTTGCCTTTATTACTTGCATTAATGTACTGTACTTTTTTTATTATTTCCTTGTTTTAATATTTTTTTATTTTATTTGTTTATTTTATTAAGGTGTCGCCCCATTGATTAGTTTTTAATATGAGTGACAACAAACCTAAATTTGTAAATTATAATTAAATTTGTAATTTTTTTGATTTTATGGTTAATTAACCATAAGACGATGCGTAGAATGTACGGCAAAGTTTTTTTTATTCTTTTATTTAATTAAATAAATGGATAAAAAACTTCGCCGCACTTACTACGTTTGCGTCAAGACTGTCAAGCATGCCGTACATGCTGCACATCAAAGATCAGCCTGGGGATTACATACACAAATATTGAAGAGATAGATATATCCATCTCTTTTCACAAATATAATTTTGACATTGTTAGAAGAAGAGGTCTTTAGTATCTATCTATCTTTCCAGGTATATATATATATATAATACGGCCTCTTAATTTTGCTGAAAAAGGCAGCCATATGTGAGCGCAAAAATCAAATGAATGTCAAAATTGTGTCTGGTGTTTTCCCTATCCTCTGACATGCCAGAAACGGCAAGCAATATGCGCACATGAAATTCAAATCACTGTCAAAATAATTTTAAATAATTAATAAAATTGAAATGAAATAATCTAAAAAAATGTTTTAGAAATACAAATGATTACTTTCAGAGTACAAGATTTGAAAAAAGTTTGTGAAAAAAGAGTACAAAACTCAGTAAATGAATATAGTTGTTCACCTTAATTATCTACATAATTTTTTGGCAGATTTCAGAGTTCTTGCAAAAGATGGTTTTATCTATGAAAATATTGAGTTTAAAATCAATTTTGCTGTTATCATATGTAATGCACCAGCTGGAGCATTTGTAAAGTGTATTAAGGGACTTAATGGTTATAACGGATGTGAGCGCTGTGTTTAGAAAGGAGAGTGGTGTGGCACGATAGTACTCCCAGATATTTCACTAATTTTAAGCGCTGTTTTTTTGTCATCAAAAGCATTCTGAACATCTTAGTGGTGTATTAAATTGAATTAAATTTTGACATGGTGACAAAGTCTCCTTTAGACTTTATGCATCTAGTATGCTGAGGGGTATGTAAAGACTCATTAAGTTATGGTTAAATTGTCCAAATGTTTCAAATTGTCTCAGATTACAGTCAATACTTTATATGGCAGATCCAAATACGTCATTATATTCCAAGAAATTTTTCTAGAAAACCAAAGTCTTAATTAGATATTAAAAAATAAAAAGCAACTGAACTTAGACTATTTCTAGTATACACTGGGCCAGTTGTTTAAAGGAAATGGTTTTTGTTGAAAAAATATCTTAATTTTGCTACTTATTTTGTCCAGTTTTATTGGTGAACTTTATTAGCACATATAGGAAATAATACATTTAAATTTTAAGTACTTGATAGATGTCCCTCGTTCAAATAAAATTTTTTTTCAGGTTAGTTTTAAAAGCTTGTTCAAAGACCAAAGGGTTGCTCAAATAAACAGGCACAAGAAGATAAACAGAAGTTTAGTATTCCTCATTTTGATGGTAGTAATTATTGCATTGAGACACTGTTTACAGTTTAAAAATTATCAAAGTTTAGAGTGTTTTGTTTCAGCTAATGAAAGTGATAATTGTTTTAAAATTACAAAAAAAAAAAAAAATTTAGGTAAAAAGGTTTTAAAAAGCAGAAAAATCTTAGGGAAACGTTAAATCCAATCCGTCAAAGTGCTATTTGAACAATTTTTAAAAAATTTTTTGACCCAATTACGGCATTTACAATGTGATATAAATGTTATCAAATTGATATTAAACGAAAATATTATTAATAATAACATGATAAATACAAATGTTATTAAATGTTATTAAAAATCTCAGAGTTCTTTTCTTTTAAAGTACAACTATATTTCCGTTGGAGATCGCATTGGTCAGTAAAATTTAGATTGCACTTTGAAGGATTAGATTTAGTGTTTTCCCAAATCTTATGACAAATAGGTTATGTTTGAGGAATTTGCATTATTCGTCTAGTTTTTTTCCTCGAACATTAGGTTTTTGGAATTCGCTTCCTTCATCTTGCTTTCCTGATTCATATAATTTGCAATCTTTTAAGTCATTTGTCAATCGTTATCTTGCTCTACAATCTTCACAAATGTAGACCCTTTCGATAAGTTAGTCGGTAAATTTAGACAGTCGGCAAATGTCGTCATGGCAGCCAGCAAATTTTTTTTTTTTTAGTCGGCAAAAGTTGTTATGGCCCCAAAACATTGGTTTTCTTAGATTAATCAAAGCTAAGCAAATAATAATATCATCAAATAGATTCAACATTGTAAGTGGAATCTCATTGTAAGTGGAAACAACATTGTAAGTGTTGACAAAATTTAAAATGTCATTTATCTTCTAATAACTTGATCAACCAATATCCTAAAATTAGCAATTTCTTTTATTTTTTTAGTTCTTCATTTGTCATTGTCATTTGTCAATTCATTCAAGCTGCATATTTCCAACCCGGGGAAACTGTGTGGTAGATGAAACCTTCAGAACATTCATAACTAATATTAAAGCCTTTATCATACTTTATACAAAAGTATTTTGGAATGCAATCTAAATATTTGTTGCACTTTGTAATTTCTTTATCTAAAATTTAGCCTCTGTAAGCTTTAGAAATTATTTAAAGAAGTTATATATTGTAGATAAATTTGGAGATGTGCAATGTTTGCATTCACTCCATGTTAGTTTCTGTAAGTCTAAATTTTTAGATGCTTCAATAAAAAACTCTGTTATATCTGAAATTTAGCGCAAGTCTGAATAATTTAGTTTCTTAAATCTGTTTGGCATTGTCTTATAACATCTTTACTTAGAACAAAAACCATGTGCTTTAAAAGTGAGTTAGAAGCTTTCAGCCGTAGAAAATATTGCATTTGGCTAATCCTAAAGATATATTAAACCTGTCAGCAAGATCAGTTGTCAATAATCCAACTCTTAGCATCATTAAATATTCATCTTTGCTGCATGACTTTTATTTTGGTCCGACTAGTTTAGGGTTTTTTTAAGTTTCAAGAAACAGCAATAAATGTTTTTTTAACATCAGTTTATCATCTTATAATTAATGGTGATACTGCACTATGTAACTCATGAAACACACTGACAGATGTAAGGCCAGTATAAAAGTTGCAAGATGTTTGTATGTTTGTATACAAGTAACACGATTTGTTTGGATTATGTTTATATACAAATTTGTCTGGTTTCATAATAATAACTAATGTGCTTGAAGTTAATTTTTCATATAAATCTTTATTTTTTTTTTCAATTTTGTGCTGAAGTTCTTTTTTTAAGTCATCAACTTTTTTTTTTAAATCTTGATGCTCTATTATAAAAAAAAGCTTAACATTAAATTCAGCAAAATATGACGGATTATTGTTTGAAAAAGTTGTATTGTTTACATTTATTAATATAATTTTTTGAGCATTGTAGCCTATGTTTAAAGAAGAATATCGATTTTGAAATGATAGAGCTCTGTCAGGAAAATTGTCTAAACATACTCTCATTATATATTTTATGGTAAATAATTTACTATGATGCGATAATGTAGGAGTTGAACGGTTAATAAGTTTTCTTCATTTTTCTCTGAGCTGTGGTTGTTTTTATATTATTATACATCTGTGTGTGTGTTGATAACGGATAACAAATGCTTACTCATATGGTAGATAGCAGTTTCACAGGTTAGAGCTTCGTTTAAAACTTTGTATCATACATAAATCATCTTTCTGCATTTCTAGATTGTACTCATTATTTTTACAATCAATGACAGCGCATATTTTCGATCTCTTGAAACTCTCCTATATGGTATCGGTTTAGTATTTACATTTTTTCCATTATAAACCTCTAATTATAAACCTTTTCACTGTTCCGATATAAAAAAAAAACGCGCGCGCATTAATTTTATAACGGAACTGTGAAAAGGTTTATTGGAACGAATCTCTCCTTTTTATATTCTCAGAGTTAACAAGCCTATGGCAAATAGATTATTTGATGGTTTATTTGAACAAAACTTTTATAAAGCATTCATAACAATTATTCAATCAGTGAAATTTTTAAACATAAATCATTTAACTAGTTCCAAAAGTATTAAGAAAGCACAAATGATTCAGCAATGCTGGTTAGACTTTTAAATTAGCATAGTTAATAAATACCCTTTGTAACTATGTTGTTAATGTAGAAGTTAAAAATTCTGTTTGCTTAAATAACAGTCAATAG
Organism: Hydra vulgaris; assembly: GCF_022113875.1. Classification (NCBI taxonomy): domain Eukaryota; kingdom Metazoa; phylum Cnidaria; class Hydrozoa; order Anthoathecata; family Hydridae; genus Hydra; species Hydra vulgaris. The sequence goes on from NC_061169.1 coordinate 22,068,213, forward strand.
GACTTAATAGGACTGAAATCCTATAAATAAAAGTTAATAGGACTGAAATCCATAAATGCAGCAGACCAAGCAACTTACCACCGATAGTAAAAGCAGTAATTATGAAAGTAATAAAAATATTTTGCTCACATTTAGAGAAGACCTAGTCGATAGGCTGTTAAATGTTCAGTATTCTAACAAGAGTAACTATATTGTAATCATTTTTGTGTAGATCTTCCATCACAAGTTATGACGTTATTGAAAATGCCTTAAAACTCAGATGTTACTATAAAGTTAGGTATGTAAATCTTTCAATATATTTCATTTGTTAGACTTATTTAAAAATTTAATTATTTGCATTGAATATTTTACTTTTGATGGTTCTTTGCAGTTACATTGTTTTTTATTTTTCTTTAACTGCATTTAGTTATTTTGACATCACTTATAACAGAATTATTAATTTTGTTACTTAACAGAATTTTTTTTTAATTTTTTTAATTTTTTAAACTCATGAAACTCGATGCTTTTGTTGATAAAAAAAAGAAATCAAGTTTTTAAATAGAGAGAGAGAATGAGAATTAATTACACCGCGTACATACTTGCAGTCTTCAACCCTCTCTCTCACTCTCTCTCTCTCTCTCTCTCTCTCTCTCTCTCTCTCTCTCTCTCTCTCTTGTACGCATTCATAAATTTTTGGGCAACCCCTCATACCTGCATACATACTTCATGGAAGAACCCTTGTGACAAATAACATTATTAATAATAATGATAAAGTCAAACAAGTAAAAGGTAAAATATTTTAATTTATGATGCAACAGCTAAAGCACTAATTTAATCGCTATAATAGTCATTATGGATCTGCTTGTATGGTGGAAAAAACCTATGATGGTTGAATGAATTTTTATGCCCACTGGTAATCACTGCTAAAACATTTGGAAGAAAAAATCATAAATATCATCTGAAGGATAGTGTCTTTGACTCACTTAAAGTAGATATGGTGCAGCAGTTCTCTCTTAATACAATTCAAGGTGGGGGGATCTTGCTTGTATTAAAAATATACATTTAATCTGGAAAAATGGCTGCTTTTTCTTTGATTGTCATCTGGGCAAATTAAATTTTACCTGTTTACTTATGTTCCTTTAATAGAATACCTTTATATAGAATTAAGAAATAAATATGAATAATAAATAATTAAAAATCATTATAATTTACAGTTAAATAATATCAATAATAATAAAAAAAATATTATTAATAATAAGACCAAGTATAAATAATGTTAATAACAATAAGACCAACTCAAAACGTAAAATAGCGGTCTACATTTAACACTTTATTCAAGTTTGAATCTAAACGCTTTTGCTATGTTAAATAAACCAATAACAAACGTAGAAAATACGTTTGAATCTTGAAGTTTAATGGAGTTTTGTTCTAAACATTATTCTGGATTTTATTCCAAACAGACAATCGACCAAAAATTAAATGTTTTGTCTAAACGTTGTTTCGACGTTTAATAAACGTTTTTGTGTTTATTGAGTGCACCTTAAAAAAAAAAATACAATTTGGTACCTTTTAACTGAAAATTGGGAACGTCTAAGGTGCAGAAACTTTCTGTTTATAAAATCTACTTAATATTCTTGCTTTACTATATTTTTAAATCTATGTTTTTTAGTAAAATTTAGTGATTAAAAGAAAATTTTTTTGGCTGTTACATCTTAAATCTCGAAACCGGTTTATAGTTTAAAATTTTAGAGTCAATTATCAAAATCATTAAAAATGTTGTAGACATTTTTTATTTTAAGCGGTAAAGTTTGCACTTATAAACTTATTATAAAAGTAAAACAACACAGTAAATTTATTAAAAACCCTTAAAAACTACAGCTTCTATGGTAAATTCTATTTTTATAGTTTGAGTTCTTTCTTCTTTTTTTTTTCTTTTCTTTTTTGTTTCTAATACGGCATATTAAGTTCTTTTCTATTTTAAATTTTTAAATCATTAAAAATGGCATAATAGTTTCACTCTATGGCAAATTATACTGGAGCAGCTAAAATAAATAACACAGATAGAATGCAATCTATTGTTAATTTAAATATTTTTATGAATGTTTCGACAGTTTTTACCATTGATATAAATGGCGGCGAGCAGAATAAATACACCATAAATATCTGAAATTGTAGTTAAAAAAAAAAGTGAATTCTTCAACCTAAAAGTCTAGAGGAAACTGGGTTGAGAAAAAAAAAGACGGCAAACAATGTAAGTGTAACACATTTTCAAATTCAGTTTCAGGTTGTAAATAACCTTCTGATTCAATAAATAAATTTAGGCAAGTCAAATATTCAAAGATATTCATACAAAACATATTTCTAATAAAAAACAAAAAGAATTATAATCACTTAATTTTATATTTTAGTTGAACGAGAAAAATAAAAGATTGTCCACAATTTTGTAATAAAAATGAAAAATAAAAAAACAGCTGATTAATACGAAAATATGTCATAATGATAAACGCCATCAAATGTGGTATAACTTGATTTTGTGTATTTTTTGTTCATTATCTCATTATTATTTCATTTATTATCCTTCTACCAGAAAATTAATAAAAATACACAAAACTCTTTGCACTCCGATGTTTTACGGTCTACCAAAAATTCATAAACCGAGTTTTCATATATATAGCCATTTTATTCTGTTGATATTGAGTGTATCGTCTAATTGGCTTAGATCATATTTGCAAGGTTATCAAAAATCGATATAAGCAGTCTTTAAAAATTTGTTGGATCTCAGATTATTAAAGTTATAATAACCTTTCATAAACTGTTTGTCAAAGATGGTATTTTGTTGCATTCGTGAAAATTTGGGGCAATTAATAGATATTTAAAAATACTTAAGCTATTTTCTATTAAAAAATAATCTCTGTAGATGAATTAAAGGATATTTCGGTTCAATGCTTCTGCTTTACTTTAATATACCAACAATTCTATCCTTATTGTATTCTACCATCTTAAAAATAAGTTGATTTAAAAATTTGAGTTTAAATTGCTAATTTATTATGGATCTTTTTTTAATTTCCGTCAACTTCTGAAAAATTTTTAATCAAAAAGTACTTTTTAAAGTTGTAAACAGAAATAAAAATAATATTTATGCGTGTTAATTTTATCATCGTCTATGCTTTGGAATTTGCATTTTTTACAACAATTTTCCGTCATACCTCTATAAATAAAATATTTTTTTAAGAAATATCTATTTTAAACATTTCTTCATTATTCTGTTTGAAAAAATCAAACCAAGCAACAACTTCATTTTGACCCAAATCTTGCTTGACTAAAGACATTTTGCGATACTCTTGTTCGTTTAGTTCCTTTTTTATATAAGCGGAAGAATTTATTTTACGGCAGATTTCTTCTCGATCCTGATTACTCAATCTTCTCCGTTTGTATTGTGGCATGTTAAGATGAATTATTTTTTTATCTTGATTTTTTTTATTCTCAAGTTCTTGCTTCAGTTTTAATTCTTGCGATAATGGAAAACTGTATTTGGAGCTCAAAGATTTCTTGACTACTTTATGTTCTTGCAAGCTGCGCGAGAAGTTACTTAGCGAACGTTTTCTTATAACAGCTCGTTCAACACAGCTCAACGTTCTTTGAGTAGATTTTTTAGACTTAAAGAATTTCAAATCTTTTATCGAAGAGGTTTTTTGAACAACCGTAGTGTCCAGCAATTTAGTGTTTGTTTTTTCTGAGTGTATTTCCAAACTTTTGATGGTTTCTTTATCATGCATTCCAATTTCATTGTTATTTTCAGCTGGAAATATTTCACCGTTAGTCCTATTAAAATTATCGATTTTCAATGTTTGTTTTGATGAACTGTAAGATTTAGTAGAGTCGTTGTGTACTGTACTGACGCTAGATTTACGAACCATTTCTAGGGATGGAACATATCTAAGAGCATATCGGCGGCTTTTACATAAACCAGAATCGCTATTACTGTTGGTTACTGAGTCAGTTGAAGTAACCTCCATTGATGAAACTGCTGCTTGAAAAGAAAATCACATTAAAAAATATATAGAAACAATCAAAAGTTTAGAAATATACTCAATGAAAACAAACTCTTAGCCTCTGGACACAAAGAAACATGGCTGGAGCAAGAAGACAAATTTAGTTTTACCCCAAAACCCCTTAGAATAAAAATTTCAATAAAAATACAAAAACAACGTAATTTCGTTAAATTATTAAACATATATTACGTTACAGTAAGACATATATTGTGTTACACTGTAATATATCCTAAAGTATATAAATAAATATAAAAACAAAAATTCAAGACTTAAACATCACTTTTCATAACTTGTTTCAATTTTTGAAAAACTTAATAGATAAATCAACAAACAAATTGAATAAAACAAAGTTAACTATTAGTGCAGCAGATAAAATAAAATTTACTATTAGTGCAGCAGATAAAACAAAGTTGCAGCAGATGAGAATGAAAAATGACTGAAACTGTGTACAACTGGATAAAAGTATGAAATATTTATTAATTACTCAGAAAACTATGCTGACTATTTAGAGATATGGTGTCGAAGTGTGGCATAACCAGAGCAAGCTAGAATTACAAAATGGTGGTTACCGCCAACTTGGATTTATCAAAGTCTTAATAAATATCAAGCTGTTTAACTAATCTTCACCTTAGCGAAGGTAATTTTTTCATTAAGCTGAGACTTTTGAATATATCTCACAGCGTTCAAAAATTATGACCATATAAAATTTGTCACCCTCTCAAATTGAGGTTTAAACATTATATGGTCATAATTTTTGACCGCTGAGAGATAATACTATAAAACTTAAAATTTATCAATGAATATAAGTCTAGTTAAGAATAGTAAAAAAAATATTTTATCAATTTTATTGCCCTCACACATGGGGTGTAGGGGAGAGGGGGATTAAATCTTAGGGCTTTTTTCTTCCCAACCTCCAATCAATGCAGTTTTTTTTGCAAAGAATCATCATTTGACATAAATATAAACATACAAATGTTTAGAGCTTGCTCCATTTCCTAAAGTCATCTCAAACACCAAAAAACGCTAGATCCATCACTGTTGATCCATCACAGCTAAAACATTATCAAATTCATTCAAATTTAAAGCATGAAAAATGTAGTTTATAGTTTAAAGATTTATATCAGCAGACTGTTAGAAAAATACATTGCAGGAAGTAGTGGGTTGAAGAGATTTCATGCACTAGTAGATTAAGACATTGCAATGTCTTGAGACATTGCAACTGACATATCAGTTTAGACATATCAGTTTATTGCAACTGACATATCAGTTTAGACAAAATTATAAAAAAAAATTCAAAAATTTCACTTCACAAAGTAAATAATTATTTAATTATTGAATTATTAAAATCAAGCATTTCGTCGGGGATAGTGCAACCATCCAAGCATATGATAAGTTATATATTTGTATGATTTTGAATAAATATTATTAATGTTGATTTTAAATAAAATTTTATTTAAACAGTTATATTAAACTCAAAATAAATAAAATTTATAATCGTAAATGGTTGTTAGAAATGAGTGCCGCGAGCGCTCCTGAACATAATATTTATTAAGTATACGCAATATATACTTTTTTGGCTTTCCTGGCTTCACTTCACATCTCAAGATAAATAAAATTTATGTATATAAATGACTGCTAAAATAGAGCGCTACGGGCACCTCTGAATTTTATAGTGCCCAAATAATAATAAATGCACGGAAAAATATTCTAAATACTTTAAAATACAATAGCTATTGGACTTTGAAATAGTAACATAACACACCACAATAGTTATTGTAATTATTTTTTATTGCAGCAATACAATACAAAAGTTATTGTAATTGTTTTACATCACAGCAATACAATACTAATAGTAATAATAACAATAGCAATAATAACAATAACAATAATAATAATAGTTTTAGAACTTCAATGTATTGTTAGAAAAAAAAGCAATACAATAGTTATTATAACTATTTTTAATCACAATAGTACAATAACAATAAATAACGTTTTAATTACGTCTCTGGTATTACAATACAAAATTATTGTATTGTAATGTGTTATTGTATTTAATTTTTACAATTACAATTACAATAGTCCGAACCCTTGATTAGACAATGGTGAACCATATTTAAAAAAAGATTTTCCTACTGGTTATTATACGCAAATACATATGGAGTTAAGTAATGCCCAGTATTGTGACTACGTTGTGTACATACATTTAAGGAAATTGCTTTCAAGAGAACACCTTTTGACAATCGGTTTTTTTTTAGTTAAAAAGTAAAATGATTTTTACATTAACTAACTTCTATCACAAATATTGTATAATAAAGTTAATAGTCAAGAAATAATATTATCCATGTATTGTTTTTTGATAAGCCAGCATATTTTTGGAACAATTTTTCGTTTGTTGACATATTTTTGTAACTATGAATATAATTTCTTTATGTTGGTTTAATTGATTTTATATATATATATATTTTTTTGAGATTCTTAAAAACGCATTTTAGATATCAACTCTTGTTCGTTTTTTCTAATAAACCAATTTTATTTTGTTGGTCAACACAACAACTATTTAAAGCTCTCAACCTCAAAGTCAATTAACTATTTTTTTTTATTAAATTCTTTTAACGTTTATTTTTTAACGTCTTTTTTTTTAATGTTTTTTTTTTTTTAACGTCTTTTTTTTTAACGTCTTTTTTTTTTGTCATTAATTTTAATGTCTACTTTTTTAACGTTTTTTTTACGTCTCTTTTAGAAACGTTTTTAAAATTTTCGAGAAACTTTCTTTTTCTAGGAGAAGGCTTTTTTTTTACATGAATTGCTTTTTAAATTAAAAAAATAGATAGGAGTCAGTGCCGAATCAAGTGGGACTATAGCCCCGGGCCCCGCAAATTTAAGGGCCCCACAACATTTTAGAGGACCTTTTTTTTTTTTTTCAAGTCATTTTTAGGTTCTGGCCCATAAAAAAGCCTCCAAAAGCAAAAATAGCCCCGGGCCCCAAGAAGTCTTAATCCGCCACTGATAAGAATGCTTCCTTTTTTAGAGTTTTTTTTCAAATGATGTAACGCCTGACTTGTTTCTTTGAGAATCGCAAAAAGTATTTTATTTTAGTAAGTATTAAAAAATTAGGTTTTTCATTTTTTTTTCAATTTAAAATAGGCAAAATCATACATCTTAAAAGAAATGCTAAAAATTACTAAATTATAATGTTTACGTTTTATCATAACCCGATGAAACTATTTCATTTTTAAACATTACGGGATGCGTTGAATATTTTAATTCTTGGCATTGAATGCATTAAAGATTTTGATTATTGGCTTAATTTGAAACTCTGCGAGGAAACACTTTTGAACTTCTTTGTTTGGTTTAGTTTGTTTATGGTTTATAGTAATTTATGGACGATCCCGTAGCTTATTATTCAAAAGCGTTAGATGGCATTGCATAATTAAGTCTTGCTCGAAAGTGGTCGAGTTCCTTGGTGACGTTGGTGGTTGATAAAAGTGACGTCACTCAAGTTGCATTTTATAATTGTCTAGCGAAACCAAAACAATATTGACTGCTTTCAGTGACTGCAACAATCTTTATATGATAAATGATCATAAAGTTCGAATTTTAATATTATGTGGATATGCAGCAAAACATGTAAATTCATTGTATGAACAAATTATAGTAAAAAAAATGTCATGCTGTTATAATAAATGCTACAATGTGTTGTTCCGTAACGTTTGCGATATCAGTAGTTCCTAATATTTATTAAAAATATGTTGACACTTTTTTTTATAAGAAACAAAACAAATGAGCTAATAATAGGAAGTTTGTAACTTTTTTTTTTTAAGTTTCTAAAGTTAATAAAAGTTCCTTAAGAGTTTTTTCTTAAACTTCAGATTATCAAAATGAATAAAAAAGTAACCGAATGGAATTTTATTCGATTGCAAGAAACTTATTTTATTAGGGTGTACCACCTTAATAAAATAAGTTTCTTGCAAAAAAAGTAACTCAGTAAAAGTTTCTTAAACTTTATGGCCTTTAGTGTAATTTTATTATAAACTAGTTTTTTATAATAAAAAAACGTGTTTACAGTTAAATGTTTAATTTTTAATGTGTTTATAATGTTAATTATTAAGATTTGTTGTTTGGAAGAAACTGTCGCTCAAATAAAATGACGTCACGCTAGGAGACGTGTGAGGGTGGGTTGGGGGTTCTAGAGAAATATGACCAGACGTGACAAGGGAGTTGTTAAAAAATAGCTATATTTGGCGTTACGTAATTATGCAATGACCCCTTAGGACTTTTATATCCAATGGAAAACGTACTAGCAGAATCGTATTTTTTAGGTTAAATATAATTGTTGACTGAAAAATGTGTAAGGTATAGATAATTAAAATATGATGGGTGCCATTTTTTATCTACTTTGAAAATAAGAATAAGAGTTGATAAAGGTTGAATTACGTTAAGAACATTAAATTTAGTAAATAAGAATTTAGAGTGTAAAAAGAAATCTACATTTCCAATTATTTTTAAAGCATGCATTTTGTTTACTTATTAGTTTATTTATTTTAGTTACGTTAGTGCTACACCAGTCAATGTTTTCACAATTTAGGTAACTATGAATAAAAGAAAAATTAATATATTTTAAACAGGTTTGGTCTCACAAATGCTTAGCTTTGTAAAGTAGGCCAATATTTTTTGAAATTTTACTTTGAAGTATATTTATGTGCTCGCCATATTTGTTTATATTAACATAAACATCCTTAATAACTATGAAATTGAAATGTTCATATGTAAATTTAACTCATGCCCAGTTTCTTTTGGTAATTTATATTCAAGTATAGAAGAAAAAATATAAAAAAAAACTACACATTTTTTAAACATTGCTGATCACCGTTGATACTTATATTTGGTCAATCCTGCGTATGTATCTCGTTATTTTATCTATTCTATTTTTATTTAACGTTCAACGGTTCTCAATGATAAGGCCAGGTAGTCTTCTACGAGTCTTTGCATCAAGGCCTTCGGAGGAAGGAACAGAGGGGAAACGTTTAACCGGGTGCCAAACTTGAAAGGACTCCGGATAAGCCGTTTTTTTTTTAAATATATTATGTAAATATATCACGAAAAAGAAAAACTACTTAGTACGATGCTGTTTTTGATGTTTTATAACTTATTTCAATGGCATTAGTAGCAATGTTAATAAAAAACTCTTCTTTTTTAAAAACTGTTTTTTTGTACCATAAGGGAATTTTAAAGACATTTATATTAATTTTGTATTTTTGATTTAAATATCTCTATAGTTTTTTTTTTTTATTCTTATTTTTTAAATAAAATTAAAAAAAAAAACTTAACCATTGGATCTTCTCCTCAAAATACGATCTGCGTCAATCAATTTTCTACATTCCTGTTTTGGCAATTTCATGCTTGATTTGGCGTAGGAATAATAAAAAGAATAGTTGTTCCCTATGACAGATATTGGTAGAGCAACCATAAGTATGCCAAATGCTGCGCATATTGCACCAATTAATTTCCCAACAACTGTTGTAGGGGATATATCACCGTAACCAACAGTACTAAGGGTTATTATTGCCCACCAAAATGAGCGAGGTATACTTTTGAAATTTGAGTTAACTGTATCCTAAATGTAGACATAAAACATGTAGACATAAAATTTTCTATTAAAAATGCTAAGGAAAAAATAAACACAAATAATTAAATTTAAAAAAAAATTTCACAAATATTTTAAATAGTTCGTAATAGACTATAAACTTTATTTGTAATTGATGTTTCCGTAAAATGACTTCATTTCACGGTTAGTACTGATCCTTATAATGCCTGCCTAGCTGTCTTAAGAACGCCACTTATACGGAAAGTTAGCGTACACATCAAGGTACCCTGTGATGCAAATTTTGAAATCATTTAGTTTTGTCCGCGGAAAATAATTTAATTTAAATGTTCAAGTTAAATCAAATTTTGACTTCATAGTGCGCCAATAAAAAAACTTGTAGAGTTTGAACTACTCAATTTAATTTGATAAAAATTGGTGCAAATGTAACAAATCACACCAAACTTTGGACAAAGTTTCAGCCTGATTGAATGACTGGTGTAGAACTTATAGCAGTTTTAGTTGAAGTTTTGCCAGTTTTTTGCTACTTATACCTCAAAGCGTTACCGATTACTTTGAAATTCGGTTACTATTTTTAAAATAGTGACCGAATTTTAAAGTAATCGGTAACGCTTTGAGGTATAAGTAGCAAAATACTGACAAAACTTCAACTAAAACTGCTATAAACTCTACACCAGTCATTCAATCAGGCTGAAATTTTGTCTAAAGTTTGGTGTGATTGGTTACATTTGCACCAATTTTAGTCAAATTATATTGAGTGGTTCAAATTCTACAAGTGTTTTTATTGGCGCACTATGAAGTCAAAATTTGATTTAATTTGAACATTCAAATTAAATTATTTTCCGCGGACAAAACTAAATGATTTCAAAATTTGCATCACAGGGTACCTTGAAGTGTACGCTAACTTTCCGTATAAGGGGTGTTCTTGGGACAGCTAGGTAGGCATTATAGGGATCCGTTCTAACCGTGATTTCTATGTCGTGAATATCATATGAAAAAAAATATTAAATAAATATTGATATAAATAGATTACTAAATAGATGACTAAGCGCCAACCCAGCCAGACAAAAAATATTTTGACATGAAATAATTATATGCAAAGTTTGAAAGTTTTCAACAAAGGACATTTCAAAAATTCATTTTCAAAAAGTTTAATAGAGGCGTGAACTCTCTATTAAACGCGATATAGAACGTTTTATGTATTTTTTGGACCAAAAAAAACTTTTTGGGCATTGCTTTCTATTTACTTTACTTAAAAGTAAGTTTTTCTTATATAAAAAAAAGGTTTTCCCAACTCGTTAATATTGAAACAAACCTAACTCGTCAGTGTGCCATCATGGGAAGAAGTCACCATTTTTATTAAAACAAGCTGTCTGCCTTGTTCAAAAGATAAAAATAAAGTAAATATTCCACTAAATGCAAAAAACCTGGATATAAAATGCATGAAAACTCCCTTTCTGCACAGTTAATAAAAAATTACAAATATGAAGGGAATAAAACTACAACAGCACATCCCAAAATTGATTTTTGTTGATTATAAAATCAATATTTGTGCGCAAGGGATGTATTTTCACTAAAACTAATGTAAAGTCAATATAATCATGTAGATCTAATCACTTTTTCACCAAAACCAACTTTTATGGAAATATGACCGGTATGCCATCAAAGGCGCTATGCCATTATAGGCATCTTCCCCCTAAATCATTTTTTTATGACAAATTATTTTTTTCCTTCAATTTGTTTAGTTTTTTTTAAGATATAAAAATTATTTTTACCGTATCGTACTTTCGATTGATGAATATTTTAACTGCGGTGGTTAATAGCATTAAAATTTTATGTTGAACACCGTAAACTAGTCATTAGATAATCGTTATCGAATATCGTTTATCGCCTCCTATCAATATACCTTATGTCTCAAATTTTTTTAAATTAATAAATTGCCTGCGCAAAGTTCTACCTATTTTTTTAGTCGATGTAGCTACACTCCTTGCATGTTCTACCTATTTGTTAGTATATAAATATATATATATATATATATATATATATATATATATATATATATATATATATATATATATATATATATATATATATATATATATATATATATATATATATATATATATATATATATATACAGGGGCTATTCTAGACCGTTTTCGACAGCGCCGACCGTATTTGGGCGCCGATTTGGGCGCCGCCCAAATTCAGGTAATTGAATTATTTAGCTTATATTTATTTGTTTTAATTTTTGGCAAAAATATGGCAATAATTATTTTAAAGATTTTTTTTTATTAACTACATCAACAGCAGTTTCATACAATAATTATTTTATACATGGAAGTTATACATATAAGTTATGGACTCAATGAGATTAGTAAGTTTGTTGCAGTAAATATGTGGGTTTTTTTCCCCATAAACATTTGCAATCTAGTAAATTTAAGGTAATTTGGCTATTTGTTAATTTATTTTTATTTTAGTGAAACTTCTGTGCAATATTTATTTTTAGGTAGCAACTTCCTTATAAAATTTATGTAACAGATCATTTTAACAGGAATGAATTATAGTGAATTATTGCAAATACATTTAAACATAATAATAAAGCTAAAAACTAACTAAATTTTTGTTTATTTAAAAACAAAAATTTTGAAATTTTCTAAACATGTTTCGGCCCCCCCCCCCATTACTTAAATTTTAAGAGGGGGGAGTGAGGCAGAGGGGTACCGCCGCCCAAATTATTTTCCTAGAATAGCCCCTGATATATATATATATATATATATATACATATATATATATATATATATATATATATATATATATATATATATATATATATATATATATATATATATATATACATATATATATATATATATATATATATATATATATATATATATATATATATATATATATATATATATATATATATATATATATATATATATATATATATATATATATATATATATATATATATATATATATATATATATATATATATATATTGTAGTCTATTACAAAATAGTAATAATAAAAAAAAGAAGCTTCAAACTACTTTTTCAGCGTAGTATGCCAGCGTTGCAAACACCACCATTGGAATAAACAAAACTAGCACTAACAGCATAAGCTGCTCCATGCTTGCTTTTAAAGTTTCAGCAAAAACCAACATACTTCTTAAGTTTCTAAAGAAGCGGAGAAGTCGAAATATACGTAATAAACGTAACGATTTTAAAAAACCTATACCACTACTCTCCATCCAAAAATCAAAATATAGAGGTAGCAGAGAAAAAATATCTATCCAAGTTAAAAAATCTTTGAGATGTTCGATAATTGAAGGGCAGCATAAAAAACGCAAAACAATGTCAAATGTGAAGATTACGCAATAACCCTTTTCAAAGTTGTTAAACATTGTTTTACTTTTGTTAAATGTTTCGTCGGTTTCTAAGCAAAATGTTGCAATGGATAACAACACAATAAATATGTGGATTGAAGCTATTGCCTAAATAAAGAGAAAAACGTCACTAAAATAATACAACAGAAAAAAGTATTTTTATACTGGATACTGATAATAAAATACTTTTATTACTTATATCGAAAGCGGACTTGCATTAAAATAATTAAATTGATTAAAATCCTTAAAAGTTGAGTTTATTATTACTATTTTTATTACTATTATATCATAATTATTGTTATCATACAAAAAATCAATACAATAAATTTATTCCTAATTTGATAAAAAAAAAAGCTTAACCGGGACCCTCTACGATGACAAAGATGAAGACACAGACGCTGCAGACGAATCAGCAATTGTGTCTGAAAAAATTATTTTTATGCTGTTTTTGAAAACATCGACATAAATAGAGCCTTCACAGCTGCTTGCGAAAGCGCACTCAATTGGACGAAAACACTAAATGAAAAAAAGTTTTTTCACTCTTCACAATACTTTATTTGTTGACGTTCTAATTTTTGGTTATGTCCTCTTTGAGTTTTTTATTTAAATGTTTTGCGTGACAAAAAAGTTTGAGTTCATGCATAATTTAAATTTGGACAATAAGGTCTTCTCTTTTGTAGCGTTCTCTAAGTGTTGTTAGGCATTGGGGAGACCGGGGTTAGTCGGAACACGGGGTTATTTGAAACATTGAATATTTGGGCTGACTGACGAGCAGTTCATTACTACAAACAAGAAATAAAGGTTTCAAGAATTAAAATACTATATTGTTGTTGGATAAAATAAATTGCGAAAATTAAGTGTTTGCCCAAGGTTTTAGAGAATTGTACGCATGAATGTAACTTTTTGTTATTTTTGTATTATTAATTATATTCTTGTATTATAAAAGATAATAAAATAGTTTGATAACATCTAAGTAGCTTCTAATAGGCTTTTGTGCATGGGAGACCTTAATTAAATCGTTGGTTAAATGGGGTTTTAAGCGTTGGTTAAGCGCTGGTTAAATGGGAGTTTGTTGGAACGTTTTTGTTTTAAGGCTTTAATCAAATTCCTTCTATTATCGCTCATAATTTTTTTTTGTTATTTTATAATTATCTATACTGGCATACTAAATTAGAGTTTAAATCAAGGATCTTATTATTTAGCATGTTTTTTCATTTATTTAAATCTTGCTACCGCACGTCGTTGACAGTGGCTTGTTCTTTATTATTTTGAACGCCAAATGCCGAAGAGTTGCAGCAAACTATGGCATTTCTTATGTAACACTCAGAAGATACTGCATCAAAGTCAAAGCAATGCCAAGCACCAGTTTAACTGCGGAGTACTATAACAACAGAAATATTTTTACTATGGAAGAAGAGAATATACTTACGAGGTACATATTAGAGACTTCATGTGTATAGTATGACCTCACTCAATTACGCGAAAAAAACTAAATGCAAAATTCTTCTTCCATGGGAAAAGAAAGAGCGTGCTGGTGCTGAATGATTTTTTTCGTTTCTAAAAAAAAACGAGAGTTTTCAATAAGAACGCCCGAAGCTACATCGCTGAGTCGTGCCACCAGCTTTAACAGATATAATGTAAATTTATTTTTCGACGATCTGAATTCGGTACTAACAAAACACAGCTTTACCGCAAGAAATAATTGAAATGAGGATGAGACAAGTTGTACAACTGTACAAAAGCCACAAAAGATTGTTGCCGGAAAGAGAGTGAAGTAAATTACTTAAAATTAATTAAAGTTAGTTATTTTGATTGGTTATTTACAGAGTTATTTTCTAATAAACATATTGGTTCATTATGTAAATTTTTGTCCGTTATTACTTCTCTGTGAAGACTTCTATTTTTTAATATTTGTTTCAGAGTTTTGTAATTGTAAAATAATCTTTTGAAAATGTAAATAAAATTTTACGCAATTATTATTATTATTATTATTATTATTATTATATATATATATATATATATATATATATATATATATATATATATATATATATATATATATATATATATATATATATATATATATATATATATATATATATATATAATTTATTCTAGTTACCAAAAAGTAATAGAAACAGATAATGTAAAAACTTATCCGTGTTTATACCTTTGTCAAAAAGTTTTTTTGTGGAACTTCTAAAAACTTCCAAATTGTATTGAATATGCTTTTTAAAAAACCTTGGTGACAAAAATTTCCTCCTTTATTGCTAAACTTCACTTTTTCGGTTATATTCTTGTTACCTTCGTTAATAAATTTCAAGTTTTCGCTCACGTCACGGTATTGACTGTATGTTGCCCAGCAACATGGTTGCATATTTAACTCATCAATTCCCCAAAAAGCAAGTTCCTAGAAAAAAAATATTTTACGCATATAAAATGATAACAACAAAAAATGATAACAATTATACAAAATAGTAATACAAAACGAATTAGCAATTAGCTTTAAATGTTTTTATTTTATACCGATATCTCTTGTAATAACTGAAAACGCGATTGCAATAAAGTATATTTTAAAATCTTCATAAGATTTTTTATTTAGATATTTGTATGCTGATTTTTTTTTAATCATCTTATTTCCCGTGTTGTCTTGATGTTATCCGAAAATTTTTTCCGGTGCTGTCCTAATTTTATCCGACATTTTTTTTAAAAGTTTTAGTTTAACTTCATTGTTTCGGAAAAAAATGAATAAATAAATTCTCAACAACTCTTATTAGATGAAACATTTTCTTATATACTATTTGAAATTGTAATTAACGAAGATTTGTATTTAGTGGGCTTCATGAGACCTTTTTGAGAGTTGTCCATTTTGAATTATTCGTGAATTTTTGATTTTCAAATTTTAGTTTGTTTACAATAAGCTCTGCGTGACTTTAAAAATTTTGCTTGATGTTTTCTAAATGTTACTGGAAATTAGATTTATCTTCATCACTTCTATTATGTTTCTTTTTTATATCCAAATGATATCAAATGTGTAACAAGCACTCAAAAAAATGAAGACCTGCATGCAATTTAGTCAAGTCAAAAAGCATAATATTTTTTTTAAACAGATTTTTATTTCAAAATTTTTTGTTTCGAGAGTCGTACCACATATGTAACATTTTTTGAAGAACGTGTGTCAGTCCAACGGTTCCACAAATTTTCGTCAACTATTGAGAGCTAAGGTTGTGTATAACAGTATTTTGTGATTTCCTCAGTCTCTTAAGTCTTTAGATATGTAAAAATATGCATTAAAGTTATGATTTGATAAATAATTTGATAAAGTTTCCCCAGTGGACAGAGACGTAAAAAAGACATCTTTTAAACATCTTATACACGTTTTGGACGTCTTTTGAACATTAGCATCAAGTTTATAAACTTCTGTAATAATGTCTTTATCTAATAGAAGACTGAAGTTTCTTGTTCTTTTTTTCCAACGCACCAATCTGCTTATCAATACAAGTGAGCAATATTTTGCTTTAGGAGATCGGGTAACTCCTTGATCTATAGGTTGTATGAGGTTGTATTTGGTAGAAAAAGCCAAATTCAACGGCATTAAAAATATATCAAGTGGGCATCGAAAGAGAATTGTAGGCAATGTGGTTTCGAGCCATGGAGAGATTATTTGCTTATTAAACAACTTTGCTTCTCCAGAAATGGTTATAAAAAATATACCATATCTTCAAAAAAAAAAAGTTTATAATTGCTTAGACGTAAGTTGTACGTGTGGTTGAATATAACTTGGCGTCTTCACAAGTTTCCAGAATGTCCAATTGTGGAAAATATTTATTTTATTTTCTTAAAAAAGTTAAAGAATAAAGCTGCAAAATAATCATATATTGTAAACTCATTATCCATAAAAATTTGATAAAATAAAAAATTTAGTTACATTATTTTAAATTTGTCTAGCCATCCATCCGAACCTTGAAAATTTTTGAAGATTAACTTTTTCGCAAAATGAAAAACTTTTTCTTTTACCAGCAAACCAGTAATTTAGAAATTATCAGCTCTCATTTGTTTGAACCGTTTAAGTACAGTTTTGTTGACTTTACTTTACGTATTATTGCGTATAAACTATAATACGTATCAACTTTCACCCATTTTGCCAAGTTTCCTTGACAAAGCGTCAATGATTTTATATTTATTCTTTTTCAAGGTTGAAAGAGTTTTTGGTGAAATGTCAAAGATTTTCGAAACTATTTTGTTTGTTTTTCCTTTCTCCAATTCCAGTAGGGTTTTGTATTTCCGATTTAAATGGCTATTTTTTATGCAGTCTCTTTGATGCCATGTTTTTTTTAAAACAGAAGAAAGTAAATTTCACAAACCGTTTTTTAAAAACTCAAAACATTTGATGTGAAACGAGTTTTTTCGCAGTTTAGCAACAATAATTAGTTTAAACATTTGAAGTTGACAATAATTAGTTTAAACATTTGAATTTAACAAGCTTTTTAAAGTTTGATTTGCAGAAAGAATCCTACGGACGCGTTAGTAGTGTTCAATTCAAATCGCTTTTTCAGCCCGTCATGACGGGTCTGCAAAATCCATTCGAATAAAAGAGATTGTATTGTAATATATATTTTATTTTAGATAATATTTTTATTTAACTTTTTTTAGTTAGCATTTGATGAACAAAACAATTGTAGTTTAAACATTTCAATGTTAAACAAAAAATAAAACTGAAATTTATTTTGTAATAATAAACTATAAAAAAAAAATTTATTTTGAAATAATAAACTATAAAACTGAAATTTATTTTGTAATAATACTATAAAACTGAAATTTATTTTGTAATAATAAATTATAAAACTGCAATTTATTTTGTAATAATAAACTAATAAACATGTTAAAGAGTCTGTTGAATGTGAGATGAGGATAGTGTTGCTCGAAGTCCGGCTTTTACAAGGGAGAATACAGTGCTAAACCTGTAAAAATAAGCTGTGTTCTTCTTCGTAAAAGCCGGACATCTGGCAACCCTGATGTGAAGCATATTTAACAATTATTGAAACGTATGGTTTTCTTTTTTTTTTTTTTTTTTTGTAACTATAAATTATACAAAGATCGTAGCGTTTCTAATGTTTAAAAATTGTCACATATTAGTTAGAATTTTTAAACCTTTTATTAATAATAATGTTTATTTCCAATTAGCTTTAAAAAGGCGCAGGATTAACGGTAATACGTAATAAAAAAAGTTCGGAATTTTTGCAATTCCATTTTAGATACGATTTTTTTTGTGAACAAAAAAATTCTAATTACAAGGCAACATCGTTTTATTTAGCCCATGTTGTGAACACCAGAATCTGTACAACATTGTACAGATTCTGGTGTTCACAATATGGGCTAAATAAAAACGATGTTGTCTTGTAATTAGATTAAACGTAATTAGATTAAATTGTAATTAGATTAAACTTCCTTGTTTTTAAATAAAAACGATGTTGCCTTGTAAAACAAGTTGGTACACACTAAATACTGGAGACAAGTCTTGTCCCCATTACCATACACACTTGTTAAACTTAGTGTATAGATATCTATACACTAAGTTTAACAAGTGTGTATGGTAATGGGGACAAGACTTGTCCCCAGTATTTAGTGTGTACCAACTTGTCCCCAGTATTTAGTGGGGACCAACTTGAATTTCTTTAAAACTGTTAAGTACTACTTTACTTTTAATAGCAAAAACTTTAAACTAAACTATCTAAATAAGTTTTACAGTCTAAAAATAAAAAGCTTCAAGTTTTTTAAGAAAAAAAAATAAGTGATACCTGCTTGATTTTTTTTTCTTTAACTGTCTACGCATGTGCAAGTATGTCGACGCATATGCAAGACAGCTATTTTTAAGTAGTTACCTATATTTATTATTAATCATTTACTTGTACTAACATTGTTAAATCATAGCTAGTTACAACTAAAATAATTATATCCTATTTTGTATAATCCGTAGTTATATATGTTCTGCTGTGTTCTGTTGAGGAATAATACAGGTTTTTATCTATGTCATTTTAAAAATGACAATGTTTTCATTGACATTTGTAAAATGACATAGATACAAACCACTTGGCTCTGCAAAAAACGAATATTAGTCTTTTGTACAAGTCTGTGGTGGCTTTTTCATTTTTTCTCATCAAAAAAAAAAATTGTTGAAATTAAATGTCTTAAGCACCCATTTGCATACTTATTTTGTATTTTTCTCTTTTAGATTTTATGAAGTAAAGTTTTATTTTGGGAAATTTGTGTTCTTCTTGCAATAACAATAAATATGAGCTTCAAAAATAAAAGAGTTACACTTGATTTCTCACTTAAAACTAGTTGCTAACAATATCTGTAGCTTTTCCATACTTTATATGTTTTATTATCATTAACTTTGAATTTTATTATTATAAAATTCGTCTTCCGTCTAAGTGTTTTCACTTAAGGAAAACTTTTTTTAAAAAATTTTTAAGTTTTGCTTTTGCATAAGATTTTTCATTTATTCTTAGAAACAGCCCATGTATGAGAACATTTCCTAATAAGGGTAACTTAGCGCCTAAAAACTCGCTTGCAAAATCAATTATAACACTAAATTTGCAATTTTGACTACTTTTACATGTTTTTTATTACTACCATATTACGATACGATTGCAATTTTAAAATTTTATGAGAATAAAAGTCATTAAAATTTTTTAAAATTATAAGTTTCTGATTTAAAATGAAATTCTAAGCGTCTAATAAGTAGTATTTGAAATTGAAAAAATGATTAAAGATATTTCAAACCAATTTGATTAACCGCCAAAAATTGCGGCAAAACGCGTGTTCCTTGTATTTACCCAAAACATCGGTTTAAGTCAAAAACTAAAAACCTAATAAAACTTTTTTTTTAATTTTTTGCATTATTTATATTTAAACTTAAAATTTGCATGGTTCAAGCATTTACAATAAAAAATAAATCACATTAAGGTACAGTTCGTTACACATAAAAATATATATATATACAATATAATGCGCATAAAGAAGTTATATATACAATATATAACTTCTTTTGTTTACCTGCTTGTTTGTTTGTTTATTTGTTTGCTTATTTTTTTGCTTGTTTATTTTTTTCTGTTTATTTGTTTGTTTGTTGTTTGTTTGTGTGTGTGTGTGTGTGTGTGTGTGTGTGTGTGTGTGTGTGTATGTATGTGTGTGTGTGTGTGTGTGTGTGTGTGTGAGTGTGTGTGTGTGTGTGTGTGTGTGTGTGTGAATGTGTGTATAAAAAAATCCATTGGCGGAATAAGACTACCGGAATACCGGTGGGCTACTTTTATTTTTGGAGGCCTTTTTATGGGCCAAAACCTAAAAATAACTAAAAAGAAAAAGAAAATATATATACATAAGATTTTACACTACCTCCAGCCTAACCACTACAAAATAAAAGTGAAAGCTAAATCGCTTCAAAATATAAAAAATGAAATATAAAAATAAAACCTCTTCAAACAGCGGACCACATACATCATTTGGGCAATGTAGTTTGCCTGTACGACAGTAGTTTAAAATATTTTCAAAGCAACCAGCATGTCTATCAAAAAAAAATTCATTGGGTTGCATGTTATAATCACTCATTGCTGTTGCTGTCTCGGCTATCCAAAACAATCTCGTATCCGGAAAATTTTGAATGGTGCTAATGTAGCATTCATGTCTTTGTCCTCCGACATTTATAATAACTCGATCTTTATTTAGAGATTTATTTTTTTCATATCCTTTTCTCCCATCACGTGACGACATTTTTGTGAATAAGTCCAACTTCCAGATTCGAACGAGTAGTCACTTTGCAGGTTTTTTTGTCAGTAGATAATTAAAAAGCCACTGGTCAACATTTTTAACACCACTTTGAAGATTCAGTTATAAATTTACACACCCTTCAAGTTTTTCATTAAGAAACTATAAAAAAGTATTAAACAGTAAGATTTACTTTTTTAATAAATTAAGTTTATTTTACTCGTTTTTCCAGTTAATAAGCAATAATTGTTTGCGTTAAGTTAAATCATTTTTTTTTTCTTTATTTTAAATCATTTTTATGCTTTATCAAGATTACTTAACATACTGTTAATCGATAAAATCTTTAGTAACATTGATACTAAGGTCACTTAATATATCATTAACAAATAATATCTTGCTAATTTAACAAATAATATCTAACTATTATTTATACAATAAGTAAATCTATTAGTTATTACAAATTTCAATATAAACGTGGTGCAATATTATTACGTGTTACAATATAAACCTATGTTTTAAAGAAAAAGCAAATGCTTAAGCATTAGTTTATAACAATTTCCCATTAGAACAAGACTTGAAAAGACGTCTTTTAAAGGTTTTTTGAATGTTTTGAACGTCTTTTGAACGTTTTGGACAATTTTCGAACGTTCATAAGACGTCTTTTTAAGGTTCCATGTCCACCGGGTTAAGAAGTAAAACATATTATAAATTAAATTTTTTCTTTTAGAAGTTATAGCAAATCAAAAAAAGATGTAATAGCTTTTTCAAATAGCAGTGCAACATTTAATAAAAAAAGTTTTTAGTTAGAAAATTACTGTTTTCTTTTTCACCGTTGTTGCTTTTTTGGCCGGAATGAACTAGGACCAGTTGATTCTGATGTCTAGCAACAACACCCCGGAGTCATTGACAATGTTAAACGTTTAATAATTTTTTATTTAAGTGTGGTTAATTGTAAAATGTATTTATGTTTTTTTTTATAATTTAGCAAAAAATGACAAAAATATTAATAACCAATTTTCTTTGTATTTTTGATTGTAACTCATAGAAGTTCTATTAAATATGATCATTTAAGCCGTACTTTTTTTGAACTTCTTCCTTACGTTGCTAATTAAATAACAAATTCGAAACTTTATTATTTAATTAGCAATTTATTTACTTATATATATATATATATATATATATATATATATATATATATATATATATATATATATATATATATATATATATATATATATATATATATATATCGGTGACGTGGCTAGTTAGTCAGAGGCTGCCCCGCCTCCCTCCCCCTCAAAAAAAAAACACTGCTAATAGGGTCCACAATTTTTTTAAAATTTTCCCCAAAGCATTATTAAAAACAAAAAAAAAGCTTCTTAAGTTTACAAAAGGGTTGGGGTACCCTAGCCCTGATATACATTTACTGCTCTGATATATATTTATATACAGGGCCGTTTTACTTTTATATACATACATTTATATTATACATTTATATAGATGCATTTATATACATACATTTATAGATTTATATAAATACAACATACATTTATATACATACCTACTGCTCTGATATACATTTATGTACAGGGCCGCCAAAAATGGGGGGGGGGGCGAATAAAACAATTTGTTCGTGACGGCTCTCGTCGGCCCTGTCTATATATATATATATATATATATATATATATATATATATATATATATATATATATATACATATATATATATATATATATATATATGTATATATATATATATATATATATACATATATATATATATATATATATATATATATTAAAAAAATTTTTATAGAAACACATAAAACAAAAAAAAAATGTATACTTTGTGATAAATGTAGTACGTAAAGTTAAATATGTATATATATATATATATATAAAAAACCATATATGTCTCACAAATCAACTTTGTTTACTCTTTTAAAGCAATTTTTAGGTGATGCTAAATAAAATACTATCAGCAACTTAGATTTGTAATTGATGGGTTTTTATAATATAAAAAATACTTTTTATGTTAAAAACTTGAGATAACATCAGCTATATCAAATAAAAGTTAAAAACAAACATAACAGTAGAAAAATACAAATAAAAAAATTTATTAATAATAAATACTTATAAAGATGTATTTTCTTTTTATATACTATTTTATTGACGAAATCCGTCCTTTTTAAATATTTTTTATTACATTGTATGTCTTGTTAGATGAAAAGGATGCGAAGCAAATCTTTATTGCGCAAATCAAAACATTACTTCATTATTTATGATACGCAACCCAACATGCATTATCTTTATTTTTATGTTTGTGTATTCTCAGGTTGGATTTTAGTTATGCTATGTGATTTTATACTTTGTGGATTTAATTGTGCTAACGTAAGCATCTTAATTTTTAAATTATTCTAACAAAAGTTAAAGAGATTTAAGAGAGTTCTAGCAAAAGCGTTAACGATTTTTTTTAAAGGAAATGCTTTTTGCATCAAAACATGATAAAATATTTTTTTTAAAAAAGCAAAAGCCACGTTAACGATAGCAAGTTTTGATTTATCTAAAACCAAAATCTTTGTTAACTCAATACAAAAACATTGTATTCACGTTTAAAAATAAGCACATAAAAACTAAGAACACATAAGTCGTTAAAAAAATACAAGGTAAAGTATTTTTTTTTTGTGTCATTTATATTACGCCATTTGCAATAGGTTTAATATAAAAATTATATATATATATATCTTATAGATTTAATTCCATATTTTAGCAGAGAGTTTTTTACTATATTTTTAATAATTTAGTCTTTTTCACATCAAATTTGAAATTATCTGGGTTAACTTTTATTAACTCTGGTAAAGGAGCAACTACTTTTTGCAATTACTATTTTTAGCAAATGACGTTCATTGTTTACTTGACTGAAAGACTAAAAATTAAATTTTTAAACTATAAATAATATATTTGTATATGAAAATAATATTGTTTATAATGGTTGATATTTTTTATACATAATTAAAATTATTACCTATTCTTTAATGGTTCAATTAATAATTAATTTCTTGTTTTTGTGCCTAAAGTTAAAATAATAAATTTTTATCTTAGTTTAAGTAAATTCTAACTTGTTTGGTTCAAGTAGCTTGTAGTATTTATGCTACAAAGTTTGCTTTGAGCAATCCATTTATGTTTTATCATGTGCTTTATGCAGGAAACCTCTCTCTCTCTCTCTCTCTCTCTCTCTCTCTCTCTATATATATATATATATATATATATATATATATATATATATATATATATATATATATATATATATATATATATATATATATACACACACATATATAGGAAATTCAAAATGGTTGGGTGGGGGAGGCTGAAACGTAAATTCAGGAGGGTTGAGGCATCCAGAATCAAAATTTAAATGGAAAAAATAGAAAGTTTCTAAAGATTTGAGGAGTATCACCCTCTCCGCAACCCTCAGCCTCTTCCTACGTCATTGTGTATATATATAAAGTTGAAATATGGTTTTAACTGATATAATTTGAAAAATTTGTCAAACCAATAAAGAAGCAAAAACAAAACTCTTATAAATTTTATTGTCTCACAATTGTTTTATTCAAAATATAATTTCAAAAAAATCCACTATTAAAACAATTTATATTTTAAATTTATTAGCATATTATTAATATTATTGAATATTTTCATTTGTGCGTTCTTTAATTTTTAAACTTTCTTAAATTAAATAGCTTACTTTTAATGATTTTGCAATGATGATTTCCAAATCAAATCGAGCAAACAATTATTACGAAACTGCACGACGACGAAGAACAAATAACGATCACTAACGCGTTACGAAAATAACGATGCAAAAAATTAATTTTTTTATTAACAAAAAGTATTGTAGTACTACTAGAAAATTTTGAATAGTTGAAAAAATTTGTTGAAAAAAAACTATTTGCTGAAAAAAAATTCAAAAATGATTTTTATGATAAAGTTATATACAAGAAAATTATAGTCAATGAACTCCAACAAAAAAACTGTAAAAGCATGCAAAATTTCATGCCTCAAAATAAATAATTTATTAGTATATTTATAGTTTAATTCTTTTATATTTATTTATTCAATAATAAATTTGAACAAAGCTTTTGAGCAGGTTCAAAAATTTTAAAGTTCGATCCTTCTAAAAACATTTTAACAAATAACACAAATATTTTTCAAGAAATTTAAAAGAATTTAACAAATAGGCGGGGCAACATGGCGAATGGGGCAAAATGGGTTTTTGTATAACAACTCAACAAAAAATCTTAAAATTGGGTGAAAACGAAACTGTATATGCATCTTGTATTTTAAAACACCTATTGGTTTTTTTTAAATATTATTAACGCAACTTTATACGCATAAGTTTACTTTTTGCGTTTACAAAAAAAATTCCTCAGTTTCGGTTTCTCATAATGGATGGTGCCTTTCAAGTTTAACTTCTTTAGAAGTACTCTTTTGTGATTTGTGTTTATTTTGTGTTATTTTATTTATAGTTAATGGTAGTTTTTAAAATTTTAAAAAAAAGGAGGCAAAAATTCCATAATAAGTCATCTTGCCCCGGTCACATGACCAGATGACAAATTTATGATCATTTTATTTTAATATTTATTTCAAATTGTTATATTTGCAAACTAAAAATTCATGCAGGCAATGAATCATTTTAATAACATAAATATACTGAGAAAATATAATTGCTTCACGACTGATAGTTTTGTAATAACTCAGGGCTTTCAAAACGTTCGCCATGTTGTCCCGCTTTGCCCTATGTCGTATTTTGATCCTTATGAATTTAAGGGAACAAAAGATATTAATTATTTTCCAATATTACATGTAAACAGGACCGGCTATGGTCAAAAATAATAATTTTGCCGAATAAGATCTTAAAAAAAAAAATTTCATCGTTGGCTTTTATTTGCCGACTGCCAACAACAGATCCAGTTTGCTGACTAACTTTTGAATATAATTTTAGTTGTAGGGCTATAGACCCTTCAACAAAAATTATATTCAAAATGTAAATTTTATATAGATAACTTAAAATTTTATTAAGTTTAAAAAATTTAAAATATTATAAAGTTGGATTATAACACACTTGATTATAGCAATAATTACTAAATGCTTAATTTTAATTTAATTAGTCAATCGCGAGGGAATAGATGAAATCGAGGTAGAGTGGGTGTATATGTTTTAAAAAAATATTCAAAAAAAAAAATAAAAAAATAATGCTGATATATAGGGTAAAAGACCCAGTATTCGCTATGCAACCTAGTTTTACCCACTTAATCTTTAAATGAATCCTGTGCCTTTAATTAAAAAGATGGGATCTTTAAGCTTCTATAACTCGCGAAAGTTTGACTATTTTAGAAAGATCCTTAAAGATACAAAATTGCTTTAAGGATCAAGCGGCGAAGACTCGGTCGCATAGGTCTTTTACCCTATGACAAAAAGAAAATTATTGTAATCGGATGCATATATTTGTTATAGAAGAAAAGTGTTTGATGTCATTATAACATTATAATTTAAACAAAAAAGCATAGAATAAGAAAAAACTTTTAAAAACAGAATTGAAGATAATGAATAAAGATACAAGAAGTAAATATACTTTTACAGAAAGCTTTTGACGAAAGCTAAATTTTTAGCTTTCTTCAAACAGTTAACAAATTCCACACACAAAAAAAAACTCTACGCAAAAAAAACATAATGTGTAATTGCGGGAAAAATAATAAAATTGACTATACTACTTTAAAGAATAAATATCAATAAAACTGATTTTTTTTAGCCTATCTAAGTTTAAAATATTTTCTACACAAAACATTTTGGTTTTTGAAGAAGACTTCATAAATGAAAACATTTTGGTTTTTGAAGAAGACTTCATAAATGAAATTGTACACCCAGTTATTGAACTTTCTCAAAAAAGTTTTTACAATTATAGCTTCACTTTTGGATTAATTATTAACTTATTTAAAAGATTTGATACGGTTGATCACCTCATTTATTTAGAAATAATACAATAAAATAAATAAAACCTATGGTTGGGTAAAGGCTAACTTACCGAAAAACGACAATATAGTATTAATAAGGAATCCGGAGAACTAAAAAGTATGTGTGATGTTCCGCAAAGGTAAATTCTAAAAGATTTTAATGATGCGTCAGGAAAAAATTCCAGAAGAAAAGAATCTCTTTTAAAATGCGACATCAAGAAACCTTATTCTATCATGAGTTTTGAGTTTAAAGAATATCAATGATTTATTTTATTTTATTACTAATAAACTCTCACTCAATGTAGATAAAACAAAATATTTTTTATTTCATAAAAAATTGCAAAAAGGAAAACTTTCTTTAAAATCGAGTTATATCGAAACCCGATCATTTTTATTGATACGCTAACTGCAAAAAATGGGTTCAAAAAGTCCTTAGAAATAATTTCTACAAAGAATTATTCTTATTGACGAAAATTTGTAACGACTTTACATTAATTTTATCGAATAAAGAATTGATAAAACAATTGGTCCGATGTACCGAGTTCTACTATGCGTAACTTCAGAAAACTTAAAGATAAATATACTTCGGTTTAATTTATTTTATGTACATTTTAAATATTTTATCAAGCTAGTACTCAATCGACAATCATTAGCAATTTGAAAAAAAAAAAAAAAAAATAGGGTAACTTATGTGTATACATTTATACCGTGTATATACATTTTATTCAAGGCAGCCCCTCAAAGTTTATATTGCAAAAAAGTGCATATTGCAAAAAAGTTAAAAGCGATCTTCGCACAATACGCTCACTTATACATGATGATATAAGTGAAGTTTTTTTGAAAAACCTGTTTATGGCAGCCACTGCTAAAAGTTCACAAAATCTATTCCAAAAAACCGTTCTATACCCCTGAAGAAGAAATATCTTCCAACCATCAAGCTTTCCTCTTCATAATTAACTTGGAGAATATACCTCCAGTTGAGCCATCGTCATCTGATAATTTATCCAAATTTCCGAGAACTTCTTCAAGCAGCAGCAGAATCAAGACATCAGAGTTAAGCCCAATTCCAACAGTAAACTTAAAAATAGGACAAATAACTCAAAAATCTTCAAAAGTAACTTCATCTAATTACAAATTTGAACTTGAAAATAAAAAAAAATGTTAAGCTAAAATAAGATGTCATTCGAAGATAAAAAAAAACAAATTGAAAAACTTATCGAAAAAAACAAAGGAGCAGAAACTACAAAGGAAAAGTGAACATTCATCAGATTCTAGCGTTTCCGAAGTTTTAAATGATAGCTCTTGTGATGAAAAAAAAGAAGTAAATGCCAGTAAATTGATTGAATGTTTGAACAGTCAATATTTTCAGATTGATTCAGAGTATTTTTTTTTTTAAATGAATTAGAGACAACATTTCTTTCGTCACCCATGGTTGTTTTTTTTTTGGATTCATGAGATGAACCAAAAACAAAATTTATGTATTTTTTGAACTGATAACATTGATCTACGTTTAAGGCTTTAAAAAATCTTTGTTAAATTCTTCATTGATTTTTTTGTAGTTGCCAAGATTGTAAATGAGCAGCCGTAGCGCAGTATTTAGCGCACTTGCCTCAGAAACTAGAGATCCATGGTTCAACACCACCTCTGGGCCGTATCAAATCTTTTAAATAAGTTAATAATTAATCCAGTTTAATAACATCGGTAAGGAAGGAGGCATGAACTTCCTTTTACATGCTCTTCCGCGGAACTCTGTGATAAACCCGTAAGGACATTTTTTCGCACCTAAAATAATTAATTAAAAATAAATAAATGCATTTAGGACATTTATTTATTTTTATAACTTTGATATAGTGATGTCATGCTTTCGAGAAGCAAGTAAATAGTTACCTTGACCTAAACCAGGCTAGTTGGCTTCTAAAACTGTCCCAGCAGGCACAGACACCCGCAGGACGTCTATAAGACGTGTACTGGACGTCACAAGTTTGTAAGACTTCCTCAAGATGTCTAGCGGACAGTCTGTGATCGCTGGAGTAAATTATTTGATTAAATATGGTGTATTCATTTATCAAAGATTGTTTTCAATTTGTTCAATATCGATTCTGAATAACAGTGGATTACCTCTTGGTCGAAAATTTTTTATATTATTATTTGCTTATTAACACAAGTTCTTATTCCGCACGTACTAAAAGTTTCAGCATTTTTTTTCTCTGTTTTATATTTAACGGAGATAAATTCGATGATCGCTAAATTTATATAAATCTTACAATTGACTTTTCATATTTTAACTTTTTATGAAGATTTTTTATCCTTTGTGCTATATTAAAGTTATTCATTGTATTTATAAGAATTTTATTTTATTTTTAACTAGTTAAGC
Organism: Hydra vulgaris; assembly: GCF_022113875.1. NCBI lineage: Eukaryota > Metazoa > Cnidaria > Hydrozoa > Anthoathecata > Hydridae > Hydra > Hydra vulgaris. The sequence continues at coordinate 22,097,394 of NC_061169.1, forward strand.
ATCTATAAAATGATAGTTTTATAGAGTTTTTTTCATAGACTATTTACTTTTTGTTGTTAATGTGTGAACTTCCTGTCTCATTCATTTTTGTTTTAAATTAGGAATATTTATAAAATATATGTACTTTTAAAATAATTTTTCAATTTCATAAAAAGGTATGGTAAATTTTAGTTAATTAAGATTAATTAAAAAGTAATTTAATATTATTGTAGACTGTCTTTACAACTTAAAAATTATATTTCAGTTGTCTTTAGATTATTTTTTTAATCATGCAACAACTTATTGCATGTTGCGCTTGTTTTAGAATTAACAATAGGTGACGTAAATGATGTTTTCCCAAGTGAAGAAGCTAAAATCGCTGTTCTTATGCCAGAAATAAATTGCAACCAAAGAAGTAATGCAAAAACTGTCAACTTCTCGAAGGTAAAAGTCAAAAGATAAAGTTCCTAACTAAAAATGGGGATCAAATAATAAGTACAGAGAACATGTTGCTGTGGTCGAAAAAGAATAACAAGTTCTAATGATAACCAAAAAATCAAATAAGTTGTTTAACAAAATCGTAAGATGGCCGAAATAAAACTTAAAAGCGTTTTGAAAGCCAAGGGCATCAACAATTTACTTCGATCTTTAAGAAGAAAATGTTACGATTTAGAATTCAAGTGTATAAAACTTTTGAAGAAGCCAAAACTTACGCCTGATTAAAAACCGTCTTGTTTGGGCTAAGAACTACTTCTATTTTTCTCAGGATGACTGGAATAAGGTAAATTTTTTATTTGTTCTTTCCATACACTTGAATAATACTTTATTATTATAAGTTTTCGAAAGACATTTTTGGGTTAATATTTTAACCCGATTGATTTTACTAATATTTAAAAAATGGTTAAACCTTAATATTGACTGCTTCATAAAATTATTTTTAAAAATGCAGTTACCCATATATGTATTCGAATAAAAATCATTTACAGCAAGTGACTTACAAATGTATTAGTTCATCAATAATATAGACATTATAAATTGGCACAGCGCATCATAAGAACAAAAAAATGTTAAAAATAAAGGTCATAATCAAAAACTACAGTATCAATTAGTTACGAACTCATTTCAAAAGGTCTATTTTTTTATAAAAGTATAGTAGAAAATTGGAATTGATAGAACAAAAAGATAATAAATACATTTTCAATAAGCGAAGTTTTACTACCCGTTATCAGGGCAAAAATATCACATACACTGTTTAACAATTCGCTGCTGATTCAACGGAGAAAGTCAGGCAGCAAAGAGAGAATAAAATTTTCTTCAGTAAATTTTTACGATTTCCGTAATTTTTATTTTTCAGTAAAATGGCAGCACTTTCTCCAGAAAATTCACGGTTTCCTCTACTATGTTTTTCGTACAAATTAACAAATCAAGTCAGTTTCTCCGTAAAAAGTTTCTTCCGTTTATTCAAACAGGCCCAAGTCGTTTATACAAAGCTCAAAACTTTTGGATAAGGTCTGACGTATTTTCCCGTATTTAGGAATTTTCTTCCCTCATATGAATTCATTTTTGCAATACATTTTTATAAAAATTAAATAATAATATTGATAAATAGTTATTTATAGTAACAAATAAATAGGGGTTTATGTGGATCTATGCAGAAGTTAATTTTATTTATTTTTGTCTTTTTTTAAATAAAAATATTGAGAAACTGTCTTTAATAATTAAATATGTTATGCATTTACCAGTTTACACAATGTTTTTAAAATTTCTTCATACTTCGATCTCTACATATATATTTGTACTTCCCATCGGGCATTTATTTTTAAAAGTTACGTACTAAATGTATTTTAAATGTCTTTTAAACGTCTTCTTAACATTCTTACGTAAAGAACGTTTAAAAGACGTTTAAAAAACGTTTAAGAGACATTTAGAACAAATGCCCGTTGAGTTACATCTAAAACTTGATTAGTCTAAATAAACATAATTATTAGCTAGGAATGTAAAATATCTTTGCATATTTTTAATTATAATAGAAAATTATAAGTTCAAAATTTATATAAAATATATACAAATTATCTTATTTGAAAAAATTTAGTCTTATAAAGTCTTGATTTCAATTAACCTGATTTTTTAAGATTTTCAATTGAATTCAAAAATTTCCAAGTAAATTTAGTAACTACCGTAAATTAACCAAATAAGTAATTTTAATTAACTAATAGTCCACAACTCTACAAACAGTACCTCTCTAACAAATAGGCAAATAAGTATTAAATTGTGTAATAGGGTTTAGTGATTTAAACTGAAAAGGTAAATTGTTCTATATATAGAACAATTTAGGTTAATATATTAACCTATTTGAAACAAATAAATATTTTAATTTCGAATAAACAAGAGATTCCATGTTTAGTTAAAAGCGAGTTTTTTAACAAGATCTTCTAAACAAATCACCAGGTTAGACAATTTACGGAATGGCTTCCTAAATTTCTAGATAAACGCATAATATGTTAGCAGCTATAAAGCGGGTTTTGATTTCTGGATGAGCAGAAATATAAATATGATTAAATATGAAAGATATTGCTAAACTTTATAATCAATTTGTCTTTGATTTAGCTAACCATAAGAACTTCAATACAACTTAACATTAAGAAAGAGTTAAAATATTAGCGCAGTTTAGCGATTAAGCTAAAATGAGAAAAAGCAAAAGCCAATCAATCATTATTTCTTAATAGGTTTTACAACATTTATATACTTAAATTTAAAACTTTTATACTTTTTTATATTTTAAAAAACGATACATAAATGTGCATCATAGCAAAAACTTTCAGGAAGCAATCTCATACCAAGTATAAAATCCATTGGTTGAGACATAATGTCATTCTATGCTGTATTTTCTAAATTATGCTTAATTCAATTTTCAATCTAGAGTGTAACTGTTTTATTTTGAAGAAATTTTGTTAGAAACTGACCCCCTGATTTGTTTATGTTTGCAAAATTTTATGCCGAGATTTCAACTTTTATTTTATTATTAATAAAGTTAAATTCAGCGTAAATAATTAACACAATGTCATACAAACTCTATAAGCTACTATAAATAATGAAATGTCTGAAATAGATGCTAGCGACATGAACGTACAGCATGCGTTTGTAAAGTATGTCCTATTTGTGTTAAGTAAAGTTTTCAAAATATAATATATATTTTTTTAAACACTGCTCACATGTACAACTTTGCAATATGGCGATAGAAGATTTTTCTGTTCATTTACTTTTTAACACAGCTTCACAAAATATTAAGTGAGTTTTGTAATATTACAGTAATATTTATAATTATACTCGATATTTTAGAAAGAACACTCTGAAATAGCAAAATCTAATAATCGTGTGACTATCTGGTTATTGTCAAATAAGCAGATAGTTATTTAATTTACAGGATTAAAAAGAATTATGTAAATCTGTAACACATTACTACAACAAAAACGTTTTTTTTTGTTGTTGTTGAGGTTGACTTTCTAAATAATGTCTAAAAACATTGTTAAAAAAAAAAAAAAAAAATACTATTTTGGTAAATATTACTTGTAGTAAAATTATATTAGTATAGGGTAAATTGGCGAATTTCGGGCAGTTTGCTGAACATTTGCCGTAAACGTTATAGAATATAACCAAACGGCCACTAAACGTATAATTAGCTTAATTTAGGCAGCCAACGTATTATCTACAAAATAGTAATAATTTAGGCAATTATTAAATACTATATTTTATTTTTGTTTTCGTTATGAATTTTTTTTTTGTTGATGATTTGCACAATTTCGTGCAAGTTGACGAAGTAAAATTTAATTTCATGCACTTTTTTTTATAAGTTAAATCTTGTAGATTTATTCAAGATGCAATACTTAATTCATATATAGTTTTTTGCAAATTTTTGCTAGTGATTAAATGTTTGACTTAAAGTTGGATTATTTTGTTGGAACATAACGTAGAGCCCGCGGCTATTTATTTGGCTTAGTGATCAAGCCTGTTTATAGGCTCGATCACTGGGCCTAATTATAAATGTTTTTACAGGTCCTAAAAGTTAAAAGGTCCTCTTAACTTTTAGGACCAGTAAAAAAAGTGATGATATTAAAAAACTTTATAGAATTATATAAGCTACGCCAAAAACCTTTTGGGTGAGCCCGAAACATTATTTGTCGAATATTATTCTGAAATGGCACTGAAAATATATCTTTCGTTAATGCTTAAGAGAAAACTAAAAAATACTTAGAAATTTTTATAAACCAATAAAATAAAAAACAATTAAGAATTGAACTCAGTCAGACGGATTTACGTGGTCTAAATTGAAGAACATAAGTCAGATGGATTTACATGGTCTAAATTGTAACGAGGCTGTGCTCCTGGAAATATAACTTGAGGTTTTTAGTAGTTTTCATTTCCGGATGCACAGCCAAGAACTGTTATTGGCGTTTTTGTGTCAGGGGCTATGCGATAAACATTCTTTATACCCTTTGAGACTATTATTTTCAGCCTTCCCATTGTCGTTTCAAACGTTTCGCCGCTGGTGGCCCAAATTTTCAGGCATTCTTCTAGCAAGGTCTGAATACCTGAAAAACCTACCAAAAAAAAAAACAGGTTTATCAAATTAAACACAGATTGATTAAGCAGATACAAAACAATCATAGGTCAATCAAAATCTAAAATTTTGTGTCATTTCTTTATTATATATTCAAAACACTTAATAGAGTAGCAACTATTTACCTGTAGATCCAAAACTTGCTTTGCAGATTATTCACAAACTTTCTATGAGCTGTCATATCGGTTGTTTTTTTTATTGTTAACTTGATGCTCTGTTATATGCTGCTTTTCTTTAATGTCTAAATAATTTTTTACTATGCTTGGTACATCGTTTTGGCAAATACCATATCCTACTTTTGCTGCTTTATTCAAAAAGTCTTTTACTCTTTCTTTGTCCTCTTTTTCTAAAGCAAGTTCGCGACCTTTAAGTAAAAAAAATGTTATCTTCTGAAAAAATCGTATGCAATTTTATTGCTTATGCAGAATTACATCTAGCATAGTAAGTAAATAAATATATTAAACAACAATTACCTATCTTTTGCTTGGCGGCACCGTATTTGCCATTTATTCTATCACCGAATGTCTGAGAAGGTACATTTTAAACTTGCCTTTTACTTAAAAAATGATTTTCTTGAACATCAGCGACAGCGACCATAACAGCTTCCTCGTTACATTTTTGATACTTCTGTCTTTTTTTAGAGTCCATAGTCACAATAACAAACTTGATTAAAAAAATATAACTTGTATTTTCTACTTTGATGATTTTTATTTTTAAAAAGTTGAAATTTGAATTCAAATGTTGCTTAGTTAAAAAATCCAGCCATGCGGATAATTTCGCACCTGTTGCTTTAATTTTTTTGTTTTGTTTTAAAAACGTCACAAGCAATCTTACGGAATACTTTTAAAGATAGTTAAAACCATATAAACATTCAAAATCATTGTTAGGTAAAAATAAAATAATGCACGAAATTTAATACTGTGTAAATTAAATTTCGGGCATAATGCACGAAAAATGATGCTTTCGATATTTTGTGCAGAAATTTTTTACATCAAAAAAGAATTTGTTTATTATTATTATTATTTTTTTTACCTTTCCAAACATATTTTTTAAACTTGGGTGAACGATTAGTACTTCTTTCAAAGAAATGTTGTGCTTCATTTTCGTACAGTTAAGTGTAAAAGTTAACGTGGTACTACCCTATTAAAAACATCAAAAAACAAAAAATAATTTTTTTTAATTTTAACAGTTTGAACATCCTGGATTACGAGTATAATTTTTTTTTCCCTTTAAAAACCAATATAAAGTACTTAAATTAGTATTTAAAGGCAACTAGGTAAATTTCGAATCCCTAGCAACGGCCTTAGCAACCATGTTTGTTTATGTTTGCTCTATTTTCACAATTTTTTTGTAAGTGTTGTAAAGAGATTATTTTGACACAGAACAAAATATTAAAGGTGGTTAATCATATTTTTGTGGCTAATTTGGATATTTTTTAATTAGAGATTTTTTTAGTTGATGACATTTTTTATTTTAAAAGCTGTTTTTCTTAGAATAATATTTTTCAAATATTTTCAAACTAGAACATTGATATCTCAGAAACTATTAACTCTTTTTCTTTGAAATTTTCACAGTTTGTTCATTGAAGTTGTAGAAAAGGCTGGTAGTAGAATAAACAAAAAATACTTTTTATTTTGAGCAGAATTTAAAATTTTACATACCCCGCGAACCATTTTTTATGATACTTACAGGTTAAAATCTGCCATTTTACTTTGGCTCTGTATTTTTTAAAAAATTCTACTAGGCGCCCACCACCAACCATTTAGATATATGTTTGTAAAATTTAAAGCTTTTATCTTAAATATTACTCAAGTTATTCATGTTCTTGTGACCGCATGTTTTTTGCTTTTTTTTGCTGACTCAGCATTTTTTTGTGACAAAAAGTAAAAAAACAATATTTTTTATATTCAGTTTTTTAACAACTATCAAAAAATGTATATTATAGCTTTTTTAATATAAATATTTGGACTACCGACATGGAGTTAGCAGTAACTTGATGAAAAGCAAAACAACACTTTAATTAATTTAGCATCAGTGTAACTTTTTTGATGCGAAAGGCTGTTTGCACGAAATTCGATGCTGCCCGAAATTCGCCAACTTACCCTAACTCTATTCCTTACTTATTGAAATAAATAATTTAGTTTTATCCTAATAATAATAAAAATAATAAGATAAATTCAGATTTATAAATACAAAGTTTTAAAAGACATGTCCAAATAATGTCAATAGTTACTTTGCTTGAGTTTTATTGTGAAAACGATCATAAAAGCATGTAAAAATTTGTGATGCCTGTTCTAAACCCTTGCTACACCTCTGAGTTTTTGAGGACGCTATGGAGTTTTATCACAAATCACCTCAAAAACCAAAAATGAGGGAAACCGATAATTTAAAAGTATAAATTTAATTACCTTCGGCTATATTGAAATTTTTTCAAAGATTTAAAGTTATATTAAAAAAATATAATTATGCTTAGGTTATAGATTATACTTATATATATCTTCTTAGCCCTTAAACCATTATATATACTCCTAAATAATAATATATATATTTCTAAATAAAATTGCTATTTGAGGAAATAGATTACCTTTTCTGAAAAACCAAATCCTCTAAATTTAGGCATGAAATGCCTATTTTAAAAGAGTATTTTTGCTCATTATGCATTATTTTAGAATGCAACCTTATATGATATAAATATAAACATACAAAAGTATAAGTATTTAAAATTTACCTTCAAGGAAATTAACTCATATATCAAATAATGATTAAGCTTCTGCTTATATTTATTCTATTTTTATTTTGACACACTCATGTAGTTACGCGTCAGGTTATTAGTAACTGCTTTGCACCTATGAAGGAGTTAGTACAAGTGTATACTAGTGTCTATGCATTATGCTGATTTACTTAAAAAGCGTTTTGAGAAAATTCTTCTCTTTACAAAAATCTAATTCATTTAAATTTTACACATTTTTGAACATCAATATATTTAAGTACTGCCCTACTTTTAAAATAGACAGTAATTGCAAAATTTCCATTCTGAGATATTCTTAAAATAAAAAAAAACGTATTTAGCCAAATAGTCAGCTTAGTTCATGTCAATATCATCAATTGACTTCCATAAGAGCTTTTCTGAGGTTTTAATGATTTTTCAAATTTTTTCATTTAATTATCATAATTTTTTCTTTTTGCTATGTGTCTTTTTGTTATGTGCTAAAATATTTTTTAGTTTTATTATCATGATTTAGGTAAGAAAGAAAACGAATACAGTCTTTTTGCTTTGAACCATAAGAGAATAAATGTTAATGAAGTCAATTCTAGTCCTAAATCTTTTTTTTTCTTTTTTTTTCACTAATTGTCTATTTTGTACGTAGGGCAGAGTAAGTGTAAGTTGTATGTGTTTTGTTATAACAGCAGTCATAACAAAATGTGTTTTACATATTTTAATCTAAACTATAAAACATTCTATGTTTTATGGTATAGAATAATAATTACTGGCTAAGTAGTTATTGAAAAAAAAAAATTCCATGTAGGTTTTATCTTGAAGTTCTGTACTGCTGTCAAAAACGTTTTTTAGCTTAAAAATGTTTACATAATAAAACATCAGGTAGAGAAGGGGTTGAGGGAGGGGGTTGAGGGAAGTTGAATTTCTTTATATTTTATAGTACATTTATAAAAATTTATTTATATTAAAGTTAAAAATCTTGAAAAAAAGTGGGGGCCAAGGCGCAATAAACAGGATTAGCTTATTTTAAAATTTTTTTTTAAAATGCGTCATTGGTATTTAGACAAAAAGGATATAATAATCCCGCACTGGTCTTGTGTAGGCTGTTGCCCTCAATCAACTGCGGTTGTCGACGTTGTTGAAGCTTCGTTTTGCTCTAAGGATTTTTTGTGGACTAGCCGTAGCTAGCCAGGACAAGAACTGGCAGAACAACGATTAGCCATTACTACACCGTACCCAGGAAAAAAAGTTCTATAGAATTTTCTATAAACGTTTCAAACATATGGCCTATAGAAACTCTATAGAATTTCTATAGAATGTCTATTAATTTCTATAGATATTGCTATAAAAAATTTTTTTCTATAAAAAAAAAAATAGAAAAAAAAATTTCAACGAGATATATAAAAGTTAACAGAAACTCTATAGAAATTCTATGGAATTTTATAGAGTTTCTGGCCATATGTTTCAAAAGTTTATACAAAATTCTACAGAATTTTTTTTCTTTGGTACCATTTGAATTTTATCATTGGAATTTAAATGGGTTACGCATGGTATTGTTATTGATTTTCATTGTGCAACTCTATTTGAAGCCCATACATATTTTCCATTTAGCCTCCGTTTTCTTGATTATTTGTAGTTTTTTTCGAACAGAATCGGCTGGATTTTTTTAGTTAAAAATTGGCGTAATTTTTATTCGTTTAAAAAATATAAAATGTATTAGATGATTTGGGTATATAAATGTTTGGGCACATAATTATTTGGTCTGACATTTTTTTTTTTTATAATTAAATTTAAAAGACAGATTTAATTATTGAAATATATTTATGCAGTAAAAAACTATTATCGTACAATGGTTTGATTCGAAACTATTTGACAATGGTTCTACAAATCATTTCAATGGCCAAAATGATTCGTGATAAATTTCTGCTTCAATGTTTATCATTTTTCTGCTATTAGTGCTTGCATTCATTTTAACTTTTATAAAATTAAATATAAACAATTGCACAAAATAAAAATTTATTGCATATATACTTAGACAAAACGGTTACAGAATGTATACAACATGGTCACAATATATATATACAATATGGCTATCAAGTTACAATTACATTTGTTTTTATTAGTGACTAATAAAGTTGAAGTCATTAACATGCCATCACCATAGTAACTTAGACTAATAATAATTAAGGATCTTTTTATAACTTTGTGAAGTAAAATGTTATCTATACGCAATACAAATTTACAGTTATACATAGTTTAGGATATTTACAGTTATATTTATTTAAAGATTTACTTGGATTATTATGGGCTAAAACTCCATTCCTAATTTCATGTTTTTAAGATTTTATAATTGTATATTTGATTTACTTCACAGCAAATTTTAAAAAAAGTATACAACATGCTGTGATAAAATAATTTAATATTTTATTATGAATAGATTACTTTAAAATGTTGCCACAGTGTGATTACAATTTAAAACATCTTAAACATTTTTAAAAAGGTGGATATTAACATTATACAATTAAACTATTTAATAACGAACGTATGTAACTAACATTTAAAACTTTAGCAATTTAAAATATTCATCATGAAACCCCAAAAAAACGTTCTTCGTAGTTGGCAATACCCAGATAAAATCTGTTTAGTCTAACTGCAACACAAACTCGTCAGCAAGGATGAAGAGAATAAAAAAAGAGTCTGGATTTAAGTTACTAATTGTACCTGGTTTCCTATGGTGTCCGAGAGCCATAAAATTATTATGGGATTTTAATGAAAAATTTAATAAATTTGAATAAGTAAATTGTTCAAACTTAGACTATAAAAAATCAGTCAATAAAAGATTGAATATAATGTCTAACATTCATTGTAATGCTCTAAAAAAGTGTTAAATATATAGACAAGATAAGTATAAAAAAAATCCATTGGTCATGTTGCAACAAATCCAATGGTCATGTTGCAACAAATTCAATGGTCATGTTGCAACAAATCCAATGGTCATGTTGCAACAAATCCAATGATCATGTTGCAACAAATCAAATGGTCATGTTGCAACAAACTCAATGGTCATGCTTCAATAAATCCAATGGTCATGTTGCAACAAATAGCTCAAGAAGAGTTTTAGTTATAAAAGATTGATTGCTTTTTTCTTGGGTCAAATATGTGAATTCACGGGGAAAAAATCCGTTGATTTTTTTTTTAAATATATTTTGCTGTTCATATAAAAATAAAATAATAAACATACAATAAAACTTTTTCGTTACACAAAGAATGTATATAAAACAAAGAGGGGCTCAAAGAAGATGCGGATACTGGTGTCACCACAATACCTTTACAATAACATTTAAAACCCACATGGCTTTAGTAAGTTTACAATAAAATATTTTTCCTTTAAAATACTACGTGAAGAATACTCGTTAAAAACTCATACATGCATACATACTTATATATATAAACACACACACACACACACACATGTACAAACATTTTTTTTTTTAAGTGTAATTTATTTCGCCGTTAAAGAATGTTTACATTGCATATACACATATCAAAATTAATAACCACGTAAAAGTGGTTCGCAAGGAGTATTTCTGTAGGCTCCAAACACTATTCTGCATGCATGTTTTTGTTTGTTGTAGATTTTCTTTAGTTTTGTATAGCCAGTACTAGCCCACACAATATTACAGTAAGACAAATAGCTGTGAATAAAGGCAAAATACAATTTTTTCAGGGATGCTACATTTAGAAAAGGTTTAGCCTTATAAATCATGGCGATATTTTTTGAGAGTGTTGTTTCAATACTATTTATATGAGAATACCACAGTAAATTTTCATCCAGTTTTACTCCTAAAAAGTTTACGTTTGTTTCCCTTTTAATATAAGTATTATTAATTATAAGATTTGGTAATTTTATAGGTATGTTTTCTGATTTATTTACTTTATGGAAGAGTATATATTTTGTTTTATCCACATTTAATGAAAGTTTGTTACTTACGAACCATTCATTAACTTTACATAAATGTTCATTAACTATTTTAAAAAGTGTTTAATATCTCTGTGAGAATAAAAAAGATTGGATTCATCAGCAAACAAAATTAGGTCTAAAAGATTTGTTGCTAGGTATAAGTCATTTATGTACAATAGAAATAAGAGTGATCCTAAAATTGAGCCCCGAGGAACCCCGCAAGTTATGGAATATGGAGTTGTGTTATTTTGATCATAATATAAAAATTGCTTTCGGTTTGTTAGATACCCTTTGAACCAAAGTGAGTTTTTATTTTTCACTCTGTAGTTTTCAAGTTTTTTTATTAGAATATTGTGATTTACGGTATCAAAAGCTTTTGACAGATCAATGAATACTCCTAAAGTATAACAGTCATTATTAAAGGCGTTAGATATTTGATTTGAAAGTTCAACTATTGCATGTTCTGTGGATTTTTTTTTTTTAAACCAAATTGCTTGCAAAACAACATGTCGTTCTCAGTCAGATAATTATATAATCTATTATACATTATTCTCTCTAGCAATTTTGAAAAGCAAGGTAGAATGGATATAGGCTTGTAGTTTAAGATATTTGGCTTATCTCCAGATTTAAAAATTGGTGTTATACGGGCAGTTTTTTAGTTTGTCAGGAACAATACCTATTTTAAATGAAAGATCAAAAACATGAAATAAAGAAGGTTCAATAATATCAAATACTGATTTGACAATATCAATACTAATTTTATCAAAACCTTCACTTTTTTTACTTTTAAGACTGCTAAATGCAGCACTCAGCTCGCTAAGTTTTAAACTAGTTTCATTCATAAGTTTGTCATAAGTTTTTAAGTATGAATCAAAAGGAGTGGAGTTAGATGGAATTTTAGCAGCCAATTTTGGACCAATATTGACAAAGTAGTTGTTTAGTTCTTCAGCTATAATAGATTTATCATAAACTAATTTTCCATTAATTAAAAGATTTTTTGGCAGAGTGTTTTTTTTGTAATTATTTTTTCCAATTAAATCCTTAATTACATTCCATACTTTTTAGTGTTTCCGTTGTGTTTTTTTAATAACTGAGCATAATAAAGCTTTTTTGAGCATCTTTTTATTTTTTCGAATATATTTTTGTAATTTTTATAAGTTATTTCATTTTTATAGGATTTTTTTTTAAGATACTTTATATATAATTTTTCTTTCTTTTTTGAAGATTTTAGTAAGCCTATTGACATCCAGGGATTTTGAAGTGATTTGGTATTTATGATTATTTCTTTTTCTGGAAACGCTATTTCATATTGCTTGCAAAATTGACCAAGAAACAAGTTATAAGCATTGATAGCATCACTTGATTAAAAATTAAATTCCAATCAACATTATTTTTTAAACAGCATTGAAAATGCTTTAAGGTGTTTTTATTCATCTGTCGCCGAAATATTGTGGATTTTGTGGCAATATTGTTAATTAAAATGTTATTGGTTGCTAAGAATGTTGGAAAATGATCCGATAAATCAGTCTGAATTATTCCTGTGAAAAGAGGACTATTATAAAAACTGTTAGTTATGATGTTATCAAGTAGAGTAGAAGACTTTTTTGTAACTCTTGTTGATTTGTTTATTGTTGGAATAAAGTTATTTTCTAAAAGAGTGTTTATAAAATTCATACTCTTACAAAACATACTTACATATATGTCAGAAATTAAGGAGATGCAATTTCATTTGTCGTTTAAAAGAGAAAATAATTTTCAAATTTTTTGTATTATTATTTATCAATTGTTTCCATAATGACGGGTCTTGGCTAATAATTGAGAGTTTCGACACTTGTGATTTTACTCAAGTGATAGTTATGATTGGTATTTGTTTAATATATAGATGGCGCGTTGTTAACTCACCTGTAAGTTACTATATATATATATATATATATATATATATATATATATATATATATATATATATATATATATATATATATATATATATATATATATATTATATATATATATATATATATATATATATATATATATATATATATATATATATATATATATATATATATATATATATATATATACATATATATATATATATATATATATATATATATATATATATATATATATATATATATATATATATATATATATATATATATATGTATATATATATACATATATATATATATATATATATATATATATATATATATATTAGTATCAGTATTGATAGGGACTATCTTTTAATTTGCAAAGACTCTAATAGTCACATACTTGGCTTGGGGGTATACTTACGCAAAAATAGACCTATTTGTCAAGAAATCAGGTTTGAATCCTTTGACCATAATTTTATGTGCTTCTGCTTAGCACCTCTTTACTCTATTGCCTTTGTCTTTATTATACAATTTTCTACTTCTTCTCAAGATTGCACGTTTTTAGATAATCAAGTCCTTCAAACTAATCAATTTATAATCAAGTTCTTCTAACTATCATTCAATCAGTTTTTTATCTGTTATTCGCAAGGTTTTTGAGTCTTTGATCAACAAATTTCTAACATTCCATCTTCATTCAAATAACTTACAATAAAACAATCAAAATGGTTTTTTAATGCTCTTGCTCTACGGTTGATTTGCTGACTGTTGTAACTTTAAAGATTTTATTGTGCGTTAGATAAAGGCAGCGAGGCTATTACTCTTGGCATATCTAAAGTTTTTGAAAAAGTTTGGCATGCTTTACGTCTTCTTGAATTTTTGTTCACTACTCAACTCTCTATAGAAACCAAATATACAATCAATTGCTAAGTTAGCATCTGCTACGGTTGCTTTTCTTTATCATGCTTGCCATTTTCTGACTCCTGATTCCATTCTCTACTTCTACAAATCTCTTATTCGTCCCGGTATGGAATACTATTGTCAATTTTGGGCTGGTTATTCTAATTCAAGAATCTTCTAGACAAGGTCCAAAAAGGTTTTGTAAACGTAATTGGATCCGCTCTACCTATCAAGCTAGAGCTTTTCTTTAGTTGCTAAAAAATTGCATCTCTTTCCATTTTCTACAAATACTATCAATGTCGCTGCTTAAAGGACAAAAATTCATTCTCGTTTGACTTGTCATTCCTTGTTCTTTAACTCTATTCTCTCTTTTTTTTAATAACTTGTAATCTAATAGTGGTTTCTTGCAGCTCAATAGGAAATGAATCAGAATTGAAAAAAAAAAGATAGCAAAATTTCTAACCAAAAAATTGATTTCAAGTCAGAAAAAATTGATTAAAAAAGCTAATACTGTTATTTGTACTAAAAGATTTTGAAGAATGCAGTTAACGTACTTAACCATTTTAAAGAACGCCATTAACGAGCTAGACGATTATTTGCATTTATTTAAAAGAAGCTGAATTTATATAAAAGAAGTTGTTTATTGAATTATTTACAAAATGCTAGGCATAGGAATCTTAGAATGCTAGGTGAATAAAACTTAATTAAAAAAAAAAACAGAAAAAGTTTGTTTTTATTCGCTTTCTTCTTGACGTTATTAAATGAACATTTTGCCTGTGGTATAATTTTGTATAGTTCTACGATCCACCTTCAAAACCTTGTTTGCTTTAAAAATTAAAGTACAAGTACGTTTTAATATTTGTTTTTAGTTGTGAATAAATAAGAAGCGGAAAAGTCTTCTAGCCTTAGAGTTAAATTAACTATTAAATCAAGATTCAATTTTTTAAGAAATTTCATAGAGATAAAAAACAAGCAGTTAAAGAAAGCAGTTGAGTGGCGTCAAATCAGAATTAAACGTGGTTGGTCCGCGATCTATTCAGAACAATTTCCACTAGTTGAAGATCTAAGAACAAACATGAAGTTGAAGATCTAAGAAAAAACATGAAGTTGAAGATCTAAGAACAACTAACAAATAACTTGATGGTATAATTGAACTTGGGAGAGAGAAGGAAGAAGAAGAAAGAGAAGGAATATTCCTCAACTGTTACCAAAAATGAGGAAGAGTTGCTAGTTTGTTATTTAAAAAATAAGAATAGATAGTACACATGGTTGAAAAATAAAACTTTTTTCTTACCTTTTTTTTTTTATGATTATTGCATTAACAAACTAATCTTATAGTGTTTATTTATTTGGTAATTTTTATTTGTAATTTCATTTATTTAGATGCCTCAAAGGTTTAAACAAATCAGAGTTTACAAAATCAATGCTGAATGTTTTGGGAGTAAGAAAGCAAGGATTTAGAATCCTCCGGGGAGGCCAGATTATTGAGCTTACACCAAATGTTCAGCGAGCACTTCAAATAAAGAAACTTAGCAAGTCTTTTTGAAAGCTTTAGGATGCAAAATATTAAAAATGCCTCACAAAAAGAGACAGGAAACTGTATCTATAAATTTTGTCCTTAACTGCTCAAAAGAAATGACGTGAAACCATTTAATCGAGTTAGCTGAAAAACTTATGAAAAGTAACATTTTCATTAATGCAAATCAATAAGAGACAGGTGTAAGGAAGAGAGATATTGATACCACTAGACTTTACAAACCATAGTTTACAAACCCCCCAGTTTGTAAACTATAGAGTTGATGGTACTCTAAATGATTTAGCTTATGCGAGTACTGCCAGAAAAGGGGAAAGATTTTAAAAGATGATATGTGAAAAGAGGGAATGCGTACCTATACATCCTTTTATTTCCTCTGGAAGAGGTATAGCAAAGTGTTAAGGGAAAAAGGATTAGTGCCAACATGGTTTCGAAGGAAGTAGTTAATCGAAATCTAAATCTTCTAATCTCCACAAGTGGCAATGGCTGCCAAGATCACAGTACAGTTTTAAGTGCATACTAAATGTTTGACCACTATTTAGAAAAAAAACAATATAAAACGGCCTGCCATTTGTGTGCACGAAAGTGCAATGGAAGTGCCATAAAAGCTTATCAAACAATATCTGATAAATAAATATCAATTGAAGAAATACCTTATGTTGCCTGTAACTAATGTAGGAACTAAAATGAACAAGGAAAATGTTTAAGTTTTCCCGATCCACGGCTCAATGGAGGTGGAAAAAATATACGGTTCTATCAATCAAAAAAGACAAAGCCAAAAAGGAGCAAAACAATAAAATTTATGCAGCAACAACAAATTATTATATTCTATAAATGTAAGGAAGAAGGTACATGCAACAAGAATGTTTGTGCTGCGACTCAGCTTCAAGAATGCTTGCGTTTCCATAACGTTTTAAAATCTACATGCATTAAAAGTCATGTCGAGGTGAAACAGGTTCAAAACCATATATAACCAAACCATTTACTGAAAAAGGAACAACTAAATGTTTTTAGTTTAAATCTGATAAAAATAACGTTGAAGATTTCTTTCCTGCCTCAAATTCCTTCCAGAATACAACGTATCGTTCTTTTTTTGCTAATTTTGGATTGTAGCTTATATAGATCTTTTTTTTTTTAGCATTTTTTTATTCATTATATGATTTTTTTTTTAAATTGTTAATGTTACATTTTATTTTCAACTTCTTCAACAAATCAATGAAGTTTATAATACAGTATTTTGAATCGGTACCTCAAAAGGCTAGGTAATTAAAAATGCAATTTTAAAAAAGTTGGATTTTTTCTGTGCACGCATCTTTTTAGCACTGTTTATTAGAGCCTTAAAGCAACGTTTCTGATAACATTATGCAAACTGATTTTCATAAGGGCTCAAAAAACTTAAAATTGTTTAAAAGTTTTTTTTAATGGCTAGTGACTTTTTTTAATGGCTTTTTGATGACTAGTTGACGTTCAGGTTATTGATGGCTTTAATGGCTTTTTGATGGCTAGTTGACGTTCAGGTTATTCATGGCTTTCATTAGTTAATAGAAAATTTCGTGTTTTATGTTTTTAATTAAAAACCTGTTGTTCTGAGGTCCTGCTGCATTATTAGGTCCCTTTACCTGTATATTATACTTTCTAAAATTAAGCTATCTATCAAAATGTCACAATGTTTTGTATTTGATTTTATTAAATATATGTTTTGAGAAGGGATAAAAATTTATGTTTTATCATAATTTCATTTTGCAAAAAGAAAAAATTAGAGTATTAAGGAGTAGTAAAGTATTAACTAAAGAATTTGTTACTAAAATTTACTCAAGCGATTAACTAGACAATATGTTTAAAGATTAAGCGATTAACATTATGTTTAAAGATTTTGTGTTAACTTAAAAAAGTCCAGCGTAAATTCACAAAATGTTTTGGACATTATAATTTCTACAACCTTTAACAAGAATCTCTACAAGCTTTAACCACTGACAAATTTCTATTATTTTTGATGTTTAAAATCTCGTTTTTACTGGAATATTTGGCAAATTCTTAAATCGCAGCTGAACTATACTGATCTTAAAAGTAAATTTTCTGAATAAATAACACAAAAGTATTAATTAATTTAAATCAACTTGCAATATATACATCATCTTAAATAATATTTTATGAAACTTTAGTAGTTTTTGTAATTTGCAGAACAGAGGTTAATATACGAAAAATCATCAACTAATTATCACGGTTGAGGACAAATACGTTTTATCAAATTCAAATACAAATATGTAAATTCTAGATTTTCAAATACAAAATCAAATACAAATATATGCAATTAAAAAAAATACAAATACTTGCAATTTAAGTCAAGACAAGACTGATAAAATGGTCTACTATATAGAAAAATGAAAACAAGTCATTTAACAAATATCTCCTAGAAACAAAATTTTAATTTATTTTGTGTTAAAAATGAAAAAAATAACGAAACCCTTGTATTTTCAAAAAAAAACTGATTAACCTAGTTAATGGTTATGCAAATATATGTATGGCTATCCTAGTTTATGGTTAACTGTAAATACATTTTAATCATATAAAAATACAAATATTTAAGACAAATTTTTATCAAATACAATTTGAATAAAAGTATTCCAAATTAGCCCATTTTTACCAAATAGAATTACAATACGTAATTGGACCTGGCTCTGCTGTAAAGGTGATAGAGCTTGTCTTGTTTTGTTGCTTGATTTCTTAAAGTACATGTGTTTGTTGATGCTGAAGCATTTAAAGTACATGTTAAAATTTTGTTATTTTGAATTAAAATATTAAAAAAATTAAATATTGGGGTCAGAAGCTTTCACTATGGAGTTCAAACGTGAAAAACGTGAAAGAAACAATAAAAGAATTTTTTTGGGAAAAAATAATAATTTTTTTGGAAAATATAAATATTTAATTTATGCAACTTCCAACCTTTGTTTCATATAAAAAATTTCAACAGAGTATTTTATCATCATCAAAAAATAAGTAAAGTAATTTAAAAAAAGTAAAGAACCATCTAAAAAAAAAAAAAAAGAACCGTTTTATTTTTCTTTTAAATCATAATCAACTATTCGTGAGTTTGTTTTACTTAAAAAGCTCTCACAATGTTTTTTAAATATTTTTTTATTTTAATAAGCTTTGCACTCATTTTTCAATTTTAATTCTGCGTAAATTTTTGGAGGTATTTTATTTCATTATAGTGAAAAAAATTTATAATTGATTTGATTTGATTTAAATTTATTAGAACAGTAATACATTTAAATGCTCTTCCGTGGTGCTCTTCCGTGGTGCTCTGTGACAAGACCGCTAGGTCTTCTTCGGGCACCTTAAACAAAAATTAAAAAAAAAAGAAACAAAAATATATATATTTAGGACTCTGACGGCGTGTCCGACAATAATAAAGTAAATTAAATAAATTAAATAAAGTTTCCTCTAAATTACTGTATATTTATTTAAATCTTGTTATGATACTTTTAGATTTCATAAAAAATTTAATGTTTTTATGTTAATTATATTTATATTGTGTCCAATCATAGATATATATGTTAATAATTAAATCATAATGTTTTTAAACAAAAACGTACTAGTTAAGTTTAAATTTAAAAAAAATTATCGAGCAAATAAAATTATTAAAAATTTGAGCAACTTTGCTCAAATTTTAATCATATAAAGCTGAGCAATTGCTCAGCGTTTTTGGAGTAAATTGCTCAGTGGATAAAATTTATAGCGATTTTGCTAAAACGCTGTTTAGTGTTTTCCGCTCTTAGCATTTTCCAAAAACGCGGAGTAAAAGTAATTGCTTTTTTTTTTATTCACTCGGCCTAATGTTTCATAAACGTTTTGAGGGATTTCAATGGGAGAAAGAGATTGTTAAAGATAGTTACTTGTTAAAAAGATTTTGTTAGCACAATGATACTATGCGACTCAAACTTGAAATAGCAACTTAGATGTTTTATGGTTGTGCCATAGAACGAACCATAGCCTATGGTTGTACGATTGAACTTACCTTTAGTTTTTACATGGCAATTGCTGACGTATATTTTTCCCTATTAAACATAATGCATTATTTTTAAAAATGTTCGCTTATTTTGTTTGTGTTTCTTTATTGTATTTTTTAACAGAAAAAATAACTTTCTTTTTACTTTTGAATATTTTTACTATCTAAAATAATAAATAAGATATATATCATTTATAATTAATAAGATCCAATAAGTTACGTTAATATATTTATAATTTTTATCTATCTTATATATGAATATAATATATAATTTTTATCTATCTATTTATAATAAATAAGATCCAATAAGTAATGAGAATATATTTATTTATATATTTTTTAAATCAAATGGACACTTTAAGAAACGTTATTTTTTTTAACTGTTTTTTTTTTTTTTTCTATAAACAATAACTTATATATTTTATGTTGTCGATTTCTTTTTAAATCTAATATTAAAGTTTTATTCATTTTGTATTTACAATTTTTATTTGTTAATTGAATTATTTCACTAAAGTATAATTGCTGTTATAAATTTGTTATTCTACTCAAGTTGTGGTTATCAATATATTATTTTTAAAATCATTTTTTTAAGATGGCAGAAAAGATTTTCGTTAACAACCCTAATATTTCAAATACCAACTCGTTGAATCAAAGCAGTCGTTCAAACAAGACCTTTAATCTTGAGCAATCGAGTAAACTTATAAATATCGATGCTACTAGCTTAAATGACCTTTTTAAACGCGCACATTCGGAAAATCAGCGCGATGTTTTAGAGCCAGTTGTTTTTGAAAATAATCATAATAAGCCTCCAATTATTCCCAACGGATTAGATCAGGAAAGAAAAGAGGATAGCCGTTTAAATTCACTTGAAGTAAAAAAAGGTCCTTCAATAAGTGATTTTAAAAATTTTAATAAAGTCAACGACCATGTGATAGGCATTAAAACGCGTAGCAAGTTTTTGAATTACAAAATAAGTGACATCGATTTACGCTCGTCAAGCCATTTAAACTTTGGTGATAAACTTGAACAAAAAAGAATATTTCGGAAAAAAAATCATAACATAGAAGAAATTGGAGTTCAGTTACCAACTAGTTATAGTAGTCTTGACAACGCATATTCTAAAAATAATCAATTTGAAATAACAACTACTGATTCCCCTCTGTCCTCAAAAATAAACATAAAGAACATTCAAAAATATTCAATAAGAAATTTTTTAAAATCTCCACAGTCCCCAGTTGCTCAAGAATATAAACAATTTGCTGACGAAAAAAACACAAGTAGTCAAATTGAATACAATGCTTTTGATGAAACAAAAACATCCCTTAACAACTTTAGTCTAGATGAATATATAAATAACACTGGTTTAAAAAATACATTACCTATAAAAAATTCGCAAGACGACGAAAAAAACAGTGAACTATTGAAATTGAATCGTTTAAAGAAACGTTTTAATAGTATTAAACAACGAAAAGATAAATTATATTCGGTAAAATCGCCTCAATCAAATCAAAGTGAAGCAATGAATAGTGCGTTTGAAACGCAAAAGAAACTAATTCACAATAACATGAATAATTTATATTTCGAAAAGAGGTTTTCTATTTATAAAATAAAAAGCGATGCCATAAAGAAAAACAAAGATGTAGAGAATAATGTTACTAACCTTGAAGGGCAAACAAAGTATGCGCAAGATTCAATAGAATACCATTCACCGAAAGAAACACTTGAGGAGTCAAACTTAGTAGATAGTAGAGGTTTGATTATGAAAGTAACATCGACGCCAAGGGAAACTCCTCGCTATTCCTCAAAAGGTAAATTATTTTGTATTTATGAACTAGACTAAAGATGTAATTATGATATTTCGATAAATAATCAGTTGCTAGGCAATAGTTGCTAGGCAGGCGATGTAATTATATGGGGCAACATGACTCTTTATGTGGTTATTTAATTGTAAGAATAATTAAAACAAACTTTTATAAGTTGTGTTTATCATCTCAAGCTTTTATATAAAATTAAAGCTTATAATATTAGCTTTTATTGATTATATATATATATATATATATATATATATATATATATATATATATATATATATATATATATATATATATATATATATACATATATATATATATATATATATATATATATATATATATATATATATATATATATATATATATATATATATATATATATATATATATATATATATATATATATATATATATATTATATTATATTAAAAAGATGATATTATTATCTCTTAAATATAATTGTTTTGATTTGACTATATGGTACTCTTTTTTTTTTAACAGCAGATTTATTATAATTTTTTTGAATTGTGTTGAAAATTTATTTTAAAGTCTTGGCAAAGCATTTTTAGCAACTTCAATTCATCGATTGCAATGAGAAAAACAAAAAAAGTATAAGTTTCTGGTTATGCCATAGTTTTTAATCTAAAACGATAGTTTCTAATTTAAAACGATAGTTTCTAACCTAAAACGATAGTTTCTAATCTAAAAAGAAATTCTGAAAAAAAAATAAAAAAAGCTTATGATAAATAGAAATCTTTTTTATTTTTTTTTTATGTAACAAATGTCAAGTCATGTATTTTTGTTTTTTTCTAAACAATTTTTCAAATCAGTTTTTCTAAAGAAAAAAATTAAAAATAAAGAAATTAAATTACTAAATTAAGTTGAACATTTAAAAAAAAAAATCTTTCATTTTAGGTAACATTATCTTTTGTTTCATATTTACTTTATATTACATATTTACCATTTTTTTACATTAATTTTCAAATAATAACTTCAAACATTGTTTATAAAACAAATCCATTTTTGATAGAGAGTATCCAGAGAGATAAAAGGCGTGGTTAAAAAGTTTTTTTTACATCGGTTAATATCTTTATATGTTTAAAAAGTCATATTGATTAATTCATCTTAATTAGGTGTTTTAACTATTTCAACTACATTTTTTATTTGGATTACTTACATCTCTGTTGCCAAGAGACCGCATGTTTTGCCTTGAGATGCCGTGCAATCTACTTTTTAAGTAACGATTAATTTTATTTTTCCTTTTAGTTTTAAAATGCTCTTTTATTAATTTTAATATAAAATAGCATTGGTCTTTTATTATTTTTTATTTTATTATTATTGGCCGATTATTTAAGGAATGAAGCTCTCAGAGCTTCACTTCTAAAATAATCGCAAGGCTTACCAATAGAATACCAAGAAAATAAAACAAAGTTTTTATTGTACTTTACTCATTATTGCACGCAACACTTTTTTTGATTTACATTGCAATAATTGAAATATCTTGGGTAGTTACGCATGCTTTTGCATTATAAGCATGTGTTCTTGACCGCCGTGCAGTGCGTTTATGGAACATTCCTATGAAAAAGATGTCAACAAACATAATTTTTTTATTTATAAGGATGTTGGGCTTTAAAAAAGTAAAACAAAAACTTAAAAATTGACCAATAGGTTGTTTAGAAGAAGTTAAAGAGCCATACGATAATATTGTTGTGTGTAACCACGTTACACCAAAGGCTGTTGTGTTTACATTTCCGCTGACTAAAATGCCAAACCGCTGGTAAAGGGTGATTCAGTTTCAAAAGCAGCATACTTACATATATTTAATAATACGCAAACACATAATAGTACATAAACAACAATAACAAAGAAGGTGAGAACTCAATACTGACTAGAAGTCATAATGTCAATACTGACTAGAAATCATAATGTCAAACACTGACTTCTAGTCATACTGACTAGAAGTCAGTATGCCAAAAAAAAAGTTGTATTATCGATAAAGCTATTGAGGAAGAAAATATGCACTAATACTGGTTCTTAAAAACTTTTGTGAAAATTGATACTATTAGTTGACCCATGTTTTATTCCATCTTTGATAAATATAGACAAGCTATTAGAAAATTTGTTTTTATACTGTATGATTCGAGAAACTCCTGAGGCACTTTTAAACTCTTTTCATCTACATATTTTCCTGATGGCTCAGAGTTGGACTTATTGTGGCACTATAAACCTGAAAAATTGAAAAACGAGAAAAATTGTAAAACAGTTCGGTATAAATATATAAAAAATTATTATAATTGCTTAAGTCAAATAAGTTGAACTTGATATTAAAAATGTACCTAAGACGCGTAGCAGCATAAATGATAATTTTAAATTGAGAATGATTAAATTTTCAGTTTTCAATTAAAATCCTATTTACAATAGAGTACCACGTATTTTTTAAATAAATTTTACTTTTACCTTAAGGTACGTACTGCAACTGCGTATGCACATTAGAATATTTTACGCTGATAAATCACAAATACTAATATAAATTAAAACATTTGAGTTATTCAAACCAAAACGAAGCAAAAAAACTTGCCTTGAAATTTATTTTAATTTATATTTAATTTTTTAAATAATTTATATTTAATTAACTTATTTTATAACTTTTTCACCCATTTAAAGTGATGCTACTCTTATTTCTGTAATAAACTAAAAAAAAATTTGAAAAAATTTGCATAATTAATTTAACTGTTTTTAATTAGAAAAAAAAAGAATATTATTTCTAGGGCCCTGCGAATCGGCAGTTTTTGTTTCGAATCGAATCTCGAATCAATGCAGGTTTTGATTCGCAATTCGAATCACGTTTCGATTCAACATTATGAAATTTAAATTTAAGTATTTTTTATTTAATAATATATATTTCAAAATAAAATAAAAGAATTGTATAATCTCTTTATTGAAATTGTATAATCTCTTTATTGCCCTGGTTAACCTTTTTAATGACTAGTAAAAAGGGTATTTAAGGAACGTTAACGATAATAACGGAGGGCGATTAGATCAAAAAGATTAACTGAAAAATTCCTTAAAGTTTATACTTAAGCATTTGGGAATTTATCAATTTTTTTTTTGAGTTCCATTCTTTATATAAATATGAAAAAAACTTTCATAAAATTCATTTTACCTAAACCTTCATAAATTAATTTAAAAAATGTGTTGAATATATAAATTCTTTTTTAAGTTTAAGCATACTTGGTACAATCCTTTTACGTTTTTAAACTGCATTAGTTGCAATCACCTGAGTTTTATCAATATATTTAGAACCGAAAGAATAACAAAATGTTTAACGTTAGTTTTTCAAATTAAGTTTTACTATTTACTTTAATTAATTTTATATTTATAATGTAATATTAAAATAATAATATAATATTTATGTTTTTACTATTTTATTAATTAGTTAAAATCTTAATAATGATTAAATTTTATTTTAAAAAATAATCAATGTGCTGACTGACTGAAATAAAGGGGAGGGAGTATTTTGATATTTAAATTTAATTAATAGACATAGTTTTGAATTATTTCAGGAGAATCAAATGGTTATCATCAATTAGTTATACCGACTTCCATTGGTAATGTTAACTTGCGAAGCAATGATAACGAGGCCAATTTCATCATTGAATCTAAAATAAATAATGACTTTTTCTTCCAAGAATTAAACGAAGATGAAGACGGTAAAAAAAGCATTCATTTTAAACTTGAAAATATACTTAAAGAAAGAATGAGCTCAATTAATGGTAAAGTACACGAGAAAAAACCAGTAGTAAACCAGCAACTGTTCTTAAACAAACATGAAACCTCAAATGAGGTTGTTAACGATAGAATACACACTTACTTAAATAGTAAAATGACCGAAAATTTAGAACATTTAAAACAAAGTTCAATCCATTCTTCAAATTCGCCCAATTTTATTAA
Source organism: Hydra vulgaris (assembly GCF_022113875.1). NCBI lineage: Eukaryota > Metazoa > Cnidaria > Hydrozoa > Anthoathecata > Hydridae > Hydra > Hydra vulgaris. The sequence goes on from NC_061169.1 coordinate 22,122,756, forward strand.
CTCTGCAGTGGAACAGAATTTGAATGAAAAGAAAAAAATGCCAACTCCTTACCAGACTCTTCGATTTAGCACAGAGGATAAAGAAGAACTAAAAAAGCGCGAAACACTAATAAACGAAATAAAAGCAGCGGTTTTGTTAAGAACTATTGAAGCCACGTCTAAAAAACCGCAAGAAGTTTACACTCCTCATAAATTATTGGCCAATGTCGATTTTATTGACCATACACACAATGGAATAGAAGCTCGGAATATAGTTTCCGTTAACTCTGAGTTTTCTGGTTATTCCGAACTTTCTGAAAATTTAAAAAGTAAACCTGACGATCAGCTCATAAAAACCAAAAATGCAAATAACTCTTTTGAAAGTTTTGTTATGACCCATGGTAAAAAGTCTTCAACAAGTAGAGTTCAATCTCCTACTTTGGTTTTAAAAATGAATAACTTTTCTCCCTCAAACAAATCAACAAGTCCAATCCACAGCGTCATAACCTCTCCTAAACAAGAACATCTTTCAAACCATGTATATTCTTTAAATGAATCGCAACCTGACAAGTCAGTAAAAAAAGTTGACTTGCGGCCAATTAACAAAGGCGCCGTAGTTGAAATGTTAAACTTTCATTTATTAGATAAAAATGGTTGGGATCGGCTTGATGAGACAAGACGTTTTCTATCGGAAAATCAATTTACTCCCCAACACTCAAATTTATTAGATGATGAAAATAATTTTATAAAATTGGGTACAATGAATGACGAACTCGGACATTCTAGACATTATCAATCTAATAGTCCGCGGACGTTTAGTTTGACAGATTCTGAATTGCTCGTTGGACTTCAGATTAGTTCAGGAGAAACTAATCGTTCGGAAAAAAACACAAAAAGCAGCGAGGTTAACGGAGGTAATACGGAAAGCTACATTTCTAAAACTGTTACAGATTCAAGGCAATTATTGTTATTGGAAAATTACGAGATTAACAAATTAGATGCCAAAAATGATACCTCTAAAATGGTTATGGAAACGAAGCAATTATTGTTGCGGGAAAACGATTGGTCAAATAACAACTATCAAAAATATCAGTTTAAAAATACAAAAATGGTAGGTTCTCAATTTAACTCACTCGATACAAAAAATGTCAAAAACACTAAGTCAAGAGTAGTAAATGAAAATACATATTTAACAAAAGACGAATCTAAATTTGTACAACCATTTTCTAATGGCTTTGTAAAAAGTTTAAGTTCAAGTGATTTAGAACAAAAAAACAATCCATTTGAAATTGATTCAAAAAAATTCCTTACAAATAAAGCATTTATAAAACAGCACGATAGCGCTAAGTCTCCAAAACTCGTTAGAAGTAATTCTTTCATAAAACACTTTGAAAACAATGAGCCAGCAAAACTAGATAATATTTCAAAAAATTGGTATGAAAACAACGAAAAAGAAAAACCTGAAACAAGTTACATTTTACAAAAACAACTTGCAAACAATGAGCCATTGAAAATAAATAAAAGTTATACCTTGCCGAATAAATTCAAAATCAGCGATTCAGATAAATTAGATAAAACGAATAAAACTTTAAAAATACTCTACGATAACAATGACTCAGCAAGCCAGAAACTATACGAAATAAATAACAACTCAAGTGTTTATGAAAGCAACGCTAAAAGTATAGCTAATAATGTGGAGCAACAATACCCATCATTTAAAACTCAAAACGCATTCTTTTCTGATGCATCATGCAATAACACCTGGTTACATCAAATTTCGCCGGATACAAAACGGACCAACGAAAACTATACTACAGTCAATATTGGAAAAGTTACCATTCCTAAATATTTAGAGGTTGATACGTCAACAAGGTCAACAAGACCAACAACTCCAACGACAAAAACAGATCCCCTAAAAACTCAAATTACAGATGATTTATTTGAAATTAAAATGAACTCAGCAAACACTGATCCATTAACTAACGAAAACGGTTTGGCAACATCCAAACCCTCTACTCCTCGCAAACTTAGCTTAAGACTTAAACAGTTGTTTTCACCTACTCAAAAAAGAAAAGAATCACTATTTAGCTCTGATGAAGATATATCCCGTCGTAAAAATATAAATAAAACAGGAGGGCTTGGTTTTCAAAGCAAGTCTCCATTAAACAAGAGCGAGGATGATATCTATGAGAATTTTATTAGCAACGAAGAGTGGAAAGGAATGAAAGACTCCTGGAAATCAAGAGCATGGAATGCGTTCAACCCGGGTAGTTTACGATCAAAAGACGATCTAGATAGCTTCTCTATTAAAAAGCAACCAAAAATTAGAAAGCCGTTATCAATAAATACGTTTTCACAAAGAATTCGTAAAGATAAATTGTCTGTGACAGAAATTCCGATTTCTTTTGTAAGCAAAAATCAAGCAAAAATAGACGCAAACGTAGAGTCGTTAAGTATTAGAAATAACAAATATAAAACAAAATAACACAAATAGTAAACTTTTTAGCATTCTCATGAAAAATGAAAGTTAATTAAAAAATTGCTGTTTATTCTTTATTTGTAAATCGAGTTTAGGAAAGTAACTAGTAAAATGATAAAAATTACAAGAAATCGTAAACTACTAAACTAAATGACAAACTATTAGTTATTAAATATTTTAAGAATTTTTCTCAAATATGATTTTCTATTTTTTTTCTAAAACTATTTACTATCCTGGTCATAAAGGTTACTCAAGCAAACTTATCGGTCTTGTCACAAAGCACTGTGGAAGTGCGTTTAACTATGAAATTCTCACTCATGTCGCAAAAATGTTTAGAGTTGATATCAAACCCCGGACCTCTCAGTAGCAAGCTCATTAAACACCGTGTTATCTATCTTTTTTTACTTAAGATTGACAAAAAAACATTTTATTACTTAATAAAATATTAAGCAAAAAATTTATCCTTATTGTCAGATAATCTGCAAGGTAATATGCAGCCGTGGCGCAATGGTTAGAGTTCTGGCTCAAAATCAAGAAGTTTGAGATTCGACGTCGGTTTTAGCCCAATATGCGATATTTGTCGCCGTATTTTTAAGTTGATTGCTTTTTCCGCGGTTCCCTTTTGATAAGATCATAAGGATTTTTAGGAGCATCTTAATCACACACAAAAAAAAATCTGTTGAAACTAAGGTCAACATAAACTACAATCCAATAGCTTCAAAAATTTTCATATTAAAATAAAGATATTTTATTACATACCATATAAAACAAAAAATAAATTTACAATTTTTACAACATAAAAAGTTTAGAATCCATAACAAACCTTTCAGGAATCTTGTTCTATTGCAAAGTCAATTATTGCTATTTAGGTTCTCAGAAAACATCTTGTCTGAATGTAATTTTTTCCTACCCAATAATAGTAAATTTTTTTTTTGGTTGCACGTAATATAAGTTATTTTTTAAGTTTTTTCTTTTTTCAGAAACATATAAATTCAATTAAATCACTTCATGTTAAATAATAATTCTATTTACATCAAAACTTCTTAAATTCAAATTGACTCTGCTTGCTGCTCGAGTACATTTATAGAGTCTGATTCCCTAAAGTTTGCATTATTGTTGTTCTTGCAATCAAATCTTCTATGTTAACTTCATTCTATGACTTTTTGCTATTGAATTTTCAATTTAAATTAGTAATAAAAATTTTAGGGAATATTTTGCAGAATATCTTTATATAAGAAATAGCACAAGAAATATTGAACACAAAAGGAAAATCATAAACTAAACAAATTAAAAGATATTTTTTTGAATCTTCTGAACTTTTACGTTTGCAAATTAATAAGAAAAAAATTTATTACATCTCTTTTTAAAAGTTTTATTTAAAAAGAAAAACTAAAAGTTGACATTTCATTTAATTCGACATATTCCTATAAATAGTATTATTTTTAGGTTGTTGTTTTCATTATTCAAATTTTATCCACTCTTTTTTTTTTTTTAATTTCATAATCAGTTGTTGGAAAATTGATGATAATTGGCGTTTGTTTTAATCTGTGAATATTCAAAAATTATCTATAATTATTATTACTAAAGGGCTTCGAAATATTGCCAGAGATTATGAAATATTGCCAGAGATTTCAAAGAACTTTAAAGATTACTTTAAAAACGCTTCCAATTATTATAAACTATCGAAAGTAAATCGAGATGAGCAACACTTTGTTAAGCAACGTATTGCTCATCTCGAATTACTTTCGATTAGCTGCAATGTCTTCATAGACTAATCTAATTACATATATTTCGTGTAGCTTCGTTTGACTTATAAAACAGATAGTACCGTAAATTGTTTTTAACTTCGTTCATTTTCTGCGAGGTACAGATGTTAAAATGCAAAAATGTTAATCAGCTTAATAGCCCGTTAACACCCTATATACACCAAAATTATAAAAAATTTTCAAAGTTTCTAGAACTTTTAGGTTTTTAAGAAAACCTAGGTAAAGGGTTTTAAGAAAAACTGCTTGCATGGCGGACATTTGATAACTGCTTTATTGAATTACTGTATATTTCATATAAAATGCATTGCGTACATTTGCGTTGGATAATAATGGTAATAATTTAGTGTATGGTGACAAAATTATGAATAATATTTATATTAGTATATTTATATAATTAGATTAGATATTTATAATTAGATTGTGTTTCTCTACTATGAATTATATTCACAGTTAAATAATACAGTTGTTTAAATGTCTAGATATTGCAGGTTGTAAGTAATGTTACAGAATATCTTGTCGCGCCACCTCTTTTAACGTTCATTTTTTTGCTCCATCAGAAAACTCAATCTCCAATTAATTATTAATGATGGTTAAACAATAAATGTTTGTTAAGCAGATGTCTTAAATATGCTATTGGTGGATTGCCTTACATACATACCTATACATAAATAACTGTACATACATTCATACATACATACATACATACATACATACATACATACATACATACATACATACATACATATATACATACATACATACATACATACATACATACATACATACATACATACATACATACATACATACATACATACATACATACATACATACATACATACATACATACATACATACATACATACATACATACATACATACATACATACATACATATATACATACATACATCAGTAGTTATTATTATATTCAACATTAAGTTTCCGACATATTTCTGCTCTGACTCGAGCACTTAGTTTTCTTGGAACGTATTGAGTAATATCTGCATGAATTACTTTTTTTCGCTCTTCTGATGTTGATTTCAGACTAATTTGTGAACTTGAACAAGAATCATTTGAAATGTTAAAGGGGAGCATAAAAGGAATTGGCTCGTTAACATTGGAGTAAGAGCGTTTTAGGTTTCCTTTATTTTCGTTGTTTAGTAAACTGTTATCATAGTTATTTGTAATGTAAATTGGGCTATTAGTTATTTTGTTTAAAGAGGTTTTCTTATAGATTTTGTTGATTCCAGAGTTGGTCTCTGCAAAACCTTTTAAAGTGCTGTCTTTTGTTTGAAAAAGTGCTGCTTCCAGTTCAATATTAGAATCTGAATGAGGAGACAACAAAATTTTTGGTAACAAAATTGACTTTGATAATTCGTCTTGAAGTTTGACTTTTGTGTTTATTTTTGGAGAATCAAAGTATAGAGACGGTAGTCCATAACGACGTGATTTTGAGTTACGCTCATTATCTAAAAAAAAAATATTGTTAAGTAAAATATTAAAAAAAAAAATATATTGTTTAGTAAAATATTTGAGTAGATTTTTATAAAAAGATTTTAAAATCAAAAACGAAAAAAATGTTTATCAAAATAATATTGATATTATGGTTTTTTTGCTTATTCGGCTTGTTTTTATTTTTTTACTTTCTTTATTTGTTTTATGTGCTATGTTGGATTTAATTAATTGTATTTTACATATCGGTAAATAGTTTTATTAATAACAGACGGTTATTAAAACTTACCGCATTTTTCGTTAAAGTTTAGTATATCTTGATCTATTAAGAGTTTACTCCTATTTTTAGGTAGCTTCATGCTTGCTTTTGCATACGAATAGTAAAATGTGAAGTTATTACCTATAACGGATATAGGCAGTGCAACCACTAGAACTCCAAACGTTGCACAAAAAACGCCTACAATTTTACCAACAACTGAGCTAGGTATTATATCTCCATATCCAACAGTGGTCAGAGTGATTATGGCCCACCAGCATGATTTTGGGATACTCTTGAATTGGGAATTTGTACTAAAGTTCTAAAAAAAATGTTTTTTTAAAGAATGTTGCATTTAGTTTTTTTAACATTATGCAAGAGTTGACAAGGGCTGACACCCTAGGAGAGATGAGAGAGCAAGGACACACCCACGCATTTGCGCACGTTTTTTAACGATGCATTCCTCTAATCTAGCTTTTATATAGAATTTATAAAAAAAAATTTATTGCATTTTTTCAGTTTAAAATTGTTTTGCCGACCCTGTTACGCTATATAAACATTAAATAAATTATTTGTAAAATTTTCAAAACTTTTCTTACTTTTTCAGCATAATAAACCATTGCAGCAAATAATACCATTGGAATAAATAAAACCAAACCAAGCAACATTAACGGTTCAAAACTAGCTTTTAAAGTCTCTCCAAAAACCGTTATCATCATCATTCCTCTTAAGTTTCTGAAGAATCTTAGTATTCTAAAAATTCGAAGTAGCCGCAATGATTGAAGGAATTCGTTGTTTGCATTTAATAGAAATTCAAAATAAAAGGGAAGTAATGAAACAACATCCACCCATATCAAGAAATCTTTGAGAAGTTTACAAAATGATGGACAGCATAAAACCTTTAAAAGTAAATCCACTGTAAAGATGAGACAATAAGATTTTTCAAAATAATTGAATACTATATCATATTTTGTTTTCAGCTTTGGTTCTGTTGCCAAACAAAACGTCAAAATAGATAGCAATGTTGTAAAAACTTGAATGCTTGCAACTATCTAAAAAAAATGATCTTATCATTGCAAATATTGTTACATAAGTGGCTGCGGATCGGTTGTTAAAGTTATGGCTCAATTAATATATATATTATATATATATATATATATATATATATATATATATATATATATATAATATATATATATATTATATATATATATATATATATATATATATATATATATATATATATATATATATATATATATATATATATATATATATATATATATATATATATATATATATATATATATATATATATATATATATACATATATATGTATATACATTAACGCAACAATAATAAAAATAATTAGCAACAACACCACCAAAAAAATGCACGACAATATAAACAATAAACATATGAGCAGGTATATATAAACGATGCACAAATTTACACGACATATATGAGTTATAACTGCTCTAAAACAAAATTGTATTTTAAAGTCTATAATTTTAGTATTTTATCTCTTCAATGTTACATAATATTGATTCTAGCCTAAATGATACCTCTAGATATCAGCATATATCAAATAATATTTTACAACCATATTTTTTGTCAATTTTTTTTTTCTCAATTTGCATTTCATATTGTTTTTCGAAATCGTACTCTCTCTAGTTATATACAAACCTAATCATTGGTAAGGTGAAAATTTTAAAATCCACTTTCCAAACATGCATGTTAATTGCACAACCCCCCCCCCCCCCCAAATTCTCTTTGTTTATTTGCAATTACAACCATCAAATTGTTTAATTATGTATAAAGTGTAACTATTGAAATTTCCCAGCTAAAATTTTTTTTTTTTAAATGACAAAAATCTAATTTTGGAAAATCCGTGAGACGTCCGACGGTCGTCCAATGGATATAAATTTCATTTAATGTAGACTGCCAAACTATTTCTTAATCTTCGCAAAATGCTTATGGGTTAAGGATGATAGGTTATGTAAAAAAAAAAAAAAAAATTAGCCTTCTCCAAAATATGGTTGAAACAAAATATGAAAACAAAACCTCCTCAAAATTCAAAAGTTCTACATAAACGTAACATATAAATATATAAAAAGTTAAAATCAGAAATAAAAACAGAAAAAAAACTAAGAGAATTAAGAAATTTAATATAACAAAAATTAGTGTTAAAACTATAATAATATTGTTAAAATGTTTACAATCGCTAAAATGTTTAAGAAACACATAAAAAAATATTTTTGAATGAAAAAATAAAAATAATAATAATAATAAAACTACATAATTAACATAACCATTCGATGAATTTTTTACATCATCGCTTAAATTTCATTGATATAAATAAATCTGTTTACTTGATTGAGGTTACTTGAAAAGAAAGATTTAAAGTCGGATATATTAAGATCCCGTAACAGTAGTAATCGCTTTGATTCATTCTTAAATTGCTCTAATAAAGTTTTGTTTTTGTTGACAATATTTGGAAATGTTTTCCACAGATAAGGCCCGCGTTTTTTAATTGAATATGAAGTTAATTTCAAATCATACTACTAGGACTTCTGGAAGCACCAATAATTTTGCTTTTTGGAGATCATTTTGCTCTTTATGCGCGGTGGTTTCTACTGGAGTTGAAAGGTTGTTTATATTCTTCGTTTAATTAAAGGCTCTGCAAAATTTGAAAAATTTAATATTTTTTAAAAATGAAAACTTTAATTCAACCTTATGGCTTACACATCCATGCAAAAACTTGGTAACCTTGGTAATATCCACGCAAAAATTTGATAACCTTGGAAGGAATACAGTAAATTTGCTTATTATTGTCTGCAAGTATTGTAAACATTATATACATTCTCTATTTAAAGTTCAAGCGATTTCATCTTATATTCAACGAAAGAAAATAAACTTATTTATCCGCCTTATTAATAAAAAAGTAACCTTTGAAATAATTCATTTATATTTTAAGTTCTATTTAGCTAAACTTTTTTTTATCTTTTTTTTTTTTTGATGACATAAATTTCAGCAAATAAATATTAAAAACTTTGATAAAAAAAATTTGAGACCTGATTTTCCCTTTATTTTTAACTGGCAGGTTAAAAAAAGTGAAATTCTGGGTCTCAGAAAATTGAACTACTGAAATTATTTTTCAAATATTGGTACATATGGTTCAATGTGGCTATAAATTACTTTTGGACAGCACACAACCTTCAAAAATATATTTAAAAAAAAAAAATCTAATCTAATCTTTTGGTCTTTTTATATATAGAAGAAAATCAGGTAGCCCCGAACGGCGGGTAACTCCGGATACTTGATGTACAGCTTAAACTAAAGAAGCTATGTAATTTTAAATATAATAAAAATATTATTTGAGTGAATATATGGCATATGCAAAATATCTATCATAATATGTCGAAGCGATTGCCTGGGAGTGCAAGATATTGTTTCCCAACCCGAGAAGAGCGATATTTGGTTCACATATTATTATATCTAATTTTTATGTAAACTAATAACTTTTTATTGATTAAAAATACATTTTTACTTAAAATATTTATTAAATTTTTTTATTAAAATTTGTTTAATACTTTAATTCACTGGTTTTTAAATTAGTAGTTGTGATTAAGGTATGTTCGGTTGGTATCGAAAACATTTACATATTAAATATAAGCAGCTTTTTTATAAAAATAATAATACATGTAATATAATTCACAAATCCATAATAGTAATTCGTTTAGTTCCAATAAAAAGATCTAAGACTCGAAAAAAAGTGTTTTCAAAGTGTTTATTTTCATTAGTAAAATGCTAATATTTATATATATATATATATATATATATATATATATATATATATATATATATATAAATATATATATATATATATATATATATATATATATATATATATATATATATATATATATATATATATATATATATATATATATATATATATATATATATATATATATATATATATATATATATATATATATATATATATATATATATATATATATATATATATATATATATATATATATATATATATATATATATATGTTTATGTCGGCTGTTTATATATAAGCACTATTGCACCATCTCACATCGTGTGCATTGTCTGCTTTCTCTATGCTATCTTTCTAACACAACTACTTCTGCCTTTCATTCTAACATATTTTCGTTTTTCCCAAACTTACCTTACTCTCGGTCTGTAGAGCGGGTTATGAAGCTCCTTTAGGAGCCGAAACAAGTATCTGCGGACCTAGGTAATGTGGCCTCTACAAGGCAATTAGTTGGCGGAGGATAAACCACAAAACCTAATATTTATATTTCTAAATAATGACATTTTCCGACTAATTCTTTATATATCAGAGGCAATTTTTAGGCAATTTTTTTTTTAATGTATTGGCAACATTCCGATGCTAATTAATTGCATATAATATTTGTTTCACACTGGTAAAAAGGAGGTAAAATCATGGTTAAACTACCTGGGCTCCAATTGTAAAACATGCCTTTTTTCTAACACTTTTTCTAACTTTTATGTTTTGTATATTAATAATGTACGCAATAACTATTTTTTTGTTTCTAATTTAATAGATAAATGTTTATACTTTTAAAAAAGTCTTTTGACACTTAAAGCGATCCCAAACTCCCTACACATGTTGTGTTCATATTAAAGATATTGCTAAAAAAAAAAAAGTTTTTTTGATTAAAAATAAATAATGAATGCATACCGAGAAAAACTAATGTTGTTGTTTTAGCCGAAGCTCGCCTTCTCCATTTTATTCAAAAACTTGAAGTCATTAATTTAATGCGTATAATTTATACGCAGACTTCGGCAATTCCTATGGAGCGCGTTTAGCTCATAAAAAATTTAGTATTTGACGTCATGGTAGACTTTTAACACATGAGAAGTGTAATTAAACAAAGCTGCGTTTTTTTACTTTAGTTCAAAAATTACGAAGTAGTATTTTTTTAACAAACAGTAAAACAAATTTATTTGTATTTTTTTTTCCAAACATTGCAAAAAAAATTTTGTAAAAAGTAAAAATAATAAATTATTTTTATTTTATATATTTACTAACTTACACTAATTTTACATTTATCTATAGATTTTAAATGCCGTTACAAAATATTGTAAAATACAAAAGTTATGATCATGCAATATTTACAACCCCCTAATTTTTTTGCATGGTCGTCACTTTATATAGTGTAAGATTATATAGCTGAAAATTTTACTACATCAGTGTCCTTACGTTTGGGGAGGGGGGAATAATGTTTTGATGCTTCTTTCTTCCCAGGCTCTGCCATACCAACTTTTTACAAGACCTCCTCGTTTTGCATAGGTAAAAAACTTAAGTTACTTATAGTTAATCATATTTAAGTTTGGATATCATATTAGTGTATCATACTTAAGTTAGATTAGTATATCATACTTAAGTTTGGAGTTTGTTCTATGTGTGAAAGTATCATATCTGAAACATCAAAAAATCCTGCGGGCGCCCATCTTACTTTCCTTAGTTACTTATTAAATATTATAAAAACCTTAAAATTTTTTTAATTTCTTATGGCGTAAGGAGTCAAAATTTCACCTATAGCCTGTAGATTGCAGCCTGTTACAATGAAATAGTGACTGAAGGCGACATTTGAATTATTGTGCCTCAAAAGTATTTTCTGGCGGGGAAAAATACTTTTGAGGCACAATAATAAACAAAAAATTTTTTTATCTCTTTATTTTTTTATCTTTTTATTTTTTTTTATTTGTGGCGATACATTTTATATCCAAACAAATTAAGGCAACAAGATTTTATGTCATTATTGGAAATGTTTTAATAGACTCATCGTATGACTTATACGATGTTACGAGTCACTCTTTATAAAGCATTTAGAGCATTATTCAATTATCTTTTACAAACATATGCTTAAAAAAAAACTCTGACTCTCAGATTCATCAATTATGCAAACAGGGGAGAGTGAGGATGGTTGGACCTAGGTGTTATTTGAGCTACCTCCTTTACAATCCTAACGAAATGTCCAGCGCAGTTCTGAGCATAAAGAAAAAATTAACTTATGTTTCTTATAAACAAGAGTTTATAAGAAACATAAGTTATTTTTTCCCTAAATCTTGGCGAAAACCTTTGCAAGCAGTTTTCGTCTTCATGCTGTTAAATTATTACTTTTGCGCTCAATCTTCTTATTCTAAACACCAAATTTCGAATACTAGTCTTTGATACCCAGTAAGCATCAAACGTTCTTTGACGTCTAACAGAAGTTCATTAAATATCTGAACTTCCACTTAACGTCAGCCGAATGTCCAATGCGCACTGGCTTAGTACAAATTTATGTTAACTTGTTCTACATAAATCATCTACATGAAACTTATTTTATGATAATATTGGCTAAAGCTTCAACGTAGATCAATTTCATACACCTGCTACCTCTGAAGACTAGCTATCTATGAGAATGATTAGGCTATCTTTGTGAGGATGATTGGACTGGCATATCTTTATGCTGCATTTCGTACAAATTATCTATCAAATATTTTTTTTTTATTTAGCTTAAACAAAAAACCTATAGATGTAATTAAAGTATTATTAACTATTTCCTTAAATGTTTGTGACCCAGTTTTCACCACCAGCGATCATCAAATTAAAATATTAATAACTTTTTCCTGTTCATATTATTATTAAAATAGTTCTATTTTTCCAAAATGCGAATTTTTTTGACATAACATCTTTTTTCTGAAAGTGAATTTTCTTTTCCTCTGTTTTTTGAAATGAATCCTCTTTTTTCTGAAATGTGAATTTTCTTGGCCTATCCTTTCATTTTGCTATACCGTATGGAGTATTATTATCCTTTCATTTTGCTCTATGAGCAAAATGAAAGGATAGTAATACTCGTATGAGTATTATTATACGCAAAAACAAAACTTAAATCATCATCCTTTATAAAGAAGTTACAATAAACTATTTTTCCTATTTCTAATGATTTTACTTTTTGAATTTAATTTAAACTTATTGATGTATTTAACTCTAATATATTTAACTTTTTTACGATAATTGTGATAATTGTAAAATTATAATATCAATAGTAATAGACTTTAATCGATTGAAAATAATTCAGGCCTCAAAAGAACAATTAAAGATAATTTCTAAAATTTTATTTTTTTTGTTGTTTAAACTTAGTAGGTTCACATTGTTATAGATTGATGTTACAAGCGTGATTTGTGACACACGTTATTTTTTGCTTTTGAACAAAATACACTGAAATACTGACGAAAGTTAAAAGTCATTGAAATAGAGACGGAAGTTCCCTTTTAAGTATCCGTTTAAGATTCGTTTAGGTAAATACAATAATCACAATAACAATAATAATTTAAAATTAGTGTTAACAGTTTTGCAATGGTCGGATAAAAAATTTTAAGTTGAGAGATGCTTTTATATAATTTGCAAGCCCATTTAAACTTTTATTTCATTTTTATTTGTATACTGAAATGCATAGTTAATAATGTAATCCATAGATACTTTTAAAATAGAAACACTTAAAAACATATTTTGATAATAATTAACTTTTAATCCATGTTACTTTTTAGTGCTATTAAATGATTGATAATCCATGTTAATTTTTAGTGCTAATCCATATTGATAATCCATGATATTGATTGATATAATCCATGATATTGATTGATATAATCCATATTGATAATCCAATTGATAATCTATTTTTAGTGCTAATCCATAATGATAATCCATGTTACTTTTTAGTGCATAATTTTAATCCATGTTACTTTTTAGTGCTATTAGTTAATATGCCTCCAGTGTGGCATATTAATTACCATTTTAAGGTTCAAGGTTTAACAAGTTTTATTATATTTTGCATAAATAACACCTCATTAATAAAAACTAGTTCTTTAAACATGACTTGCTGATTGACACCAACTTGAAGTGTGTTAAGACTGTATGTTTTCACTAAAGAATCATCAAATAACTTACGTACCAATAAGATTTTCCAATCTAAGTGTATGTTTCATCTTAGTGTTGAAACAAAATCCATCATTTAGTTAAAGATGGAGCTTGGAATTTTTTTAATTCATTTGATCATCAAGATATTTTGATCAAGTTAGCTGCAACGTCAGAATCAACCAGTAATTTCTTCTAATCCTTACTTCAATATACCAGTGATTTCTTCTAATCCTTACTTCAATATACCAGTGATTTCTTCTAATCCTTACTTCAATATACCAGTGATTTCTTCTAATCCTTACTTCACATCTCAAGAAAATATTCTTCTGAGATGTTTACTGATAAGAAAATACAAATACCCTTGCATTCAAAAAGTCATAAAAGCAAAAAAGTTAAGTGAGACGGTTAAATATGTTGGGATAAGACTACATTGAACTGATTAACTGGTCTTCCAGAGAAGTAACTCTATTACCAATACTTAAAGGTTTATGTAACTACAGAAGACTAGTTTTTTACAAAGTTTCTATGCCACTTAAAAACTGCGGAAAAAACCTGAAAGTTGGTCACGGAGGCCTGAATAAAAATTCGTGGTCATAATATAAGAGACGGATTTATTCGCTCCAATCAAAAAAAAATCGAGAAAGGCCATGCCTGAATTTAGGTGCAGGAGACGCTACAAAACCTAAAGACCTAACACACATTTTAGTAGTTTTTATTTTGAATACTTATTTTCTTGTTTTTATATATTATAGTGTATAGTAATATTATGCTTAACAAATGTTAGTTAGGTGAAAAACAGTGTATTTGTTGATTTTTAATTTCATCATTCTTTCCAAATTTTTGCAAGTAAATAACAATAGTTAGGCGTATATAGTGAAATATTTTAGTGGTTTTTTTTAAGTCACACGTCATGAACAAAAGACATAATTCTAGGCTTATAAAATTTTGAATAGAAGTTATTTGTGTACATTGGCATTTTTTCAGCTTTACTCCAAAAGTATATAAATTTTTTTTTATTTTTTTTCAATCCCTAATAAATATTTTAAAAATATTGTTTTAACAAATTATTTTATTATTTCCTTTAAATTATACCTTTGTTAACCAATTTTTTTGAGGGATTTCTGTTAAATTCCATAATGCCTTTTTCAATTTGTAAAATTGTGTTTTTTTAGAGCATTTTTTTGTTTGTTTGCTTTCAAATTTATGGACTTGTTTCTTCTTCTTGCGGTAATGGTTCATTGGGAAATCATGAAAAGCTTTTAGGTTTTTGCTTGCATCATTGAATTCACTGTAGCTTGGCCAACAACATGGCTGCATCATTAGCTCATCAACTCCCCAAAATGCTAGTTCCTTTAAAATACAAATATAAGAAATGCATCATATATAAATAAAACACTACGTAAATTAATAATAGGAATACATTTATTAATTTTTAAAAGAGGAGGTGATTGTTATAAGCTTTCTTGATGAAATTTCTTTCTTTTATAAGTTGGATTTATATAGATTTTTAATTTCAATAGCTGTAATATGATTGAAATAGTTTCTTTCTTACTTGGAAAATATAAACTATTGTTAAGTTTTGAATCATGTGTAATCTATACTGAATATTCTATTTTGTTGATGCAATTTGTCATGTGATCAATAACTTACAGTTCCTACAAACTTACCCAACCTAAAAACACTACAAACATAATTCAATTTATAAGTTTGCTTTTGCTGGTTTAACAAGCCTACGTTTATAATTGGTAAATTTCAAAATACAATCATTAACAGTATCAAAATATAATGATTGAAAATGTCAAAATAAAATGATCGACAATTTCAAAATTTAATGATTGATAGTGCCAAAATAAAATGATCGACAATTTCAAAATTTAATGATTGATAGTGTCAAAATATAATGATTGACACTGTCAAAATTTAATGATTGACAGTTTCAAAAAATCAATCATTGACAGTGCTAAAAAAAAATTTTGGCAGTGTCAAAATATAATGATTAACAAAATATAAAACAGTGTTGAAATATAATCATTGACGGTAGCAAAATATAATTGTTGAGAGTTTCGAAAACTTTGCTTAAATTAATAAAAACATCTAATGTTTATTTATTTTTATCTAATCATTTAAAAATATTATGAACAAGTTTAACGATATGCCTGATCAGTAGAATAACCCTTTTTAAATCTAAGTTGTTTATAATAAAAGATGTTAAAAAATAATACTACTTTTAATTTAATATGTTCTATTAAATTTAAAGATAATTGTAGTTTGGTCTGTAATTTGAGACACAGGTTTTATATTCAGATTTCAAAGACCAAAATCGCATTGCAATTTTAAGTTTATCAGGAAAAATAAAGATAAACTAAAAATATATGCAAAAAGCGAAGTTATTAAATAAGATATTGATTTAATTGCTTTCATTAGCAGTATCATTACCTTTATTTTACCTCAATTTAAAATAAATGGAAACTTTCTGTGGCACTATTTATTTTTATTTCCATTCACCTTGTAAAGGCTATGAAGACCACTACAGTTGAGGAAGCTACTTAAGTTGCGGCTACAACCCTCTCTTAACTATAACTCTGAAACACAAAACTTGAAGAACAAGGCCGCTACGCAGAGAAACATATTAAGCGCGGTACTACCAGGGATGTTATCGGGATCAAACTTGGTGGCGGCAAAGAACTTGGGTGATGCAACTTTGTTATTATTCATACCAATGCAGTTTTTATTTTTGACCAATGCAATTTTTGATTTATTCTTTAATGTGACAATTTAACTATTTTTGAAGATTGAATAAGGTTTTTAAAAGTATATTATGCATTGAATTAAGAGATTAGGGAAGTTCAACAACTGCTAGGTGTTGCCTAAGCACTGAAATGAGTTAAAAAATCCTATTTAAACTCATTTCAACATTTTATAGTTTTATATAAAATGTCGCAACACTTCAAATAAAATAAAGCACTTCAAAAGTCATAAGAAATTGTTTACTCTTTATTATTATATATATATATATATATATATATATATATTATATATATATATATATATATATATATATATATATATATATATATATATATATATATATATATATGTATATATATATATATATATATATTTATATATATGTTTATATATATATTATTATTATTATTATTATTATTATTATTATTATTATTATTATTGCTATTATTATTATTATTATTATTGATTCAGATTTCTTATAATTGATTTGAACTAGTTTTACCCCAAAAGCTTCTTGTTTTGCTAATCATGTGTACAAGTTTATTGAGTTTCAAAAGATGTAAATTATTGAAAAATGTCCTATTACAAAACTTTTTTTTTTTCAATTGGTATGTTCATTTAGATAGTTGTTAAAATAAAACTTACATATTTTGTGGATTAAAACATATAAAGATCGCAATGACAAGAAGAGGATGCGTTTGTTTTAAAATAATGATTAGAAATCATTTTTAGTACATACATCAAAAAAAGTTTATACATAATTTTTAAAGTTGCCTAAAGAGTACTAACATGAGTTGTATTCTATAGACCCACATTACCCCGTTTAGTGGAGAAATGTGGGTGTAAGTTACATTTTTATCTTTTTTCAATGAAATATGCCCACTAAATTATTTGATTAAAAGTTAAACATAATTGTACTTTAATAGATGTTTTAAACGCAAAATAACTTTACTCGTTCAAAGCGCTAGACTAATTTCTACCAAAACCCTTTCTTCTGAAAAACTAATAAATTTTCTTTTTTTGTTATGTGCCCTAAGAAACCCTTACGGTCTAATCACAGAGCACTGCGGAAGAGCATTTAATAAGAAGTTCACGCTTCCTTCCTAACCGATGTCTCAAATTTTGCCCAGAGATGGTGTTCGATCCACGGATCAAATATTTCTGAGGCAAGTGCCTGCACTACCACTGCACTACCACTGTTTCTAAGGCAAGTGCACTACTACTTAATTTTTCATAAGCTTAAATTACTTTTTTTTCAAAACGATCATGACTAAACTAGGAAAAGTTTGAAAATTCTTAAATAAAAACGTGAGAATTATAATACAGATCAAATTTTAAACTTTCTTGGGTTTGAAAGATTATTAAGCGATGTTAAGTATTAAGTCATGTTAAAAAAAATATTTCTATCATACCCAGTTTGAATTTTTTAAAAATGATTTTATCAACAATGTGATAATTGATTTTTCTAAGACAGTGGGAAAGACATTCAGCAATTATAACGTTAAACGATCTAAATTATAAAACGATGAAGGAAGTTCTAGTTTTGAATTAAGTTTTTTTTTTTATCCATTTATTCAATCAAAAAATTAAAAAATTACGAATTTTATTATAGTTTATACAAAATCAGGTTAGGTATCACTCATATAGTTAAAAAATAGTCAATGGAGTGGAGAAACCTAAGTAAAATAAACCAAAAAACAAAACAAAAAAAAACTGCAACAATATTAATAAATAAAAACAAGCGTAAATTAAATTTATTTAAAAAAATTAAAACGATGAAAATATAAAATACACCATACCATGTTAACAATTTAATAAAAATAAAATAATAAAAAAATAATATAATAAAAATAAAATATAGTAATATGCAATACACAATATATAATAACAATGATAGATGCAAGAATAACAATATTATTATTAATATTGATAGCAATAATAATAATTATTATAATAGTAACTATAATTGTAAAAACTATTATCTACATAGTTGGAAATCTACAAACAGTTAAAAACTGATAAAAACAATAACTAACAATGAAAAAAATTATATTAATTAATAAAAAATAATAATAACAATAAAAGAAAAATTAATAATAGCAATAATTATAATAATAGTGATCAAAATAATACAAATAATATAATGATTATTATAAAACGTCAGCAAAACCATAGCATGCAAAAACAGTAATAAAACGTATAATACGTAATGAATAAACGATTTGAAATGAAAAAAGAAGAAAAAAACGATACAACCAACAAAAATTTTAAACTAAATGTTACATGGTAAGATAAAATAAATTAATTTTTGACTATTATTAGTCATAAATAAAAAATAACAACAACATATAATGAAAAATACAAGCAATAAAAAAATCTTCCTCGTTATTTCTTTTTTAATTTTTAATTATTTTTGTGCAGATCAAATGCTTGTTGTTGTTTTTCTTCATCTTCTTTATTTAATATTTATTTTCTTATTTTTCTTATTTTTTCTGGGTTTAATTATTAGATTATTTTCATCTTTTTTTTTTCCTTTAAAAATTCTTATAAGCCGTTTAAAAAAAGCATTCGCCATTAACAATGTCATTACTTTGATTAAATTATCGAAGTATAACCATTTTTGTTTGAAAAAATGTCTCAGTACAATAAGGTAAATCCGCTAAAGAAAATCCCTAATAAAATCCTAATTGCACTATAAATGAATTTTAAGCAAAGTTTATTTCAATAAAAAATATCTGAAAATTTTAAAAGACTTGTAATTATGGATATAATTATAAAAGTTTGACCAGCCACTGTTCTTACATTTCTGAATTTTTTTGCAAGTTAGTGTTACATTGCTTTCTTTACTCTTTAAGGCTACACTTAAGAATACGTGTGTGCTGTGGCCATCCAAAAGTAAAATATGTTGACCATCAATTTTTTGAATGTGAGGAATAAACATTTCATTGAGCCACTGCAAAAATTGATTACTTTCAATCCAACCATATGGTGATGTTGCGTAAAGTGTGTTTCGTGGATCTCCTTTAATCCAATTATCATAGAGTTGATTCTTTGATTTGTAAACAACAAAAAGCGGTAAAAGGAATCTGTCAGCGTTAACACAATTGAGAACAGTATAGTTTATTTTTTCGTTATTTCCAGTCAATACTAATGGACTCTTTGCACCTCTTCTGATAATTACTTTCGTATCGCCTTTGTCACCATTGAAACCAGTTTCATCACAATTTCGCAAATGCATGGCTTTATTAAAACCTATTTTTGCTAAATAAAAATGTTTTTTCAAAACATCAAAATAAAGGGTAAAAACTTCGAGTGTACATGGCCCTGCTCTCAAAGATGCGATGTTTGTTGCTGTTTTTTCGTTTAGTTCTGAGTGCCATTGACTCATAAATCTTTTGTACCATTTTTGACAAGGCGTTCCATTTTTGAACAAACACATTTCATCAATTTTGAAAAATTCATAACTTTCAATTAAATAATCTCTCACTAAACTTTGAACTTGATCTATTCGTCTACCAAAGCCCTAATCGCCAAGTATGTGAGGAAGGTGAACTAAGGTTAACTCGATAAAAGGGCTCAATTGTTAGTTCTTTTTAGAAATTTTTTGCGTAAAAGTTTTTTTTTTAAAAAAAACTAAGGAGGAAAAGATTAAACCAGTCCTGGACTATGGGGGCGATAACCCCATGCCTCGAAATTTTAGGAGCCCCAAATTTTTTCAGAGGATGCTTTATTTTTGTAAGGTTATTTTTTGCCACTTTGATGTGAAAAATGCCCACCTGCTCGAAAATATCCCAAACCATACAAACCTTAATCCGACACTTTTAAAGAACTACCGTATTTTATATGGGCATGAAAAATTTAGAACTATTTATGTAAATATCTTTATCTGCGTGTCGTATCAGTGGCCTAATTTCTGCGAGGCCAGTGTAAGCAAAATTTACGGTCCCTTAAGCAACTAGGCTCAGGGCCGTGAAAAAAACCACTGCGGTCGTGGCGCAGTGGTTAGACTGTTTGCTTTATAAGCAGGAGATCCAGGTTTGAAACGAGCTCTGGACATATTTTAACGTCACGGTAAGGAAGGAAGTGTGAAGTTCCTGGTTAAATGTACTTCCGCAGTGCTCTGTGACAAGACCGTTCGGTCTTCTTAGGGCACCTAAAAAAAAAAAAAATTTAGGAGCCTCAAGATCTATTTGAAGAATTTTTTTTTAAATAAGAGTCATTGTTTCAGAGAAATAAAAATAAGAAAAAAATATTTTGCTACGCTACTGTGTAATATACGTATAACCCGAGCTGTAGCTAAGAGGCGGTTTATACGTAAGTTAAGAAATAAAACTCATGGTGGTTGAAGCCTGGAAACAAAAACACCCTAAAACATTTACCATTTCTATCTCAAATGTGGGGGAGGCAAACTAGTAATTTTTTCATTTTCTTACACTCAAAAACTCAAAAGTTATGACAATATAAAGTTTACACCCTAACTAAATGTGGTGGTTGTTTCAATCTTTTTCTAAATATTCTGTGATATAAAAAAGAACATACTTATGTTTGGCACTTAAGTATGTCCTATATCATACCACAATATAATATCATAATATATTGAAGAAATAGGGCACTATCAAAAAAGTATTGTATCAAGTATATATGCTAAAACAGATGCACTATTGAATATATTATCTATTCAAAGTTCGTTAGATTTAATGTACTTTTTTGTAAAATTTAATGTAAAATTTTAATTCATTAATAAAATAATTTCATGTAAAATTGTTCAATTCCATGGTAATGTTATACATGAATCGTTTTGTAACGGTTTGCTTATAAATTACAGTTAAATTGCTAGTAATTATTTCATTGCTGATTGCAAGTAAATTTTCAACCAAAATCATTCTTTTTTATAATTATATTAGTATTACATCTCAAAATTTACGCAAGTAGACATCATTATATTATCCATAAAGTTATCCTTAAAGTCTTTAAATGATTTTTAAAAACACAATGAAAGATTTTCAGAAAACCTCATTTATACGTAGCTATATAACAATAGTATTAGTTGAAGAGGCTGTTGATTAAGTTGATTTAGTGAATTTGGTTTATGATAAAAGGTTTGATGATTAAAAGAATTGCCGCATTTTCAAATTATAAAGCCTTTTTACGCTTCTTTTTACGAGGTATAATACCACGCCAGCAACTTATGTCTACAGGTGTGATGGTGTAGTGCATTAGTGATAGTGATAAGATAATATCAAGATGGTACCACGCAATACCAGTTGTATTTAAATCAGTTTAATATTAAGTCCTGTATTTTCTTGGATAATTTTTTTTAAAACACCGTTATTGTTATATGTTTAAAAAATAAAGTTATTCAAAAATTATGTTATTCAATACTTCTCCTGTTTTAGTATGTTATTTTTTGTTTTAGAAAAATATTTCTTTGTAAATAAAGAACCAATTTAAACGTTCTTTGGTATTTTAACTACTCATATATGAATTTTTCAGGTATATTTCCAAAAGTTACAAAACTTTAATTGTGAACTAAAATAAACTTAGTAAACTCGTATTTAAGAAAGACGCATAAATCCACATATAAAACATGCTTACCATAATCGCAATCCTCGAAAAATTATTTCTGGGAGGTAATGTGCCACGAAATAAAATCCCCCCAACCATTGTTGTCTTGTTAATTCATCTTACCCCCTTCCCCCCACCACCCCCCTCCCCATGTCCTACCTCCACAACGCTAAACATCAATTTTTAATAACATGTTGATTATATTATTTACGGATTAGTAGGGGCTTTGCTTGTCTTTTTTTTTTTCCGCCATTTGTATATTTAAAAATAATATTGTAATTATTTGTAACAGCAACCTTAGATAGAAAAAAAAAAAAAAAATATATATATATATATATATATATATATATATATATATATATATATATATATATATATATATATATATATATATATATATATATATATATATAAAACTGTATAAATTTTAAATCTCTAGTATATTTTATTTAAGAAATCAATTCATTTTTTACATAATATGGCTGTTACATTATCAGAAATAGCAAAATTGTTTGAAGGCTATAAAAAAGAATTCGAATTGATGTTAAAACAACAGGAAAAAATTTTTATCGACATTATTAGTGGAAACTTAAAAATATTTAATGACAGATTGGAAAAAGTTGAAAAAGAATTGAAGCATAGTTTAAATTTTCATGAAGAACTAATCGATAAAAAAGTTAAGAAAGCAAATGTTTTCAGTAAAGAAGAAAATTCAGAAATTACACGCATACAAAAAAAGTTAAGGGAGATAGAAGATCGATCGAGACGTAATAATTTAAGAGTGGATGGAATTAATGAAAATGAAGGTGAAAGCTGGGAGGAAAGCGAACTTAAGGTAAAAAAAGTTTTTGAAGAATTACTATCCGTTAAAAATGTCCAAATTGAACGGGCCCATAGAACTGGGAAAAAAGAATCAAGTAAGCCGAGAACAATAGTGATAAATCTTTTGGATTTTAAAGATAAAGTTGCAATTTTGAGCAATTTGAAAGGAAAAAAACAAGCAATAAATAAAAAACAAAAATAAACGAGGATTTCTGTTCTGAAACAACGCAAATCCGGAAAGATTTAAGGGAAAAAATGAAAATGGAACGAGCAGCTGGTAAGTTTGCATACATATCTTATGATAAATTGATAATTCGCGATTGGGTTGCAAAGAAAAGCAAAAATTCATCTTTATAATATTTTTCATAAAATAACGGAATTTTATTTTTACTATTACTTATTTAAGTTAATAAAGTTTAAAGCTCATCTTAAAACATTTCTAAACAAAATTAAAAATTCCAGGAAGCATATTTATTTGGTCGGGGATTTTAACATCAACCTAATCAACTATGCTACTAATAGTAATGCTAAGAATTTTATAAATACTCTTTTAGAAAATAACTTTATTCCAACAATAAACAAATCAACTAGAGTTACAAAAAAGTTTTCTACTCTACTTGATAACATCATAACTAACAGTTTTTATAACAGTCCTCTTTTCACAGGTATAATTCAGACTGATTTATCGGATCATTTTCCAACATTCTTAGCAACCAATAACATTTTAATTAACAATATTGCTACAAAATCCACGACAAATCTATGAAAACTTCTTAAAGCATTTTAAATGCTGTTTAAAAAATAATGTTGATTGGAATTTAATTTTGCAATCAAATGATGTTAACAATGCTTATAACTTGTTTCTTGGTCAATTTTGCAAGCAATATGAAATAGCGTTTCCAGAAAAAGAAATAATCATAAATACCAAATCACTTCAAAATCCCTGGATGTCAATAGGCTTACTGAAATCTTTAAAAAAGAAAGAAAAATTATATATAAAGTATCTTAAAAAAAAATCCTATAAAAATTACAAAAATATATTCGAAAAAATAAAAAGATGCTCAAAAAAGCTTTATTATGCTCAGTTATTAAAAAAAACCAACAGAAACACTAAAAAAGTATGGAATGTAATTAAGGATTTAATTGGAAAAAATAATTACAAAAAAAAACACTCTGCCAAAAAATGTTTTAATTCATTAAAAATTAGTTTATGATAAATCTATTATAGCTAAAGAACTAAACAACTACTTTCTTAATATTGGTCCAAAATTGGCTGCTAAAATTCCATCTAACTCCACTCCTTTTGATTCATACTTAAAAACTTATGACAAACTTAAGGACGAAACTAATTTAAAACTTAGCGAGCTGAGAGCTGCATTTAGCAGTCTCAAAAGTAAAAAAAGTGAAGATTTTGATAAAATTAGTATTGATATTGTCAAATCAGTATTTGATATTATTGAACCTTCTTTATTTCATGTTTTTGATCTTTCATTTAAAATAGGTATTGTTTCTGACAAACTAAAAAACTGCCCATATAACACCAATTTTTAAATCTGGAGATAAGTCAAATATCTTAAACTACAAGCCTATATCCATTCTACCTTGCTTTTCAAAATTGCTAGAGAGAATAATGTATAATAGATTATATAATTATCTAACTAAGAACAACATGTTGTATTGCAAGCAATTTAGTTTAAAAAAAAAAAATTTCACTGAACATGCAATAGTCGAACTTTCTAATCAAATATCTAACGCCTTTGATAATGACTGTTATACATTAGGAGTTTTCATTGATCTGTCAAAAGCTTTTGATACCGTAAATCACAAATTCTAATAAAAAAACTTGAAAACTACAGAGTGAAAAATAAAAACTTACTTTGGTTCAAAGGGTATCTGACAAACCGAAAGCAATTTTATATTATGACCAAAATAACACAACTCCATATTCCATAACTTGCGGGGTTCCTCGGGGCTCAATTTTAGGACCACTCTTATTTCTATTGTACATAAATGACTTATACCTAGCAAAAATTCTTTTAGACCTAGTTTTGTTTGCTGATGAATCCAATCTTTTTTATTCTCACAGAGATATTAAAACACTTTTTGAAATAGTAAATGAACAGTTATGTAAAGTTAATGAATGGTTCGTAAGTAACAAACTTTCATTAAATGTGGATAAAACAAAATTATACTTATCCATATAGTAAGTAAATCAAAAAATATTCCTCTAAAATTACCAAATCTTATAATTAATAATACTTATATTAAAAGGGAAACAAACGTAAACTTTTTATGAGTAAAACTGGATAAAAAATTTACTGTAGTATTCACATATAATTAGTATTGAAAAAACATTCTCAAAAAATATTGCAATGATGTTTAAGGCTAAACCTTTTCTAAATGTAGCATCCCTGAAAAAATTATATTTTGCCTTTATTCACAGTTATTTTTCTTACTGTAATATTGTGTGGGCTAGTACTGGCTATACAAAACTAAAGAAAATCTACAACAAACAAAAACATGCATGCAGAATAGTGTTTGGAGCCTACAGAAATACTCCTTGCGAACCACTTTTACGTACACTCGGTGCTTTAAATGTGTATAAACTCAATTTACACCAAGTTTTATTGTTTATGTTTAAAACTAAAATGGGATTGTCTCCAATAATTTTTCAAACCTATTTTAATAAAATTAATCATAAATATTCAAAAAAGTTTTCTTATAACAACTTTGTTCTTCTCAAGTATAATTTAAAATTAACCTCCCATTCAATTAAATATCGCGGACCTTATCTGTGGAAAAAATTCCCAGATATTGTCAACAAAAACAAGACTACATTAGAGCAATTTAAAAATGAATCAAAACAATTATTACTATTCAGGGATCTTAATTTATCTGACTTCAAATGTTTATTTTGAAGTTTAATCAAACAAAAACAAATTTATTTATATCAATGAAATTTAAATAATGATGTTAAAAATTTATCTTGAGATAATGTTAATTATGAAATTTTTTTTTTTATTCAAAACTTTTTGTTTAAATGATTTTTAAATATTTTAGCAGTTGTTACCCGACGGGCATTTGTTTTTAAAAGTTACGTTCTAAATGTATTTTAAATGTCTTTTAAACGTCTTCTAAACATTCTTACGCAAAAAACGTTTAAAAGACATTTAAAATACATTTAGAACGTAACTTTTAAAAACAAATGCCCGTCGGGTAGTATTTCAACAGTTCTTAATTATTTGCTATTTTGAATTTCTTAATTTTCTCAGTTATTTTCTGTTTTAATTTTGATCTATGTTTTATATATTTGTATTATATATATTTGTATGTTACGAATATGTAGAGTTTTTTTTTATGCAGTTTTTTTTTTATATGTGGGGCTCGGCGATAAGGCAAACTGTGCCTTTTTCTTGCTCCTGCCATTAATTTTGATATATGTATATGCAATGTAAACATTCTTAAACGGCGAAATAAATTACACCAATATATATATATATATATATATATATATATATATATATATATATATATATATATATATATATATATATATATATATATATATATATATATATATATATAGATATATAGATATATATATATATATATATATATATATATATATATACATACATATATATATATATATATATATATATATATATATATATATATATATATATATATATATATATATATATATATATATATATATATATATATAAATATATATATATATAATATCTGCCACTGCATTAAATATTGTCTTTAATCAATGAAAAAAAAAACAATAATAAATGACCAAGTTACCTTTGAAAAAAAAATATTTAAAAACATCGTTTGAAAAATACGCATGACCTTAAACATTAATAAAAACTTGAAAAAAAAAATTTTCTACGTTATTCTTCAACAAATGTTAACGATAAAGTAAGCGTTATGTAACTATTTATTCACAAAATAAACGTTAAATTAAATTTTGCACCGAACTTTTGAATGAAGAGCAGAATTTGGTTATCAAACGAACCTATAGCTTAGTTAAAGATAGTATTTTAAAT